>PVKS010000131.1:0-257689 GCA_004027875.1 Aplodontia rufa
GCCGAAACCGCTGAGCCACCGCTCCAGCCCCTGTGATGCAGTTTTTTAAATCCTATAGCATCTACTAATCCCAGTTCTATGTACCTGATACTTTCTGTATATCAGACTTCTTATTCATTTTGCTATTTTTATGTATATCTGTATAATACACTAATTTTATTTATTTTTGTTTATTTGACATAGTGGTACATATTGGAGGGAATCATTCTTACATATTCATGCATACATGGCTATTGAGAAAGTAAGTTAAGGCCAATCCTAGTCCAAGATCTCCCCACTTTGACCACTCCCTGCTCCCATGTCTCCTCTGCTTTACCCCCATGTTATAGACAGAACTAAGCCTATACATGTGAATTAATTTTTTAATATTCTGATCCTCTCTGCCCTCCGGTGTGTAGTTGGGCTTCTCATGGGAGTCGAGGGTTCCCAGCTGCATTAATATCCCCCTTAATCCCTCTTCCCTCCCTGACCCCTCCTTCTCCTCCCAGCTTCATAGTTATGATCCCCCCTACTTGTGTGAAACTTCATTATGGTTCCCTGCTTATGTGAAACTTCACCTATGTTGAGTTTATTTTTGAGCTTAGCTAACTTTCAGAGAAATGCATATTAAAACTTCACTGAGATTCCACTTCACTCCTGTCAGAGAAGTGAATGAAGAATATGAACAATAACAGATGCTAGAAGGATTGTGGGAAGAGAAGAACACTATCACACTGTTGGTAGGACTGCAAGCTTTTATGGCCACTCTGGAAAGTAGTGTGGAGACTCCTCAGATAACTAAGGTTGGAACCACCTTATGACCCAGCTATCCCACTCTTGGGTATTTTCCCAAAAGAACTAGAATCAGCATATTACATACACACAGCTACATCAGTGTTTATAGCAGCTCAGTTTACAATAGCTAAACTATGGAACCAACCCAGATGTCCTAGGTTAGATGAGTGGATTCAAAAATTGTGGTATATGTATACAGTGGAGTTCTACTCTGCTATTAGAACAATAACACGACATTTGCAGCCAAATGGATGAAGATGGAAAAAAATGTGCTAAGCAAAATATCCCAAACTCAGAGACTTAAGGGCTGAATATTTCCTCTCATTTTTCTATTTACTTTTAAGCTAAGAAATTTCACTTCTAAAGATCACTTAGTATATGAAACCCACTGTGCATGACTTTCCTCACATCTTTTTATTTATAGCTATCTCTATATTTGCCTACAAAGAAAGTATGAATATTAGAGATTCCTGTCATGCTTCCATCTAAAATGTAGTCATTGACTTTTGAAGTATTAAAAGAAAATGTCTTTAGAAAAATGTCATTACAGGGCAGTGAAGTTATTGAAACAGCATCCTAAGTTTTACACCCAGCTTAATACATCATTTAATCTGTTCTACCTGATGAGGAGACATATATTTCATGTGGATGCTACCAGAAACACAATGCCTCAGTGATTATCATGGTGAGAGGTAAAGAATGGAGAGAATGGTGAATTTAATATTTGTGTTTTCAGATAGTACAACCAAGGAAAGCATTTACCATTTCATCTTGTTTGGTTTGTGCCACTTAGACAAAAGGAATTATGGTTTTGAAGCCCAGAGTTTGATTAGGTCTGTGCAATAAGGTGATACATACAATAAGGGTGCTTCAGTGGAGAGATGTACTGTATTCCTACACAAACATATATTCTCAAAGCCATTTATTAGAGACACATGACAGTTCACTCCCACTGCACTTAGAATGCAGCTATATGTGACATCCCACCAAATCTCACGTGCAAAGCTTCAGTGACTTTGTAGGATGATGCATTAGGGAATTCATTCATTTCGTTGCCTCTGGGTGGTTTTTATCCCATGCATAAAGAGCACCATCAGGATTTCATAGGTCTTTGTGCCAAATCATTAATAGAATGGGCCTCTGAATACATAGTTTTGAATATTTGGAATATTCTGTTGTAAAAATCATGCTTTTCATAGCATTTTGCAATTCAAGTTAAATACAATTATTGGCTATTCTTGAAGCAAATTGTATAAGTTGAAAATAAGGTTTGACTTAATGTTTTATGGAAATCTAAAATGCTAATGTCATGGCATTCTGTTTGCAATTTTTATTCAAAATATGAGTGGATGAGAACCTAAGATGAGTTTGTGAAATAGCCTTTGTTTCCTCATTTCAAAATAATTGCTTCTGTAGACAAAATGGTAACTAACAGCCTTGAGTATTTCTACATTGGACTCTTCTCTAGGCACATTTGGAGTACCTAGATGGAAAGAACTTCCTCTTTCTGCTATGTGTAAGCATATTATTTATTAGGGAAGCAACTATGTGGTAGAATACACTTATACTACAGAATCAAGCAACCATACGGAACTTTAGACAAGATATTAACCAAAAGATTTCTGGCTGGAAAATCTGGATAGCTTGCTAGAAAAGGTGATTTTGAGTTGAACTTTGCAATACAGACACTTGAAAATATGGAATACAATTTTCTCTGTAGGTATAGCATTTAGAGTAGAATTGTCTTGATATATGTAAGTGATTACTCATATTGATATTAGTTGTGCTGATTGAAATCTGTGAGGCTGATTGAATTGTTAAATGGATTTTGCTTTCAATCCTGTTATTTGTGATAGGCTTTTAACATTTCTGGAAGAAAGGATAAAATAAGAGTTGTAGAGATCATACAGTTTTATTGTTTGTCTACAGTGATAATTTTGTTTCAATTTGCCTTTTAATGTAGCAAGTCTGTAGATATTAAATTTAGTGGAATGTTGACTTAAAAGGCTTTGAAGTGGATCTCAATTTGACATCCTAAAATAGACTAAATTGATTACTCTGACTCATGTTTGCATAACTTAGATCCAATTGCAGAAAATCCAACTATTAATAGTCAAAGGGTATTTATACTTATTTTTAAGTCTTCAGATTGGGAAAAGAAGCCGTTGCAATGTTTTGGAGGAAGCAGACATAAGCTGAATATGGTGCAAAAAACCCCTGAAAAACAACACAGTCAGAAAGTACTATACTTTGTGATTAGCGGCAGCACGCTCTCATGGTGTTTCCTTGTGGCTTTTAAGCTTTTGGACTAATGGCATAGTCATTATACTTCTAGAGGTTTCAGAATAATTTTATTTTTTAGAGTATTTGGAACACTGAGGGCCTTGTGTCTAGCACGTAAGATTGCATTAAGCAAAAACAACAACAAAAAGTCTATTTTAACAGTGAAAAGAAAGTCTGACAAGATAAAGGACGCTATCTCCTATTGCTTTCCTCTTTTTAAGAATCTGAGGATTCCATAAAGATTGCAGTGAAAATCTGACTGCAGCTGGGTCCTGGGGACACAGTAATGGTCAAAACAAATTCATTTCTCCTTTCCACCCCGCCTCCCATCACTCTGTCTTAGAGAGGTAGAATCCCTTTAAAATGAGCATCAAGAGAAGACTGAAAGAGGATAAAAGTGAAGTAGGTGTGGCAGAAGAAATGAGACATAGAAATAAAGAGGGCTTTCAAGGGAGGGTTTGGTCTGCAGCTAAGTTATTATAAAGTCATTCAAATATAAACAAGTGCATAGGTGAGTCTGTTTTTGCACAGGCTGTGTGATATAGGGATGTGGGGAGATCCTGAGTGCTATAGGCATTTGGGTACCCCATAGGCTTTCCAAAAGGACAGCATTAGACTAAGGAAAAGACTCTTCACTAGGGCCCTAGATTGAGGCACTAGCCAGAAAGAAAAGGAAGTGAGGGTTAGAGCGGTGGCTCGGCATTTACTGCACTTGCCTGGCATGTGCAAGTACACAAGTTCGAACCTCAGTACCACATACACAATGAAGGGTTGGAGCATACTTTAACTGGCCAACTTTCTGTTTAAAGTGGAAGGTGAAATTCTGAGATTCCAACAGAAAACCAATTTTACCTATGATGGTTTGACTTTAGACTTAGGGAATTGCCCTCCCTCTCCATATGAGGAGGAATAGAACATCTGGTGATCAAAGAAAAATCTGTAGTTTTCTGAATCCTCAGATGGTGTCCTTGAGTGTGGTCCCACCTGATTCCTTTGCTTCCAGAGAGACCACACAGCTTCTCCTGTCTTCATATTGTCAAAATTCTGTTTCCTCCAAAGAAATACTTTAAGACTACATGGAGACTACCCATCAAATAGTAACCTCAACCCTAAGAGTTGTCTTAAATGAAAAAACAAAACAAAACAAAAAACACAAATTAAGCAAAAAACTTTTGCCTATCCAAATTAACTTTCACAAGAATAGTCCACATTAAAATCATACATTTTATTCCTTAGTGCCCCCTGTGAGCCTTGCTAACTTATTCACCATGTCATTATTAATAAGCTTGATTATCTGGTTTCCCAGCCCACAACAGATTAGAAACAATGAGGGAGATGTTAAGAGATAGTGACAGCCAGAGTGACAGCAGAAAGCCTGCTATTCAAGGAGGAAGAGAAGAAGATTATAAAGAAGGCACAGAACTATATAACCATCTGGTAGAGAAATGGCTACTCACCAAGGTGACCCATTACTATCAAGGAAAAAAATGATAATACCTTATTTAGAGACATCTATGCAGAAAAGCAGGAAGCCAGCAATAAATACAATTTATAAAAATTTCCATCTAATTTTTAAAACTTAAATGAATATCAGCTTTGGGTACATGAAAAATTCAGCCTAGGAAATACTCAGGCAAATGAGGTACTCCTCATCCCATCTTTAAATGCCCTTCTAACTTTTTTCTCCAACTTCACTATTTATACTATCACTATTCACTGAATTTTAGTAGTTGCCTTGTTTTAAGAGGGGAAAAAACAAAGGCAATTCCAAAACAAAACAAAAGCAATTTTAATGAAAGGTGTTTTCTCTTTCTGCACAGTGTTATATACAGACTACTTGATTATGGAAGGGTAAAGTCTTGCATTCTCATTCCAACACAGAATTTAGAGAATGGAGTGGAGGGTTAAGTACAGAATTTCATTTTTACCAAACTCAGCAAAGTAGCTGCTGGCATTCTGTGGGCATTGATTCTCACTTACACATAGAATATAACTCTGACCTAATCAACTCATCACTCTGCCTTCCAATGCATCTCTGGAAGAAGAAAGTCCTTGTTTCATTGACTTGGCAACAATCCCTACCAGTGACCTCTAATGCAATTATCCTCTCCCTGGAGAGGGAATGGAGATGTGGTAGATATTGCAGAAATCAAGGCCTTTCTAAGAAATTGGGTTTGAAAGAGAGATTTCTGTTGGATGTCAATTTTTACTTGTAGTTTTAATGTGGTTTTATGTAGCATTTTATAGATTGCTTTCTTTCAATTGCTTGCGTTTGTTAAAGAAGACAAGCAGCAGTATTTTTTGCAGATAGGTGGAGGATTTACGACAAGTGGGCTGTCTCTTTCTGAGTTAGCCTGGCTTGATCTTTAGTGACATGGTTCCCTCACAGAAAAAGGGCTCCCTTTAGAAGGATTGTGAAAAGGTCTTGATATAAATTCCATTTGGAGCTTCAAATAGTTAACATATAATAAGATGGTAGCAGTAGACTCTGATGGATGAAGCATTGTAACATCCCCAGGGAGCTAATGTAGATATAAATGTATTATTTAAATTTATATTAAAAACATGAACTAAAGGGCTGGAGTTGTGGCTTAGCAGTTAGAGCCCTTGCTTGGCATGGGCGAGGATGGAGGTTCGAACTCCAGGACCTCATAAACAACAATGTGTTTGAGTAACAAAAGCCACATGAAAAACCAATTAAAATTGATTCTCTCTTTCTCTCTCTCTCTCTCTCTCTCTCTCTCTCTCTCTCACTGTTCCTTTCTCTCTTAAAAATAAAAAAGGTAAAAAAAATAATAAAATAAAATAAAAAAGGTAAACTAGTATAACTTTGGCTGGTATAATGAGGGTCTGGATTCTTTTTGATTAGAATTGTTCTCTCCTAACTAGTAACTCTATAATTCTTTCCTCACATAGTTTGGAAACAGAATTTTTGTAGTTCTTGTTCTAAATATTCACCCTCCACCTTTGTCTTTTTTCACACAAATATTGATGACCTCTTAATCTACTTTGATTCTGTTAACCCCAGCTCTGAAGAAAGTAGCTCAAATATTTCTTTTTTATAAGGTTTAATTTACTAGCAAAATAAAGAAGTGATGGTCTCATAATCAAATGTCCAGCAGGTAATGTAGATGAGTGAAGGAGACTTGGTACAAGATAGTAGGGGGGGTAGGGACTGTAACTCAGACTGTCTGCCCTATCAGACCATCAGACTTGCCCTTGAAGTCCAGTTTATTTCTGTTTCTCAGGAGTGTGGACCAAGAATGACTGGATACTTTGATTTCTTTTTTTTTTTTTAAGAGAAACTGGAAACATAATTTTTGTTTGAAACCTAACATTTGAAAAAAAACACGATTTCAGCCAAATAAAACACTCTGTCAACCAGTCTCTACAAACCAATTTCAATATGAAATCTTTTCTGGTTCTTTTTGCTGGAAGGAGATGAGAAAGGTTATGGGATTCATCTTTAAACTCATAAAAGTGTACTTCTAGTTTTCATCCTGTAGGCATCAGAAAAATTATCATCTTAGAATGGAAAGGAAATAAGTAGTTCCAAGCACCTGCAATTGTATTTTAGAGACTGTCTGCTTACAAGATTGACTTGAGAAACAGGATTGATATTTTTGATTTGGCTAAACTTGAGTATGACAAGAGTAAAATACAATTGATGGAGAGGAATTTAATGATGCAAAACCATAGTTCTGTGCTTCCTGGAACAGCTTTTGGATAGGCAATAAGCATTTTAGTATCTTAAATAAGGCCCTGCCAGGTTAGAATGAATTAGAAAAGTTAATTATAAATTGGCTTTGAGGAAGGAAGAAAACCAGAGACTCTTACAGTTTTCCAAGCCTGAACTTAATGGGTCCTATGCTTGCTGGAGGTGGTAGAAAATATAGATACAGCAATGCAAGTGGGAAGTATTCAAAAGCAAAAGTGATGAGACTTAGTATGCAAATGAAAACAAATGATGAAACAATCAGATGTGTGTTAGTCAGTTTTCCATGACTATGACAAAGTATCTAAGAAAATCAGCTTAAAGGTACAAAGGTTTATTTTGTCTCACAGTTTCACAGATGTCAATCCATGGTCAGCTGGCTGCATTGGTATAGGCCTTTGATGAGGCACAGCATCATGACAGAGAGGGTATGTTGGTGCACAGTTGCTACAATATGACAGCTGGGAAGTAGAAGGATAGAATGAGAAGGGCCAGGGTCCCAGTATATCCCTCAAAGGCATGCCTCCACCTATTTCCAGCAAGGATCCACCCTTAATGTTTCATTCTTTCTTTTTTTATTTTTATTTTTTTCAGTACCAGGGATTGAACCCAGAGGTGCTTAACCACTGAGCAACATCGCCAGCCCCTTTTTAAAATGTATATGTGTGTGTGTATATATATATATATATATTTTTTTTTTTTTTTTCAGACAGAGTCTTGCTTTAGTTGCTTAGGGGCTCGTTAAGTTGCTGAGGCTGACTTTGAACTTGTGATCGTCCTGTGTCAGCCTCCCAAGTTGCTGGGATTATAGGCATGAGCCACCATGCCTGCCTCACCTGCTAATGTTTCTACCCACTCTGGGCAGTGCATCAGCTGGAGACAAAACATTTAGTGCATGACCTTTGGGAGACATTTAAGGCCTAAATAACAAGATTACTCGAAATTTTCAAGCTTTAGTCATGGAGATAATGACAGTGTCAATAAACAGTTTGTGGGACGAAAAAAATTGTAATTTTTGGTCCTATTAAGTTGAAAAGTGTAGGATACCCTGACAGAAATGCCCCCCCCCAGAAAAAAATACCACACACAAGTAAGGAAGCTAGTATCCTACAAGGATGCTGAACATTCTTCAATGTGTTGGTTGGCTTCATCCCCACCGGATAATATGCTTAACGCTTAGAGAGAGTGGCAAAGGCCAAGGGCTAGCAGATCTTGGTATGTGACAGGCATTATAGCACAAAGGAACATAAAATCATATCATGGAGCAAAGCATCTTTATAGTTAAGATAGAAGGAAGTGAATTCAAATAATAAAAATCCATTGTTTAGATTAGATGTCTATTCCTCAGGCATATTATGCTCGTTTAAGAAGGAAACAAACCAAAATTAAGTCCATTTTTAAAATTTTGCTATTTATAACAATTCTTAGAAAAGTATAATTTGAGAAGCAACTGAGACTTCTATTTTGCTGACTTTTATTATTTAATGGTTCAGTTCTCATCTAGATCCAAAGTTCACATTCTCTGATTCATGTTCTATTAACGTTTGTCTGGGGGGATGGTGGGAGGCTCCTAACATGCTTTAAGAATAAATAATACAAAACATTGTACAATTTTATGAAAACTAAACAGCCACATCAAATTTAGCTAAAATAAAATCAAGGAAACTTGTATCAGGACATGGCCTTTCAAGGCTTTTTCTTAGCAATTTAATGAGTATAAACTGGGTATCTGGGAAAAGACCACTTCTTGGTGTGTGTCATAATCTGCATATTGACATTGGACATTCATTAAAAGATGCACATAGTTACTTAGGGATTGTCTATATGTGCCAATTTATGACTACATTCAAAGTGGGAAGAATATTTGGCAAGGCACTCAATCACAGATCTGAAACTTGCAATACTATGTATTTCCTCATTGAATTATTCTAAGCTTTTAAGAATGTACTGTCATGGGGCTGATACAATGGCTCGGCAGTTACGGCACTTGCCTGGCATGCGCAAGTACACAGGTTCAAACCCCAACACCCACATACACAACTAAGTGTCAGAGGAACGAAACCCATGTGAAAAACTCAATAAAAATTGATTCTCTCTGTCTCTCTCTCTCTCACTCACTGTCTTTCTCTCTTTTTTTAAAAAAAGAATGTACTGTCACATAATCTTAGAAATAATCACTCAGATTTAAGAGTGTCTCTAAAAATGCAGTTATACATATAAGTCCGCCATCAAGGTGATTTAATCAATTAGTACACTATATTGCAATTTTTGAGATTTACAGTGATAAAAGTAGGTGTTAATCTTACTAAACTAAAAGAACAAAGAAAAATTTTCAAAATGAAGTACACAGATAGATGGCTTTATATACTCCCTGATACCATTAAGGAAGGTTATTTTACAAAAATGATCATTCCATATAAATAGTGCTTTCTGTCACTTGTAACAAAACTTTTCTTTTATTCCTTTTACCATTTTGGAAGAATATACACTTCCTACCTTGTTACATTGAACTTGCTAACATAGTTGACCTCTTTTTGATACTCAAGGTCATCATCATGAACATTAATCACTGTACTGTGCTGTAATGCAGTAATTCCTTCGGGGCTACTGAGGTATGTAAGGCCATTGGCCTTCACACTAAGTTGTTATGCTTTCTAAGTTCCTGTAACTATCTTTTGTAATTCATATTTTAAAATTCTCCATTACTGAGAGAACAATTGTGTGTTATTATCAGTGCCTCCTTAGAGAAGTCACTTCCATGTTAGAGCAACTCTTTGCTCTTGATCTGCTGCAACTTGGAATGACGAATAGCAGAAAATTAAAATTTTTTCACTGATAAAACTAAAAGATTACAAAATAGGTTTGAAAGAGCACTTGCACATGCAAAGTGAATAAGCTGTGAAGGAGTTTTATAAGAGTTATTTCAGCATTTAAATGCTTTCTTTGCTTCCTAATTCTCATCTATGTTCTGGGAAACTAGGATTGCAGGATAAACACCTGCAAGATAAGTGCAGTCCGTGTCCACGGAGGAAACCAATGCTGTCTTCTCTAAATACACATATTGTAGAAAACTGCGCCCAGGAGGCCCATAACAGTTAATTAATAGATATCTATATATTCTTGTATGAGTATACTTGTATATAAATATATATGTCTCTGTGTGTGTATGTATAATACTTGTGTATAGTTGTGTTGTTACGTATGAGTTTATACTATCAGGTAGATTGTTGCCCTTTTAACTCTCATAGTTAATAGAGCTATTAAGACCATTAAAATTTAAAATTACTCCTACATTACTGAAATTTCTTTTGTTCTTTTCCTAGACTTTAGAACACGATGTGTACTGTTGCACTGTGTCCAATTGGACTTTTACAAATATCAGCTACTGAAAATTGAGATCCATGTCAGTTTGTAGGAATATGATGATATTCTCTCTCCTGCTAATAAAAGCAATATTGCATGACATCATGGATTATTATTGTTTTACTCTTCTTTTTTTGGAATTGAGACTAAGCTATAACATTGTTAAATGCTAGAAAGTAATATCAACTTACCGTTTAGTGCTCTTCCATGTGTCAGTCATGGGAATGTGTAACCTACTAGGTTTTCTTTATTTTCTTTAATCTCAAAAAGTCAGGGAAGTTTAGCACCGTAATTTTCAGCAGCATCGATGTTGAATGTCTATTCTCACCTTCTTTTAAAAGAAGCCAGGAGCAGTGGCTCACACCTATAATCCCAGCAACTCAGAAAGCTGAGGCAGGAGGATTGCAAGTTCAAAGTCAGCCTCAGCAACTTAGCAAGGCCCTAAGCAGCTTAGCAAAAGCCTGTCTCAAAATAAAATATAAAAAGGAATGGAGATGTTGCTCAGTGGTTAAGTACCCCGGGTTCAACTCCTGGCACCCTCCCCACCACCAAAAAATAAAATAAAATAATTTTTTTAAAAATACAAAGTAAGAAGATATTAGATAGTATGGAAATGGAAACAGGAATGATTTTAAGATGACTTGGTTTTGAATTACATAGAAATGAGAGCTGCTTGTAGATGTTTTCTTAGAAAAAATATGATCCTGTGTACATAAAAGGATGCTACTTAATCATTGTCTTCAGTTGGAGAAGGGATACTGTTTTAAGCAGTTTTAGGACATAGAAAACGGAAATTAATTCATTTGTGATTTCAAATGCCAATCTTGGCAGTATGCACTAACATGTAAGTTAGCAGGCTTTGTTTTAAATTGCTAACTGCTATCATTTATTGACTTCTGTCTTATGCCGGAAATTGTGCTTTGTGGGCATCATCTGCTTTGAGCCTTACCAAAATTCTATAGTTATTAGTATCAGTCTGTCTTTTAAAAATGAAGCAGCTTAAGGCTTAGAAATATAAAGTGACGTACCCAAGATCACTCAGCTAAGAAGTGTCAGAAAACAGTTTTAATTTCCATGCTAATTTCTAGCCATAAGGTAAATGTGACCACATCCAATAAGTCCAATTTATATAAATGTCATTGGCTTAACATCAAGCTCCTTGCTTTGATTAGTTGTTCAGAATATTTATTGCTAAGAATATTTATTATCATCAATTAGTTCTACAAAACACACTCCTATTTCCCTTTGCCCTCCAGGTTTTATGGCTTTCTTAGATGGGGGGAAGGGTTGAAAGTAATTAATACAAGAATGTTAATTTTAGATTAATATTTAAAGTTTATATTCAATGCATTTTTCTTTAGTATTTACTAAAATACATAATGATTAGTATTTGCTAGAATATTTGTAATTTGAAATCTGTTGATGTTCTTGTTAATTCCCATGTGACTAATAAGAGTCAAAGCTCTTGATTTCAAGCCCTGTTTATGACTTAGGAGCCCAGGTTATTCTTTCATGCCCACATATACAGCTGTGTTTCAGACCCTTTTCTGGATGGTCTCTAGAGGACAAGATGGGTCATTCGGCCCAATATCTGGCCTGACTCCCCAAACAGGAAAGTAGACACACACACACACACACACACACACACACACACACAAATCCTTTCTTTCCTTGTAAGGTTTAATTCACAGCATTTTTCTCAAAACAGGTCAAGTAATCTGTACTTCATAGACATTCAAATAGTTATAAAGAAAGGAGAGAAATAAACAATGTTTTCGCATGTTTCCTTTTTGCTGACTTCATGCACTTCAAATAAGGGCAGACATTGTAAAGATCTATTCCCCTGAAACACCAGCTACTATGTTTTTAATGTGGTTGCCATAGGCTGATGAACAAGTCCTCAGGGTTATGATAGGCATTGATAAAGAAACAAGGATAATCAACAGATGTATGTATAAAAAATACACACACATACATGTATACACACAATGGAGTTTTATTCAGCCATAAAGAAAAACAGAATTAGATCATTTGCAGAAAAAGGATGGAACTTGAGAGCAGTACGTTAAGTGAAATAAGCCAGACTCAGACAGCCAGGGGGTTTATTTCTTTCATATCTGGTAGCCAGAGAAAAGGAAAGAAAAAGGCAGTGAGAACCTTATGAAAATAGATGGTGGACCAGTAGGAGAGAGGAAGGAGACCAGGTAGAAGAAGGGGAACTTTGGGTAAAATAATTTGACTAAATTATTTATGTGCATGTACAAATAAACATGTCACAGTGAATCCTATTATTATGCATCATTATAATGAGCCAATCAAAATTAACTTAAAACAGAAACAAGAATGTGCTTGAACTCACTTTGTATAAAGACATAATGTGATTATTTGTAGTTATCTGTTATTATTGTAACATACAAACCTAAGTGCTATGAGATGTCCTAATGCCCTGCATCCTAAGGCAGGTTTCATTCATCTTGTGGGAGATAACTGAGGGGTCCTTTTGCTACACATCTGCTAGATGGTTTGAGAATTGAATGGCATAATCTTGAATTCAGTCAGATACTATGTCTTTCCACTGCACGTTTAATTTTTGTTTTTAAGAGAGAGGGAGAGAGGGAGAGAGAAAGAGATAATCAATTTTATTTTTTCATCTGCCCTTTGTGTCTCTGACACTTAGTTGTGAACCGGATCCTTGTGCGTGCCAGGCAAGCGTGCCAACCGCTGAACCACCACTACAGCACCCCTACATTTAATATCTTTAATTTTAATTTAGATTTACCAGAAGTCATCCAAAAAGGAAATTTATTTTCCCTATGGCGACCTATTTTGAAAACTTCTAATTTCTTTCCCCAAGTTAAAATGAAACCCATCTCCCAAAGATGGTGCACTGTCTTTGGTAATATTCTATAGCTTATTTGTTTTAAAATTTGATGAGGGGCTGGAGTGATGGCTTGGTGGTTACAGTGCTTTCCTGGCATGCACAAGGACACATGTTCAAACCCCAGCACCATGTGCACAACAAAGTCTCAGAGCAATGGAGGCCAGATGAAAAACTAAAAACAAAATAATTTCTCTCTTTCTCTTTTCTCTCTCTCTCTCACTATCCGTCTCTCTTTTAAAAAAGTAAAAAAATAAAATTTGATGAATTTACTGTCTTGCCTTTTATGTTTTAATTTTTTATTTTTAATTTTCAAGCTAAGTCACATCAGAAGTGAATCCTCCATAGGTCTCTCTGCAGGTTTCTGGAGAGAGCTTAGGTAATATGTTTGACAAAAAGAAAAAAAAGAAAATAATTTCAGAAATACTTATAACAGGGGCCAGAGCATGACTCAGTAGTTTCAGTGCTTGGCTGGCATGCATAAGGATGTGGGTTCAAATTCCAGTACCCCTTACACAACAAAGTCTTCAAGCAACAAAAGCCACATTAAAAACTAAATAAAATTGATTCTTTCTTTCTCTTTCTCACTATCCCTCTCTCTTTAAAAACAAAAATATGTATTACTATTTACTTAGGTTAGCTCATTTAGGCATCAGATATATTAGAATTATGTATTCATTGTCATATTAAGACAATAAATGTGATGTTAATTTTTTGAAGATTTTATTTGTTTTTTGTGGGATTTTGTTTTGGGGGGATGGTACTTGGGATTGAACCCAGGAGTGCTTCACCACTAAGTCATATCCCCAGCCCCTTTTTCTTATTTTACTTTGAGAAAGGATTTTGTAAGTTGCTTAGGGCTGACTCTGAACTTTCGATCCTCCTGCCTCACCCTCCTGAGCCACTGGGATTACAAGCATGTACCATCTATCCTGGGTAATTTTTCTTAAATTCTAAACATAAAATGTTGGAGGGTGGGTACTAAATTCCTAAGGTGGTGTTTAGAGGTACTGTAACATAGAACAGGATTTTAAACA
This sequence comes from Aplodontia rufa, assembly GCA_004027875.1. NCBI lineage: Eukaryota > Metazoa > Chordata > Mammalia > Rodentia > Aplodontiidae > Aplodontia > Aplodontia rufa. The sequence goes on from PVKS010000131.1 coordinate 14,051, forward strand.
AGGAACTAAATCATGATCCTAATGCTAACCAACTGTGTCACTCATGCAAAATGATTAAACTTCATAGCATTCATTTTCTTCATATATGTTTCCTTGAACTTGAAGAACTTCTATTTATCATTTTTATTTTTATGAGGCTCATGTGAGTAAAATAAAGGGCTTCATTTTACAGTATCTTACTGCCCTCAGTTCTCAACTGTCAATAGTGAGTAATCCAAATCATCTCTGATTGACTTTGATATGTAGCATGTGAGCGGTATTCTAGTGTGTGTGGGATTTTGTAATGTTGGTTCCAGGGAAATGAAACCATAGTATCGTGTTGATTTTAGAAAAGCTAAAACATCTTTAGTTTTTCTTCCTTGCATATTTATTATTCAGCCTTTTCCTCTTCCTTGCTCTGTCTTTAGTATCCTTTGAGGCTGTGCAGCCCAGTTGTCTCCTGGCTAAATAGTTCATCTAAATAAGTGGAGACCTGGGCCCCACACTCCAGAGTCTTCTGAGGGAGAAATTTCCCCAGGCTCAAACTTATTTCATTGTCTGCAGTCCTTGCTTGATATCCACCCCTTTTGTCTTACCTTGGGATTTGTCCTTCCACATCATCTTCTGCCAATAAAGCATTTCAAAGAATGAAAATATCAATCTAATACCTTTCCCTCTCAGTCTGAATATATGACTGCACCTCCTTTAAGAACTACTAACCTCTGGCTTCAATATGACACTGCATCTGGTAGCAAGTAGCCAACCCCTTCCTTTCCAACCCTACTTTCATCACTACAATTTCTAATACATCTCTGAGTGACCTGTAATCTCCCTAATTCTCTTTTGAATTCCTCTAAGCTCTTTCTCATTCAGTGTTAACACCATGGATCCCCCAATTATCTTCCTTTATTCTTCACCTTTGCTCCTTCCCTGACTTTCTGCTTTCCCAGTCATGATTCTCCTCCTCAAACAGTTTGGTACTGAGTTGGGAGAATGGAAGAAAAGAGACTGCATATTGCACTTCATGCTAGCAACAAAGATGTTTCTATCTGGGAATATGCTCATATATGATTCCAAAGATCCCTGGGTTTTGGGTTTTTTTTTTTTTTTTTTTTTTTTTTTTTTTTTTTTTGGTATCAGGGAATGAACCCAGGGGTGCTTAACCACCGAATCACATCCCCAGCCTGTTTTATTTGTTTGGTTGTTTGAGAGAGACAGGGTCTCACTAAGTTGCTCAAGCTTGGCTAAGTTGCTAAGGCTGGCTTTTTGGCTTTTTTTTTTTTTAAGTTTGATAGTCTTAGGTTTTGGAGGGAATTGTTACATATTCATGCATACGTGGATATTGACATAGTGAGATAGTAAGTTACAGCAGATCCTAGACCAGGATCTACCCCACTTAATCCATTCTCTGAACTCATGTCTCCTCTGAAATCTTTGAAACAAACACATACGTGTATAATAATTGTTGACATTTCTGCGTTTCTCTGCCTGCGTGTGTGTAGTTAGGCTAATGCGAGTTGAGTATTTCCCGTTGTATTGATAAACCCCCTTGACCCTTCCTCTTCTCCCTGCCTCCCTCCCTTCTCCCCACAACCTTCATAGGTACAGTTCCCCCAGTTTACAATTTATATGAAATTTCAACTATGGTTTTTTATTTATTATTTTATTAGTTCTACATAGACTTACATATTGGATGATGTTACAAAATCATGCATACACGGATATTGACAGTGAGATAATAAGTTGAGAATGATCCTAGACCAGGATCTACCCTCTTCATCCATTCCCTAAGATCATGTCTCCTCTGAAATTTCAGCACACTATATTTTGAAATGAACATATATGTGTATAATAATTTTTGACATTTCTGAGGACCTCTGCCAGTCTGTGTATAGCTAGGCTTCTGATTGGAGTTGAGTATTCACCATTATATTGATAGTCCTCCTGATCCCTCCCTTCCCTCTCTGTGTCCCTCACTTCTGTCCCTATCTTCCTAGATATAGTTCACCCCACCTTTGTGGAGTTTCAACTATGGTGAATTTATTACTTAAACTCACCTGATTATCATCCTGTCTTAGGTTTTACACTAGATTCCACATATGAGAGATAAACATTTGGCCCTTAAGTATGAGTTTGGGATATTTCATTCAGCATAATTTTTTTTCCATTTCCATCCATTTGGCTGCAAAAAGCATATTATCATTCTTTCTAATAGCCAGCTCAAGGCTGGCTTGAGCTGGAGTTCCTCTTGTGCCTCCCAAGTCCCTGGGATAATAGGTGTACACCATTGAGCCCCGCACAGATCCAAATTAAGAAGTTGCCAAGAACTTGAAAAGATTTGCCAGTTTTGGTCTATTGTATGGATAGCTGAAAAAAGATTGATTCTAGTTGAAATATGTAAAATGAATATACTTACCAGAAAAGAGTTACCTTAATGTGACTTTGGCTTTTTCCGTTATAGCTATACTACATTTTTACAATAATGTCATTTAGAATAACAGGAAACTTTGTAAAGATATTGAATAATAAACCATGGAATTCATCTAAATTCTATAAAGGAGAAATTTTTGCACATGAAATAAAATCCAAATTGTAATGCAGGCTTGTGTATTTGTGTTATATTAATCCAGACAATGCTTGATCATAATGTGTTGGTGAACTTGCCCCACAAATCTGTTCTAACAAACAAAACACCAGATGCAATGCTTAGATGGTGACTTGTTAAAATTAGACTCATTGGTAAAAAAGAAAATGGAGTGCTCTAAATAAGTATCATTAGCAGTTGGGAGGATGGAAGCAAATTACTCTGATAATATCTCAGACCCTTACTCAATTGACGTTTTAAAAAATTATATTTTCAGTGCTAAACAAAATTTTCAATGCTAAATAAAATGGTAGAATTAAAAAAATATGAAGGAAATTTTCACACTCATGAGTATGGATTTTAGAAAGCATCTTCCCATTAGCCATGATTCAAAATTATTCCCAAGGTGTTATTTAAAAGTGGGAGCTGATTTGTACAAATACCAGAGGCAACATTAATATTAAATCTTGTGTGGGACATTTCAAGTGCATGAGGAAACAGGGATGGAAGCAGGAAACCGTTTTTCCTTATTCACCTGAGAAACAGTGAATTGTAAAATTCACCCTAACATTTTTGTCTTTGTGTCTGGACATTTTTCAATGCAAATTTCCATGACCTGGATAGTAGGACTGAACAAGGAACAATTAATTGTCTTTTGTAGGTTCTCAGAGATTCTTTCCCAGAAGTCTAGTCTAGTCTCTCAGCCAATGAGGTAAAAAATAATCAATTAATTTAGTGAAAATTCTCTAAACCAATTGGATTAACAAAATTGATTGTCTCTGTGACTGAATTAGGCCAGTAAATTTAGCCAAAATAGTAGACTTTTAAACTTAGCATTAACACAAAGACCTCTTGTTGGCAAAAGAGACTGAAATATAGTAGGGATTTTAGAGCGTGTTCGGAATTAGGAATTCCATGTTAAGACGTATATTATCTTTGCTTATAATACCACTGACTTATTCCAGAGTCTTTCAGTAACGTGCCACAGATATGACAAAGTTAATTCTGGAAGACAAAGTCAATTGTGTTGACTGTTGAGAACTCATTATCTGATCAAGAGCCTTTTTTGCAGAGTTAGAACAAAATACATATAAAAATGTCCCAAACTGGCCTTTCATGTATTTTTCCTGCCTAAAATATACCATTTCTAAAGGCTTAACAAGAGTATTTCATGCCCCTTTGTGGCTTATTATAAAGTTCATTTGTATTCTGTAGCAAAGGAATACATAGGTGAGAACCACGGTGAATCTGCCCTCTACTCTGTAATCTGTGAGCGGCCACATGTTCACTAATGAATCACTGTTCTCTAAGACATTTTAGTCAAACCTAGCACATCATGACTTTTAATACCTGGCATCCAGTGATGATTCAATATTTTTACATCTAATTTTAAAATAAATGAGGACCGAATGAAGTGGAGCAGGGATTTGTAACAAATTCTTATTTCTTGTTCACCTCACAAAGCTTATGATATTTCTCAAGCCTCGACACATAACCAGTCAGCTTCAGGACCAATAGTCCTCTCCCTTCTTCGAAACCCTCTAGTCCATGCATATCTTCAGCATTTGGTTCTTCATTTGTATAATAATAGCAATTATTATGTTCAACACTAACAACTGAATGATTACCAAGTGTATGACGTTACCTTTAGCATGCTATTTACATCACCTTTAATTCTCTTGATAACTAGTACAGTCAATACAAATAGCATCATGTGGTATAGATGAGAAAGAAGAAATGAGAGAGGATAAGTAGCTTGCCCAAAATTCTATAGGAAGGAAGGAGCAAAACTGAGAAACAATCCCAATGGTCTACACTAAGACCCACACAATTTACCACTAAATTATATTGTCCTCTGCTTAAGGACTTTGATTCTTTTTTATTTACTTATTATCTTAACAATGTCCTTGACAGTACTAACCATAGCACACAGGTCACTAGCATATATTAATTTCTTAGGTATGAATATGATTAGATAATCTTTTTATTTTAATTTTTGCACTTATGATAGTTCTTAAAATTCAGATTCCATAAAGAATAATAAGCTTGAGTTCAACAATTAAAGTACAGTTTTGATGTGTTAACTATAAGTTGGAGTAACAGTAATGCAAAAAAATTGTGATTTTTTTTTTTTTGGTTTTGGGTGCTGTAGATTTGAACCCAGAGCCTCACATATGCTAAGCATATGCTGTACCACTGGGTTACACACCCCCAAATGCTAAACTGGTGAGTTTGAGAGATATATAAATATTGTTTTTTTACAATATTCTCAGCAATAGATTGAGTTAACATATTTTGCCCTTTTCCCAAAAGGAATCTTCATGTTAGTCATCACTCCACTGGCCGAATGCAAATATTTCTTTATTCCTAATTGTGTTACCTATTTATACTGACAAGCCAAATCTAGTTGATTTCTTGATACAGCATCATTTCAACCACATTTTCCAAGCAGTGGTAGTCTGGCACAACAAATTAACACATTCTGGAAATCTGTCTGTGTTTCTATTATTAACTGGTAGCCCAAAATACTCAAGCAGCATGTTAGAATCAAATGGTATTGCCAATCAACTTAGGGATCCTTTAATTCCTAAAATAATATTTGTGGTTTGTGGGATTGCTAATCTATTTCATTTTTTCTTCCATAGCTAACCTTGTATTTACTTCAAGTTAAGCACATCTAAATTTAATTATACCATTCTTCATTTTTTTTTTTTTCAGTGTTATCTTGGCTACCACTCACACAAGCCAAAACCCTGGGAGCCATTCTCAGTGTTGTCTCTGTGTCACCTCCATGAATAGGGATTCACAAAGTTCTGCTGTTTCTGATATAAAACACTTTTATTTGTCTCCCCCCTTCACCCTGCAACAAATCCTACTCTAAAATATGAACTATCTCAATAGCCTTTTAGCTGACCTGCTTGGCTCCTTTCTGCCTCCTTTCTATTTCCCACATGTAGCAAAACTCATGATGCTCCCATTGTAGAAAATTGCTCCATATGTTCGCATGACCAAAGAATAAGTGCCAGACATTATGGCAAAGTAGAGAAGGTCTCCTTGGTTTGGTTTCTGCCCAGCTCACTCACCTGCTACGCTTTCCTTACTATCGTCCCCTTCCACCCCATACTCCAGCCATCAAAACTATGTGATAATTCTTGACCAATGTCATCCTCTTAAAGCCTCTTATTCTGTTATTCAGGTTGTGATCTGCAGATAATGTGCTTTCCGCCATTCTACCTTTACTTTACCCTTCCAGACATCACAAAGAATTCCTTATTCTTCTTTGGTGCCCTTATACGTTGTATATACTTTTCTTGAGGCTTTTATTACATGTTATTATAATTAGTTATTTCCCTATGGTCATTTCTACCAGTTGGTACCTTTTGAAGATGGTGATCTATATCTTTCTTATCATTGTTTCCCCACTACCTAAATCAGACCCTGATATAGTGTTTAATCAATGTTGAATGAATGGATGGATCCATTCATTCCTATGCTAGTATCCCCCTCCCACACCAATTACTTTTTCTCTAAAATAATTTTGCTGGCTATGAATTTTCCCGCAAAATAAGATCAAGTAGAGCAAACCTCCCCAAAGCATCATATTACTCTCTTAGCCCAGTCATAATTCCTACACTACTCAAAGTAAATGTCCTTCAGGAGCAATCCTAAAGATGATCTTTCTTTTGTATTCTACATGGAGGGGGGAGCTCAGTGTGATTTTGCATTCCTTTCTACCTGAACAGGAATTAAATCATCATGCTACAGACTCTGCTATGAAGTATAGCTTCAGTGGCATTGATTTTGTATTAGTTTCAAACAAATACATAATTTGGCAAATAAAAACATTTATTCACTAGTATTGGTAGAAAAACTGACTAGATTTTAATGTTTCCTTTTCAAAAGTTTCAAAGGCATCATAATTTCTTAAACTGCAATTAAAAAAAGATTTTGGAGAATGTTGTAGGTAAAACTAGAAATGCATCTTTACGTGTCTATCCTTAGAGATAAACAGACAAATCTGAAAACTGGCATATTTTCCAGACTACTCTCCAAAAAAAAAAAAAAAAGAAGAAGAAGAAGAAGAAGAGAGATAGGGACTGTGAGAGAAAGGGAAAAAGAGAATAAATTTTATTTAGTTTTTCATGTGGCCTTTGTTGCTCCAACACTTTGTTATGTACGTGGTGCTAGGGTTCGAACCCATGTCCTTGCACATGCCAGGCCAGTGCTATAACCGTGGAGCCACTGCTCTAGCCCAGACTACTCTCAATTTTAATTAAAGCCACTTTTTCACTTTATTACCTTCTTACAAAAGTCATACTGTCCATTGTTACTACCTTCTTTGTAACATATGCAAACGTATGCATTTTAAAAAATATCAGATAATACATAGTCCATTTTCCGGTTTAGTAAGCTATAACCAAATGATAGCTGTGTTACATTAAATGTGACCTAAATATGGTATTTTGAAAATATAAAGATATGTTGCATATCTAAATGCATATCGATGCTCACAAAATATTTGATTTAATACCTAATATTTCACAAAAATACTTCCACTCAGGGACCATATGAAAAAGTTTCACTAAACATAGCCATCTCAAATAAACTTAGTTAATTTAAATATGACAAGTCTGATTTTCTAGTAAGTATCATGAAAAATATGTAAGATTTTATCCATGACAGAACTGGAAAATTCAATTGAATATCATTTTGTTTTCAATTAGCATCTTTTCCTGGAATTCTATTAGGTAAACTGCTGATATTCACATTTTGCATAAAAGAAGACTGAAAAGGGGTGGAAGGACAAACATCAGAGTGGGTGATTGTAACCCTGATTTTTGGAAACTTGCCCTGAGACTTGTATAAATAATTCTGTGTTCTTCCTCTAATCATTCAACTTCCATTCAAAATTGCAAATAATTTCATCAAGCAAGTGACTTCTCTTGACCACAGCAGTTACATGACAAAGCAGGTGTTCTTTGCAGAAGGAAAGTCCAGCACATTTGAGTGGAATCGTGATTTTACTTTAATTTTGGCAGTTTAACCTCTCTTTAAAAAAGAAAAACAATCTGCAAGAAACTTACATTGAATTAACTTTGAATCCTGATATCTCTTTAATAATTGCAGGTATAGCTGATAGATTGAAAAAGCCAATAATAGTATTTTGAATGTTCTTTGAAAAGTTATATTATTCAAGTTCCTAAGATTCATAACAAGTAGCCAATGAACACTAATGGCTCTTATAGCACATTAAGGTTTTATGTTTTCAAAATTAATTTAGCGATCATTAAATATTATGGGTCCTTATAAATTGATTTGTTCCCATTGATTTCTACATGTACTTTTTTACATTAGGCTTGGTGTCTGTTTGATTAGTTAAACATCTGAGAGCTGAAAATGGAAAAAGGTCAGATGAAATATAATGAGAATGGAAGAAACACAAAGCGAATTTTAAATCTTGACAATCACATTCTCATTGCTTTTTCAGCTTATCTCTTCCTACCATGAAAGCTGATGGCATACTTCCATTGTTCTTCAAAGTTTTATTGTAGCTATAGTTATCATATCCTCACCAGTAGCTTGAATTCTGTTCAACAAATTAGCAAAAAAATATTGATGGTGAAAATGTACTGTTGAATTAGCAAATCTCCACTTCAACCATTAATTCCTCATTTTTGTATTTAAAATATACCATCACATTGAAATACAGAAGCTTTTCCCCAAGGCCAGCATGCTTTCTTCCACAACAAATTACACTCCAGGCTCTTACTATTGATAACATATATTTAGTTACAAAATGTGCATGCAATAAGCAAATATTGATTTGTGTGACTTGAGGCATAGTGAATATTTAATAAATTTGATATAATGAATATTTATCATGAGGAGAAAGAAATGATTTGAAAATAATAAGCTTGGAAATATAAAATAAATGAAGAAGAATATAAGGTAACATTGTTTTACTGTATTCAGCAGCTAGAAACTGAATTTTAGCTATCAGCATGGAGGGAAAATGATGTATTGTTTTCTGTGCAAATAACCAAATAGATTAACAACTAAAAAAAAATCTATTAAGTTCCTTCTACAATGTGCAGAATGTAAAGTGTTATTAATCTTTGCCGTCATTACTTGGTTTCCATGGCAACTTGAAAAATCTTGTGCTCAAAAGGAAATAGATCTAAGGTTTGTAGAAATCAAGTTTTTAAAGATGTCTTTCACTTAAACATTTAGGAGTATAAAAAGTATCTTTAAAGCTGAAGCATTCATCAAGAGATGAATGCTAAAATTAGCTGTGAAAGTTTAAGAAGAAAAAGGATATTTGCATAGTCTAATCCTAGGGTGTATTCCCCAACAGGCCCTGAGGCAGGGTTGCAAGTTCAAGGCCAGGCCTGAGTAATTTATCAAGATTCTGTCTCAAATAAAAAAAAAAGAAAAGAAAAAAAAAGAAAATGTTGGGAATATATTTCAGTGGTAGAGTACCCCTGGGCTCAGTCCTCAGTACCTCAAAATGGATGAATGAATGAATAAAATGTCTCCCCCATGTTTGTTGTTGTTGTTTGCTTAGATTTTGAGAGAGAAAGCCAATTTTATTTATTTTTTAATCTGGCTTTTGTTTCTCCAACACCTCTTTGTGTATGTGGTGCTGGGTTTTGAACCCAGGTCCTTGTGTGTGCCAAACGCTCAAACCACTGATCCACCACTCCAGTCTCTCCCCCAGTGGTTTTTAGTGACTAAAAAATGAAAAATTGTTACTTTTACAAGAGCAAAATACAGTAGACACTAACTAAATCAAATGATCAGGGCTAGTAAGATATAGCACAACAATAGTCACAGACATAATACACTGAAAATGGCATATCACACTTCTGGAATATTCTTTTGTTTTCACAAATAGGACTTTTTATTTTTCAATATTAAAAATCAGAATTGTAAACATATTCTTGAACTGGTGGTTCATATCCATCAGCTCGTTCAACTTTAGCACCTGTCTCATCTCTGGTAGCTTTTCCAGAATATACTACCTTCCCCATGAAGCTCCATGAGTTTTCCCAATTCAAACTTGGGCTTCTTCTGCATTTTTACTTTTCTAACAAAGACATCATGAAGTGGATAAATAGACTGGCAAGCCTTTTCTATGTCTTTCCCAATATTGTCTGAAATTAGTTTTGACCACTTCTTTCAGGTCATTTGTCTGCACCTCCTGGGTCATAATTTCCATCATCTTCTTCCAGATTTGGCAGATCTGTTGGTGCTGAAGTAAGAGATCTTCCATATTTTATTGTTGTATTTTTTAGTAAAACCAACACAGAACAGACACACCAAATAACCATTGATAATCTTGGCAACAACATGAGCTTCAGCCATGGTCTGCCATTCTGACCATGGAACACATGTTGTCACGGGTAAGATCCATGCCATGGAAGTTGGTTAGGCAGTTTTTACCCTGAACATCCTCAGTAATTAGCTTGGATTTCCTAAATGCAGCTTCAACATTCTTCAGATCACTAAGACTCACTTCAAACACATGACCCGAGTCCATCAGATGCAGTTTTGGTTCCTTGAGTCCTTGTGACTAAAGTTTTCTCAATATCTCTTACATTGAACATAGCCTGTGCTTTCACATCATACCAATCTTTCTTAGAAAATGGATCAATCACTTTTTTCTTGGCTCCCTACTTTCTGCCTTTTGGAGGTGCTTGTTCTTGCCTACTGCACTAGTGCTGTTCAGAGAGCCAAAAGGCCAGAATATTCTTGTAAAAATGCATAATGTCAAGTAATTTTAAAAAGTTGGACAAATCCAAGATAAAGGACAGATGTTCTGCAAAATATTGATCAGTACTCTGCAAAAGTGTTAGTATCTCCTTAGTCCTCCACCCAGAGGTGGAAAGAGACATGCAACTAGATGGAAGGTGACATCCTGAATTGGATCTTGGTGCAGAATAAAGATATTAGTGGAAAAATGGGTAAAATTCACATGAAATCCATAATTTTGCTAATAGTACTAAGCCAACATTACGTTCTTCTGATAAGGATTATGTAAGATATTAATAGGAGAAGCTAGGTAAAGAGTATATGTGCTAATTCATTGTACTATCTGCATTTCTTCCGTAAGTCTATAATTATATGAAGAAAAAAGTAATATTTATACTTTTGTTTTTGTTATACTAAAAACAAACCCCCATTAGCATCTCTCACTAAAATAATAAAAAAAATATAGCATTAAACATAGGGAAGACAACTTACAGTTTTCATTGGCTTTTTTGAAAATGATGGAGTAATGATCACTCTGTTAATGTGCAAATGTGAACAGTTTCTTACTCAATGTTACAGAAAACTTATGGAACATGCCTCATGTTTTCTCAGCTGGAACCAACCTTTCGGAATTGAACACTGTGAAGAAACCCCGGTACTTATTATTAGATGTATGGTGCAACATTCTTGTTAAAATTCATGTTTTCCCTGGATAAATACAGAAAGATGAGATAAAAAGTAATTCAGGAGAGCAAGGTGAGGCTGACTATACGCATATGAAGTCACTCTTATAACATTGATTTTGTCCAGGACAGACTTGCATGTGTTGAAAATTTTGTTTCCTGAATCAGGTTAGCTGCAGCCTTTTGGGAGATACTTTTCTAAAGTGAGGTCGATTTGATTTGTTTTCCTTTTCTCCCTCCTTCCTTCTGTCTTTCCTTGCTTGCTTGCGTATTTATTTATTTATTTTTATTTATTTATTTATTCATTTATTCATTCATTCATTCATTCATTTATGAATAACTAGGCAAGCCAATATGTTTTTCTCTAAAAATCACTTTAAAAAAAAAAAAAGAGAGGGACAGTGAGAGACAGAGAAAGAGAGAAACAACTTTATTTAGTTTTTCACATGGCCTTCATTGTTCCAACACTTAGTTGTGGATGTGGTGCTGGGGTTTGAACCCGGATCCTCGTGCTTGCCAGGCAAGTGCCAAAACCGCTGAGCCACCGCTCCAGCCCCTAAAAATCACTTTATGTGCTAGTCCCTCTACATATAAACTGAGGTTACTATATGTTTTTACATTAAGATTTCTCTGGGATATATTTATGACAAATTTAATGATGGATGGTAATTTAAAAAATTTTAAGAATTATTATTATTATAAGAAATAGACTACATAGTATTTTAATCAAATGGCACTTAAGTAGTACCTAAAGTAATTGTAATGAAACTTGCTAGACCTATACTGTTCAGTTTTGTAGCTCTAATTAGGTAATGGACAATTATCCCGTATTTCCCAGGGAAACAATAAAAAGTTCGAAATACATACAGAGATGTTCATTTTGTTTGCATCTTGTTATTGCTATTTTTCTATTATAATAGGTATTTCAGAAGAAAATACTATATAATCTAACAATTTTCAGGACTTTGAACAACCCTAAACAAAATAAAACTTAATTTCCCTAATCTTGCAAATTTTTCTCTAATATCCATTTACTTCCTAGTTTAATAAATATCTCAGCCGCTCCATGGTTCAGCTCCCATACTTGTCCTGGGGTATAAAAGAGTAAGTCCAAGTCTATCCTTCCAGATGCTCACAGGTGAGATCCCCAATTTTTAAAATCTGTTTCTCTGAGTGAAACCTTATTCTAGACCAATAGCCATGCTCAAGTTCCTGATTCACACCATTCCCACTCTTCCATTCTCTTCTATTATTTTTTCTATTTAGATTCCCTTCTCCCCAAGTCCTACAAACCTCTTAAAATCCATCACCTGGGGGCTGGAGTAGTGGCTTGGTGTTTACAGCACTTGCCTGGCATGCGCAAGTATACAGGTTCAAACCCCAGCAACCCATGTACACAACTAAGTGTTGGAGCAACGAAAGCCATGTGAAAAACTCAATAAAAGTTGATTCTCTCTGTCTCTGTAGAGCTCTGTCTCTCTCTCTCTCTCACTGTCCTTCTCTCTTTAAAAAAAAAAAAAAAAGATCCATCACCTGGATGTTCTGCATCTCCTGACCGCCACCATCCTCAGCATTATTCCTACGCTGAAAAAACTCTGCTTGTACTTTACATATGTGACAGTGTGACTGGGTTTGGGTGTCCTTTTCTGTATTTACCTCTTCTTTCCTTTGTTTCATTTCTAAAATCTCTATTCCATGCTGAGTTAGTGCTAAGGCACAGATAATGAAAGGCATGCTGGTACTGGGAGGAGGAACAATCGATCCCTCAACTCTTAAGGCACTCTGTGCTTTCCAGCTTTTTCATGATGTCCAAAGAAAATGATGATATTAGAGTAGCACACTGAAGTAATGAGGAGTTTCCTTGCCCTGGTTCTCTCCAGCTACTCTAGAGCAAGGGTGTTAATATCACAGCACAACTATCCAATTATCAGTGCAGCCCAACTCATGGCACCAATTATTCATGCATGTGATTACAAGGCAATATTTCTTCTTATATCCTGTAGGTGGCACCCTTTCTTATCACTCGTGCATACTATGCAATTATTGTTAATTGACACATAATGACCGTGTAAATTTTTTAGATAAAGCGTAACATCTCAATTCATGTATGCAATGTATAATAATCAGGTAAGGGTAGCAGTTATTTCTTTTATATTAATTTCTGGAAATCAGCACTTGATATGAGAATATTGAACCGTAGTGACTTAATGAGTTTGTAGATTGTAAACAAGCAAATAAAATTTTGTACATATTATTTTTCAACTCTTAGAGATATATACTCAAGCTGAAGCAGAAGCACACTGATAAAACAGGTAGTGCTTGGGACAGTCATTCTGTTTCACTGTTCTATTGTTCCATATATATGGATATATATGGTGAAATCCATGAAAACACACGCAAAACACTGGTTTGTGGAATCAAGAATGAGAAATATGAGAATAAAGTATCTTATATATGATTGAACCTAAAGATACTTTATCACTGGGCTACACCCCTAACCCTTTCCATTTTTAAATTTGAGATAGGGTCTGGCTAAGTTGCTGAAGTGGGCCTTGAACTTGGGATCCTCCTTCTTCTGCCTCCTGAGTCACTATATTACAGGCTTATACCACCATGCCCAGCTACTCCCATCATTTCTAAAGGACATTTTATTATTCAGAGAAAACCCAGGAGAAATTATCATTAGATGACTAATACACAGAATTCTTCCTTGGTTCAAGGCCAGTGATTATATCAAATATAACAATTTTGTGAAAAAATATAAAGCATTATACCAATACAAGTCCTAACAAAGATGATAACAGATTTTGTGAATGGGACATAAAGAACTTTAGAATAAGGTACCAAAGCTCTGGAAACTTTTCATGTATTTGTAATAGACAAGACATATAAACGTGCTAGATAAGGATATAAGGCCAGCAGTAACTCTGGAAATGTGGAAGTGGCAAAGATAAGAAGGAACAGAAGCAAGGGCTAATCTTGTGGAAAGCCCTGAGTTTGATCTCCAGCACTGAAAAATAGAAAACAAGAAGGAGAAATAAAAATATAGTGTTTTAAGTAATGAAAATATTATTCATACTTTTAAATACTGAAAATATTATTCAGGAGACAATAGGAAAGGTCTTCAAAGAAGTTACATTTTGAGTTGAGAACTTGAGTATGAAGATAAAATCGAGAGGTTTGAGATAAGATCCAGCAGTGTCAGTGACTTCCTCTGGTTACTCCATTAATAGGATATTCTTTCCTGAGTTAAAAATTAGCAAAATAGCCATCAGCCCCACTAATGTATCACTTCTTCCAGAATGCTATTTATTTCACAGCAATTGATATTTTGAAAGAAGCTAAAAATATCTTTCCTACTCTATGAACATGTGTAACCAATATGATGTCCTTCTAATAATATGAAGCCCTTTGTTCAGCCAGTGCTATTTGTAACTTTTTATCCAATGTTAATAGAAGCCCTCTGTGATTTCACTTCTCTGAAGATAGCAATTATGAAATTGTCCCCGATGAATAGCTAACCATGCTGATAACATGCAATTAAGACGCATCATCAGAAAAGAAAAGTGCAGTTGACTTGATGGAGTGTGATCTCTGAAGAAGGAAGAACTTGTCTTAATCCTTTTTGGAATCCATTATCTTTCATGTTTACGATTTTTTGGTCTTTTGAATAAAAGCACAAATTCATAAATGATTAAAACATCCCAATTGCTTTTGAAGAATGAGGGAACACAGTGTAACAAAGGAAATGCATTAAAGTAAATGAAACAGGAAACAAAGCTTTTCCTTAGCTATTTAAACGTGAAATTGGTCATTTCTCCCTGCCCTGCTCTGTTGTATCTCCTTCCCAGGTGTTCTCTGAACCTAGAACCTATCAATTTTTCTCAACAGTCTTTACCACACAGAGAATTTGTTGTTTATTGTGCTCTGGAACTGGGAATTAATGTGTATGTTTTACCTTGTCTGACAGAATACTGGATAAATAGTGCAAAAATATTATAACAGTGATTATCATTGATATGTATAGCTGTTTGGACTGTTCTTTTACTTGTATAATTTATTCTGAGTCTTTTATTCCCTTGAAGTGGAGAAGGTGTATCTTATCATGCCCATATAAAGTGTCGGTGAGGGTATGGAAGAACTGGAACCTTCACACACTGCTGAAGGGAATGTGAAATGATACAACCACTTGGGAAAAGAGTTTGGCAGATTCTGAAAAATGTTCAGCATGCATCTACCATATTGTAGCAAATGTGAATTAATCTGTAGAGAAAAAAAGTCAATCACTGGTATTGGGAGAATGAGTGGAGAGAGAATAGTGTTAGAACAAGGCATGAACAACTTGGAAAGGAATGGATGTTCATTACTCTGACTGGTCATAGATTCATGTGAGTATACATATATCAAAACTTATCAAATTGTACATTTTAAAATTCACTCTTTATTAGAGCTGCTGAAAATTGAACCCAGAGCCTCATACATGCTGGGACCTCATTCTACCACTGAGGTATACCCTCAACTCCAAATCATACATTTTAAATACATGCTGTTTACTGAACATCAAACTGCATCTTAGGAAGCTGCTTTTTAAATGTTTGAGGGACACAGGGTTAGTTATTGAAAGAGCATTGAGTAGAAACCGGGTCTTTACCTTTTTTGTTTTTACACCATTCTGTGCTACAGGTCCTGATTTTAAAATAATAATCCATCCACAGATATATTTTATTTTAATCAGTTTTTAAATATTAGAAAGAAGCCCACCCACTTCTATTATGCAGGACTCCCCAAACCATAGCAGAATCTACCACCTTTCCTGTATGCTGGGTTGCTATACCTTGTGATTTACAAAATATCAAGCTCAAAGTTTTGCAGAATTGGTTGCACACAAAAATCTGCTTTTCTGACTTTCAGTGCTCAGCATTTAACTTAATTCATCCACTTCAGCCTATTTAATCAGTTGAGGTAATCGTCAAAAGATCAGTTTGATTCGACAGAGTATTTAACAAGTAAGGACATTTGTAAAAATGGCTCCTTCAGTGTCAAAAGGCAGGCAGCTAGGATGTAGCAGTATACACTGGGGACCAAACCCAGGGCCTCAAACTTGCTAGGCAAGTGCTCTACCACTGGGCTACATCCCCAGCACTGGGTAAGTTGATTCTGATTGGGATTTGTCAGTGTGGCAGATTTCAACCATAGACTAGAGGGCCTTTCCACCGACCCTCACAGACGCTCATATGGAAATCTTCAGTTACAAGAGGTCACCCTCCTTACTTCTGATAATGGTTTGAAATTTGTTTTATTAACTAGTAGGAAAATAGTAAATCTATTGAATCTAGTGCATGACATTAGCATAATAATGAAAGGATGACCTCGCTGTAGGTCAGGAAAAGTGCTTAATCCTGCATTCATCTTTGCATATGAAGGAAGAAAGTGGCCCATGGGAACTCTAGTAAACTGGAATCTATCAGAGCAAACAAGTTATGTAAAAAGAACAAAGTTAATTATGCTTTCAGTTTATCATGTTTTGATGCCATAAAAGTTAACATGATTTTTTTCTTCATAAAACTGACATGTAAGAAAGCACAAAGTATGTGAAAGTTTCCTTTTGAAAGATAAACATCTTTTGCCTTTTATTAAGAAACATTGTGGGGCTGGAGCAGTGGCTCAGTGATTGCAGTGTTTGCCTGGCTTGCAGGAGGACCTGAGTTCAAACTCCAACACCACGTACACAACAAAGTGTCAGGGAAATGAAGACCACATGAAAAAATAAAAATATTTCTGTCTTTCTCTCTCTCTCTCTCTCTCTTTAAAAAAAAGAAAAAAAAAAGAATTATTGTTCTGTGCAAAAGGTGATGGCAGAGGCTATCCCTCAGCCTCAGTCTTTTCCAGGAATATTAATTCCACTTCCTATGACATCAATTTAAAACTTCATCTAAGCTTCAGAGTGAATATCAAAGTATGTGATTTGGTTTTTAAACTCATGACAGTTTCTTTTTGAGATGAGATGACTAGCTTCTCTATGCCCAGACAGCAAAGGACAGACACAGTTCTAGCCAAAATTAACTTCAGACACTGTCCGGCTAAATCTTCCACAAGAGTTAAGGGATTTGCCTCTGGTTCCAAATGGTAATTCTGCATCCAAAGTTGGAGAAGGATTTTTTTTTTTAATCACTGATGCAAAGAAAAAAGTCTCAGCACCTATCCTCTACACACACCTAATTATATAATCTCTTAAACTTTGAATACCAAGATAGGAATATGGAACAATATTTTCTGCCAAGTGTCTTAGCCAAGTTCCTCTAAAGAGGGAAGATGTTGTTCTTTAGTTAGTATTATAACTATTTTCTTTTTTAGTAGGAAGGAGGAGGGAAGTGGAGATGGTATTTTGCAATGAATTTCAAAATTTCTTTTCACATGTATAAATTATTTACATACTTGATTTGTGTGTTGTGTGTTTGTCATCTATATGCCACAAAAGACTGTAAATGCCAAAAGGATCAGTTTTTCACCATTGGATTCCAAGTCCCTCAGCATAGTGCCTGAAACATAATAAGAGCTCTCTACATACTTGGTTTATTCGAGTGAATTAATGAAGTTAGTGGACAAAACATATTGTAGTATTTAAATAATAGTTTCCTGCAGATCAATGCCATTTCAGACTTTGAAATGCATAGATTCATAAAGAAGAGTTTCAGCTATTAGGAAATAGTCCCTGGATTCTTTCAGCCAACCCAAATAAGAAAAATTAAATGTAAGTATTCTTACATCTTTAAACTCAGAAATGTATTTTGGGATCCAAGAAACTATAGGTTGAGAATGCAATAATGAATATAGCACATAGTGTTGTATATATAGCTTCTTTGTATGTAAAAATTAGACTTATGAATTTGAAAATGACAGATTAGCTTTTTCTTGGACTCCAGAGGGAATGGAGACTAATCTTTACTGCATCAGCAGTCATGTATCCCTACATGTGTATAAGCAATTATGAAATTAATTCAAGTAAAACAGAAGTAGAAAGGGAATCCTAAACTGGGACAGTGTTAAGTTTCAGAGCAATGAAAGTCATGCAAAAAACTAAATAAAATTGATTCTCTCTCTTTGTCTCTCTCTCTCTCTCTCTATCCCTCTCTTTCTTAAAAAAAGTTAGAAAGTGAAAAAGAAAATATGATTCTTTTCTTTGAAGCAAGAAAAAGATGGTATATTGTTGGTGTTTCATTGAGAAAAAATATGAGAGGAACAGTTTCAATCAAAAGAGCATAAATTCAAGACTAGCCGGGGAAACACTGAAGCAGGTTGAATTTGCAGTATGTATTCTTACTCTGGTTCCTGTCACTTTTATCTTGGTTTGTTATCCCTGTCCATCATTTCTCAAGGGATAATTCATAGTTCCTAATATAATCTTACAGAGTCAATCTAGGTATTTGTTTTAACAAAAGAAAAATAAAGAGGCTTTCCAGATGCCATTCTAGGGCTAATAAGTGAGTCTACCTTAGGGTGGGTCCAAGCATCAGTGATTTAAAACCCTTGGGGAAAAGTAAATAAATAAATAAAGCCTTGAGAATTGCATGTTCTTCAAAGCTGAGAGGCCGCAGGTCTACACCGTGCATGCAGGTGTCCTCATCCTATCCCTTACTGGTTAGAATTATGTTGGACTTTATTCTACACAGAAATTGCCTGGATCAAAATTTTCATTGCTTCAGAAACCAAAGGATTGACATTTCATCAGGTCATATCCTAAATCCTTTTGTGATATATTAATTGGAGAGAGAATATAACTGTTTGTAGGAATTGTCTATGGACAATTCTCTCCCTGTTGGCTGAAATTTGGAGAGAGGCGAGTGGGGCACTGGGTACATAAAGAAATGAACAAGGTGATCATTTCTGTATGTCTCAAAACCTACTATGCAGGTAGCCACGAACTCTCATGCAAAGATCTAACCCTGACTATAGCAGGGCAGGTGTAATGTTCAAAATACTGAAGGCAAAATAGAATCAACAGCTTTTTCTTGCAGATGATACACTTTTCTATGTTTTGCAAGCTGTGGTAAAGACTTTCTATTTCGTTTGTAGCATTTCGATCCTCTTGGGAGGAATCAAAATAGACTTGGTACATGGCACCCTCAGACTCTTCAAAAATATATGCTATGTATATGGTAATATCAATATTGTCACAGAATCTGTAGGGAGTGAAAGCCTTAGGAATAATACAAATAACAATTAGGAGGACTCATAGTGATGGACAGACCAAACGGTTTCCTTCCTAGTCACGGCAGGTCTGAGAAGCCCTCAGGAAGCACTTCGTGAATATAACAAGAGGCCTGCCTGGGGAGAGGCAGCCACTGCAGTGCTTGCATGTCAAGTATTTCAGTTTCTAATTAATATAAAAGTATCAGGGATAGGCTTCCCATGATGCATCAGAAGAAAGAAAATGTTCTTTTGTGTTCTAAATGACTTGTGAAGATAGAATTACTTTAGAAGGGAAACCCCCACTCTATAGCATCCCATCATTTTACGAATGCATACTCATGCTGTCGCTCATATTCTGCATCCTAGAATTTTCCTAATGCAGCAAATAGAAGAACAAGCCAGCCTCTATAGCTACACATTTAAAGAGCCAATGGGTAATTACTAGGGACCTTTACGGTACAAGCAAGGAAAATGAAGGCTATTAATATAACCTATAGTTGAACATGATACAAAGTGCTGTTTATATTTTCTAAAATGCAATGAATGACTTCTGATAAAGGAAAGAGAAACTGTTGCACCTAATTTGTTGTTAGACTTGGGTAGCCCATGTGAAACTAAGAGGAAGGAATGTGGGCAAAAATCCAGAAGAGGATAAAAGGCAGACCTCCTGTCCCTTATTCTGTGAACCTGTACCTTAATTCTCTCTTCCATAACTGGTTGGGAATATGTGTGTGTATACATACACACACACACACACATACACATATATATACATACATGCATATACACACATACACACATGTACACATATACATACATGCATTAAGATACTTCTAATCCTGAATATGTTACCATTTGCTATAGGAACCTAAGCCAGTCAGCTGATATCTCAAATCCATTTCTTCATCTGTAAACTGTAGACAGTAAAATGTACTAGCACAGATACTAGCAATAATAAGCATTAAACACTTGATACTTGAGGTAGAATCTCAGCCCCAGACTTAAGAGAGGAAATAAAGCTATTTCTTTCCCCCATAACTTCATGCTTCAGGAAGAACCGTGCAATATTTTTTGTCATGTGGTTGTTTACATCTGCACACGCACACACAATGATAGTTAACTTTTTGAGATCAGAAACTTTGTTTTCTTTTTCTGACCCTCAGGTCAGTGCCTAGCAAGAAGTTGGGACATCATGTAATTTTGTTGAATATGTTGAATGGACAGTGGACTCCCTGAGGTTCTGGGAAGTCGTGCTGCGGTATCCTGGGAGACTGAATCCATATTGAAAGCAGGAAGCCAGCTGCACAGCACTGGCACTGGCCCATTTGCCTCCTAAGGCACCCAACCACCAGACACTCACATTACTGTGCAACAGCAAAGCCTCTCCTCTGTCCCAAGGTCATAGTGCACATTGCCATTTCACAGGTGTCTTTTCTCTTTCCTTTTTCCCCGATGGGCTTTGAACTGCATCCTCTTAAAGACCCAAACAGGTTAATATATCAGATGTTAGTTGTGGCACTAACTAGCAAAAACCAATTTTTTTTACAAGTCATTTCACCTCACTTGGTCTCAATATTCTTGTATCACATGATAATGGAGAAGAAACAGCTGATGTTCCAGTAATGATGCTTTTGGGTAAAGGAAAGCAACACAGGAAGTTGTAAAGAGTCCAGGCTTTGGAGACAGACAGACTTTAAGGCTTTGATCCTAACATTTGTTAGCTCTGTTATCTTGAATGAACACCTTAATTTCTCATTGCTTCTGTTCCCCTATCCATAAAATACAGATGATACTACTAGACACAGAGAATGTTTGTGACAGTGAGATTGTTTGGTGTAGTGTTCACCAGAGCAAATTCCTCTTCTGACATTCACCTTCCAAGGAGATGCAGACCACTGGAAAGGAGGTGTTCATTTATTCATTTGATAAATTTGTAGGGTGTTCCCTGTATTACAGGCGCTGTTCTAGTTTCTGGGATAAATCATTGAACAAAACAGAGAAAAAAAGTCCAATCCTCATACAACAGTTATAGCAATGATTCTCATAGATTCCATGATGTCTTTAAAAATCTCTAATCATTTTAGAATAAAAACTTAGAGTGAAATTAAGTATAAATGATTAGTTATAATTTATTGAGATACTAATCAGACATTATTCATGTTCAATGGAAGAAAACCTGTTTAAGATTTTTAAAAGTTGTGGATTCAAAAGAAAAATAAAAAGCAGAAATTTATATGTCATATTAAATAAAGAATATTTTTTAGAAAAATATAAATGAATATATCATTTCTATGCAAAAACATCTCCATGTAAGGTTAGTATTTATAGATGTATCTTTGGTTCTTAAATGTGAAAATTTGCAGTCTTTTTAAAAATTAAAAATGCTCAATAATTTACACCACAAAACAATTTTAAAATAGGATTCAATACATTTATCAAGCTTACCCTAAGACAGTACATCAATATGGCAAATACTCCCAAAAGGGTGATTTTTCATCTTCTTACCTTAGTTTTTTTTTTATTTAAGGACATTTATTATCCAATACACCCTAATAAAATGGATCAAGTAACAGGCCTATCAAGTGAACGTGTTTTCTGTGCAGGAGAAACTACACTGATTAAACGTAAGGAAGCCCTTGGTAATGGAGAAATATAATAAGAAGTGTCCAGCAAAATTAAAAATGGTTTACTACATGAGAAAGTATGCGTTGTTCAAAGAACAATTCCTTATATGCTTATTGTGCTGTAGGACCTTGAAGCAATGTGTTATTGATGTCTTTGGTATTTAACACCCCTGATGGACCCAGCCTGTCGTCACAGTTCATGCTTTCCTTTGCGTGCAGCATACAATTGGGGAGTGAAATGAAGACTGAGAAAGGGCAAGAGTGCTGAAGAGGTGGGGAAGAGAAGCAAGCCCATGCCACCCAGCACCACTCCCTCTGATAATATCCTTGCAGGTGTCATTTTCTTTTTTTTAAGAGAGAGAGGGACAGTGAGAGAGACAGAGAAAGAGAGAAACAACTTTATTTTAGTTTTTCACATAGCTTTAGTTGCTCCAACACTTAGTTGTGTACATGGTGCTGGGGTTTGAACCCGGGTCCTCGTGCATGCCAGGCAAGTGCCAAAACCGCTGAGCCACCGCTCCAGCCCCAACAGTTGTCATTTTTTTAAGAGAAAAGTGAGAGTATCAATTTTTATTTTTTTCCTCCCCTTAATTGTGTGTGGGGTGCTAGGGATCGAACCCAAGTCCTTGTGCATTCCAGGAAAGCGCTCTACCACTGAACCACATCTCCAGCCTCTTGCAGCAGTCCTTTGGAGATCATGGTTCATTCATCAGATATTCATGCTCTTCACAGTGTAGAAGGTACTGTTTTAAACGCTACGCTGTGGTGTATGCTCAAGAGTATATTAACTCTGAATTCTGGAATTTGGCAAAACTTCTCTAGGGTACTGAGGACGGATGGCTAAGAGGAAGCAGCAGGAGAGTTTCAGAAGCAGGGAAGGAGAGTAGCAGAGGGTGGTGTGGCTACAGAGATCAGGGGAGTGGGAGTGTACTTCCGGAGTTATTGTTTTCAAATTATCTTGGCAGAATAACTGCCAGGAAATGGAAGTGGAATGCAAATGTCTTATATTTCTAGAAGACATTTGTAATAAGAATTTAGGAAAAAAAATTTTCCTATTATGTAATTGCTACACACACACACACACAAATATGTATTCCCCCAAACAGTGAATGGATTTCCAACAAGTTAAGAGAATTGAATTTGTACTAAAAAGTTCTGTGTGGGGGTCCTGAGTCTGAGGCTTACTAGTTATGTCACACTTACCAGGTCATTCACCCTTCTATATTGAAAAAACTCCCACTTGGGTTAGGGATGAAGCTCAGTGGTAGAGCACTTGTCTAGTATGCATGCATGAAGCCTTGGGTTCAGTCCTCAGTAGTGCTAAAAAAAAAAAAAAAGAAAGAATGAAAAAGAAAAAAAAAAAAGAAAACATTGCCCTAACTAGGGTTGTTTTTCTTTAGATGGTGAATCAGATGGACACAGTATGTATGCTTTACGGACCCCCAGATAGGACACACAAATGTAGAGATTTTGTTATAAGATAAAACTTAGTAAAATGAAGATTCAGGCCAACCACTTGCTCATTGAAAGAAACAAAACAAACAGAACAAAGGAAGGAAAGGCTAAGACCTGCTGAAAGCATATCAGTGAAATAGCTGTTCATGTATCTTTATTTGGAAGCTAATTACATGGGCTAAGAGCCTCTCTTGAGAGTGGGAAGCAGATTCTTGTCTACTTGCTAATTTACTGTCATCAGAGATGCCACTGCAGTTCACTGTTACTATATAGAAGAAGAAAGCCAATAACATGGTTTAGTAGTCCTGGTTCTGCCACTTAAGCCTCAATAAACCCTATAGCCTCTTTCTTTCTCTCTCAATTGGGGATAATAATAGCTTGGAGCTGTTGTAAGGGTCAACAGATTATCCTCGTGATTTAAAGGAAGATGAGAATTTCAAGTGTACAAGAGTTAAAAAGACGTTCAGCTTTTTTTATATTCTGCTTTTTTCTTTTTGAGGTCAGAACACAGAGCCCTCTGGTGTCTGTCCTCCAGTTCAGGCGTGGCCCTAGTGGGTAGGAAGCAAGATACTCACTACTACTCCAGGTCAAGGAAAAGACTTATAGATTCCATACCTGCCCTGGTCTCTCAGGGAACCACATCATTTAAAAGCAACCTCTCATGGCTGGAGTGTGACTTAGCCATTACTGCATTTGCCTGGCATGCACAAGGATGCGGGTTCAAATCCTAGCACCACATACACAATGAAATGTCACAACAATGGAAGCCACATGAAAAACTAAATAAAACTGATTCTCTCTTAAAAAAAAAGAAAAAAGAAAGAAAGCAACCTGTCAAGAAGGTGGAATCCACCTGGACCCTGTCAATAATGAACAGGAAATGCTGTTCTTTGCCGTTTACTTGCCTTAGTGGGGAATGCACAACAAATTACTTAGACACAGGTGTTTATAACTGAGTGTGTAAGTTCTTTTTATTTTCCTTTTTTTTTTTAAGAGAGAGGGACAGTGAGAGAGAGAGACAGAGACAGAGAGAATCAATGTTTATTGAGTTTTTCACGTGGCTTTCTTTGCTCTGACACTTAGTTGTGTACATGGTGCTGGGTTTGACCCGTGTACCTGTGCATGATGGGAAGCGCCGCATCCACAGAGCCCCTGCTCCAGCCCCTGAGCGTGTAAGTTCTGTGGAGAGGAGTAAAGAAAGGCACGGAAATACAGTGTGGCTGATATCAGAACAAAAACTTGAAGGAGGTGGGGAACAAATGTTATAAACATTTAGGAGAAGAATATACAGAGGGGAGAGAGTGAAAGCCCGTGAGGCAGGCAGTTGTCAGGCTTGCTAAAGAATCGGTGTGGAGGATGAGTGTAAGGGCCAGAGCATTTAGAGTTAAAGGCCATCCTGGGATTCTTTGGTTTTTATAATCTGGAGACACAGAAGGCCACAGGAGAGTTCCTTATTGTTTTTTTATGTTTCTGAAGATTTTTTAATGAGATAGGAAAATGTTTGTGTCATATAAAGTGGGTAAAATAAGCTGGAAAACTTAGATAAAATAGTAAGAGTGTTCATTTTTGGTTGACTACTAATTTCTCTTCCATCTAATTTCATTTTCCAAGGCCTAAAAAATGCAAATACTCCAGTAGAGACTTCTTTTTAAACTGGTGAATTAAATTCAATGGTGACATCTCTTATAATGAAAACATTTTGTGTCAGCTGTGAGTGAGATAATGTTCTTACCTTCTTGCCAAGAGACTTTTTTTATTCTTTATAAGCTACTTTTGTTCCAGAAACCTTGCACTTGGGTAGAATGGTGGGAGCTTGGAAACTGCGGCTCCCCATCAAGTTGTCCATCAACCGAATAATAGAGATGATTAGTATAGTACAAATAGGAATGAATAGCCAAGGGAAATGGGTGAGGCTACTGAATGTATTTACCCATGTTTTTATACACAAAATAAATATTTACTATGATGATAAATTAATTCCACTTTCCACCTGCAGACTTCAGAACAAATGTTAAAATGAGGCAAGAACTGTATACCATTTAAAAACTCGATACCCACAGAACTTTATAAATTCCAATTTCTCTAAATATTTGCTTATTTAACTTGTGCTCATCTTATGTCATCCTCAGACCATTTTCATGGCTTCTGGCAGCAACTCTCCTAGCGTAGATTCTACTGCTCTTTAGAATGTAGAAATAAAAAAGTTACTTACTCTTCTACTTCTCCTGACGCCTGTCCTCTTGTAACTAAAAAAGGTTACTTAATTTCTCAGGAGTGGGTTTTGAGCCAAGGAGTAATGTGACTTGGCTTTTAAGTTTGACCAAGGGACACTAGTTTGTAGGTTATTTCAGAAATCCAAGAAAATGCTAGTAAGTTAGACCAGGGTGGCAATAATGGAAGTGATGAAAGGTGGTTGATTCTGGATTTATTCTGATTGCAGAGCTAATTGATTTGTAATGATTTTACCCAGCAAACTCCCTGCCTTCTCAAATGCTTACGCTCGCACACACACATGCACACACTACAACTATTCACTGTTCAGAGACTGTAACTACCAACAGGCCAAGCTGTAGTTCTTCAACTAAGTCACATCCAACCTAGAGATCAGTACTTTCCCATTTCTTTGTATTGGTAATTAGATTGAAAAATGGTTTGAGTTTAATTTCACCACATTAATAAGTCAGTTTATCCTTAAACAATAAGTGATCTAGGAATTTCTTTTCTTCTTCTTCCTTCTCTCTCTGAGTATCTTTCCTTATATGGGCATATAATATCAAAAGAGAAGCTGGGCCTGGTGGCACATGCCTATGATCTCAGCTGCGCAGGAGGCTGAGGCAAGAGGATTGCAAGTTCAAAGTCAGCCTCAGCATCTTAGGGAGACCCTGCCTTAAAATAAAGTAAAAGAGGGGCAGCTGGGGATGCCCCTGGGTTCAATCCGTGATACCCCTCCCCCCCAAAATTGTCATTTTGTACTAGCTTAAGTAGCATATTGAATATTAGCTATACTGACGTAGTGGGTGGGACAGTGGCAATGTCCCAGCTTTCAGAGTACCAATGTCCTAGTTCTCTTCTACTCTCTTTATGCTCCTTGCCTCCTAACACACACACACACACGCATACACACACACACACAATCTACAACTATTCACTGTTCACAGATTCTGTGTTGCTACCAACATGCCATGTTGTAGTTCTTCAACTAAGTCACATCAGTGAAGTTTTTTTTTTTTTAGCAATTAGCAAATAGTTTAGGTTCTGTTTAAGTATTTTACATCCATACAAGTCCAGCAATCTCCTCAGACTGAATTAAATCAGGTTTTATTTATAAGAATTTCTCAAAATCCATCCTGCTACAATATCATACACTCTCATCCCTAGTTGTGACCTAGATCCAGGCTGGATTACAGAAGCAATGGGCTGGAAGTTTTATTTGAAGGGTAAATGAAAATGTATCAAATGACATCATTCTTGGTTCTTTATTAACATCTGAAAAAAACTTTTGTTCGTTCGTTTGTTCATTTTTCCGAAGAGGGAAAAACAAAAGGAGAGGGGCAAAAGAAATCTGTATCTTGTCCCAGTGCTTCCTACTTTGCAGAAGAAAAGTCTGGTTAAATAGATCAGTTCAATTTACCATTGTATTCACATTCAGTCATGTGAATAACTCAATAAAAATTGATTCTCTCCGTCTTCCCCCCTCCCTTTCTCTCTTTCTCTGTCCTTCTCTCTTAAAAAAGAAAATATATATAAGTGGGCATCAGCATGGGCCATGTGGATTAAGAAATGAGCTTAAGGGAAATGAGGACACCAAAATGTCAAAGAATATTTAAAAATTTTTTAGAAAGAAAGAAATACAAATAGCAGACACAAGTGAGAGGCACTCATCATCATTAGCATTGGAGAAATACAAATTAAAATCACAGTGAGATATCATTCTCACTCAAAGGACTGGCTGAAACATGAATGGTAGACTATCACAAGTGTTCCTGAAGATATGGAATACCAGAACCCTCATACATTGTAGCTGGTACTGTAATACTTTGGAAAATTGTTTGGCAGTTTCTTAAAATGTATAGATGTACCTTAGGAATCAGAAATTGGGCTCCTAAGTATTTACCCAAGAGAAATTAAAATGCATCAACCCCAAAACATATATAGGTATGTTCACAGTATTGCAGCATTACTCATAACAACAGGAAGCAGAAATAACTGTTGAATAGATATGCAAAATATTGTATGTCCATACAATGGGATATTTTTGTGTTCCACATTCTGTATGCTGCAGCATGGATGAACCTCTAGGGCATTATGCTGAGAGATGAACTATTATATGGTACCAGATTAACTGTCTAGAATAGGTGAACGTATGGAGAAAGAAAGATGAGTGTTGGCTTGGGTTGGCTTGAATGTGGAACACAGAATGACTACAAATGAGCAATTGACTGCAAACCCTGTGATTTATTCCTGATGCAATGGAAATGTAAAATTAGACTGTGGTAATGGTTCTATGATGTAAATTTACTAAAATTCTTCATATTGCACATTTAAAACCAACTGAATTTTGTGGTGTTTTAAGTATACTTCAAAAAAATCTATTAAGTATTTTTTTAAAGACACAAATTAAAAAAAAATGCTTGAATATAGAGACTTGCAGGTCAAGGAAAGCAATATTTCAAGGAGAGTTGGGAATGAAAAAGGATGCCAGCTAAAGAAGAGATCTATGAAGGAATGTGATGGGAAGGGAAGACGTGGTTGATTTCTCCAGGGAATTGAGACTGTAGCCAGCCCAGCATGCTAGTGTCTGCAGGAAAACTCTCACTTCCTCTGGATTTCAGCACCTGTCCTGTGGCCTTAGAGCAGATATTAAGACTCTGTGATAATCTGTGCCTTTGAGTAGGGCCCATTATGCACAAAACACCAGGGGCTTTCTGTTGTTTTCTCCAGGCTACTCTAGGTAGACTATTGTTCTGCTGTGCTTATTTTAACAGCAATTAATTAGGACCACAAAATTGTTGCTTGCTTATTGTAATTCCGAAGCCCCAACTGTACTAATCCCATCTTTGTGAATGAGAGAAAAATGTAGGATAAGGCTGGGGGAGGGGGAAGAATGGAAGGGAGAGTATTCTGTCAGCAAGTTCCCAGTCTTTAGAGAGATGAATTTCCTTTTGAAAACTTCCCAAGGATAAAAAGTCAACTTTTATTTTTTAGAATCATCAGAGAGTAGTCTATATAGGAAGAATTACCATATATACATATAACACATAGATCACTCTGTTTTTAAAAATTAAAAATAAAACAATATAAGTAAACCTAATAATAAAATTACTCACAATTAACCTATTTTTCTCATGACTTAATTCCCAGGACCCTATGTCTTTGAGTCATTATTATGGCTATCAATTAATTTCTTACCTCTTATTAAAAGAACCTGTGTTTAAATGGAGTATAAAAAAGAGGGAGAGAGAATTCAATAGGAAAAAAAAACGGCTTTCCAGATTTAGCTTGTATAGCAGACACAATTGTGGAGTCTTCCAGCACAAATGTTTTTCTAGTCATCTGTCAAAAAAATATTCTGAGTGTTGGGTTATTAAGTTTACTATAATCTATTAACTCATTAGATACCAGAAACCACTGATAATCATGAATATATATATATAGTATAGCTTTCTACCACTTAAAATTAATTCTAAAGTGTTGGTTAAAATGAGTTATCTAGTGTTCATTGCTATAAATGTTTTTTTTTTCCCAGAAAATACTCAGGATCTTAAAAATTTAAGTTAAACAGTGCTGGGGTAACTTTGTACTTCTTGACTGGCATTTTTGGTTTAAAAGTTAGCAGTTAATTAAGAACACAGCGAGCGGGTTTTAAATAGACTCTGAGAGACTGGTTTCTGTTTGTTGGTTTATTTTAATAGCTTGTATTAGCAAGTGTTTTATCACCAGAATTGCAGTGAGGTACAAAGAAAAATCCTAGGATTCATTGTCTGGCATTTGAAAAGGTCCCTGTTTTTCTGCTTGTTTGGGCATGCACATAATGAGCTCACAGAGTGTTTGTTTTCCTGACCTCTAGAATAAAAAAACAACCTGACATTAAAGAGTGGGATAAAATACAGGGCCTCCCAGATAGGTTTATTGGTATGTTGGCTGTCACCTTTATTGTTTGGAAACATTTTTATCCAAAGTTTAAACTTTGTGCAGGTTCCTATGACAATCCAGGGGTAGTGAGCACAGAACAAGATTGACTCATCCTTCAGAACTGTGTTGACATCTCCACAGACACCAGGTGCTGTCTGGTCACATGACATCAGGACCATGCATATACCACTTGCTCTGACTGCAGTAATATTCGTATCATATATAGAGACCATGACCATGAGATCTGGCATCACAGAGCATGGGTTTTAGGACCGTTAGAGTCATTCCTTGCATTAGACCCACTTTCTTAATTAGATCACAACAGCTTACATAAATATGATGCCCTCAGGCGCTGGAGAGGTAGCTCAGTGGTTGGAAAACTTGCCTGGCATGCCTGAGGACCTGGTTCAAATCCCAGCACCACGTACACATCGAAGTGGAGGGAAAACAAAACAGCAGATAAAAAAATAAATAAAAATTGACTCTTTCTCTCTCTTTCACTCTCTCACTCTCTCTTAAAAAATAAAATAAAAATGATGCCCTCAGTATGCTACTTCACTTTCATCATTTATACTGCACCTGAACAATTGAGGCAGTTCTTCAGATTCTTAAGGGCTAAGAGCACTTATTTTTTTGGAATTGGTAAAATGGGGAGACAGGTACAACTTAAGATAAATATAAACACAACTAGCGTCCATGCTATTTTAATCTGTATTTATACACCATGTAACTGTTGTAATGAGAATGTAGATGAGCAAAACTGCTTTGTTTTTCTTCATTTTAGGGGCTGAACAGTGATGGCATGAACAAATCTTTCACATCATTAAAGCAAGTCAGTCTCTAATCAGTAAAATCTGTATGGTGTGCTAGGAAGAGTGCTAGGGGGTCAACAAAATTTCCATGCCCTGAAACAATCACCTTCCAGTAAAAGAATTCTCAGACTGTAAAGTATACATTCATTTTATTCTAACTGCACTTAATCTTCCCAGGATTTAAGTAGTGCAGTATGTCTACTATTCCCAGTGAACATAATTTCAGAGACGTTAAAGTTATATACCCTAAGTCATGGGATGCTTGGCCAAAACAGACCCCCAAACTCAAACAAGGAGACTAACATGAAATGAAAGTGAAACAGGTCCATCTAGCAAGCAGATGAATGCCTTTCTATAAAACAGGAATGTTAAGTTTTATTTTCTCATCCAAAAATCCTGGTCTCCTCATTTTTATTTGTCCCTGTGACATTTGGGGATCCATATAGAGTGTTCTTAAGGAAAGAAAGCCAAATGTAATCAGAAGCATTTCTAGGTCAATATCTGCAGATAACTTCCTCACAAGGCCTTAGGTGACATGAATCTGGCATATCCAGTAATTTGTTGTGATTTCTTTGTGTGTGCATGTGTTTTTCTGTATATAATTATATATTCTTTTTCCTTGCAAGAGACCCCCCTCCTCACACAATTCTGATTCTTTATCAGTCCTATAGGTATAAAAAATATTCATATACCTGTAGGAGTTCTTCAGTCCTATAGGTATAGTCCTAAAGGAATGATAAAGATGCAGAAGACCAGGCATTAAGTTGACTTCACTGCTGGGCAAATCAAGGAAAACCTTACCCTGCACAGAGTTATTAGCATCTGAGGGAGGGGACATTCGGAATGCTTGAAAAGGAAGGACTTGGAAGCAATTGGTTTTGAGGATTTACCTGAATATACACTTATACTGAGAAAGTATCCCCAGAGAAAATGGTGGCAGTAACTGTAAAAGTCAGGGTTCTCTAAGAACAGAAACATAGAATAGAATAGACTAGAATAGAGTAGAGTAGAGTAGAGTAGAATAGAAAGAAAGAAAGAAAGAAAGATAGATAGAAAGAAAGAAAGAAAGAAAGAGAAAGAAAGAAAGAAAGAAAGAAAGAAAGAAAGAAAGAAAGAAAGAAAGAAAGAAAGAATGAATATGGGATTTATCAGACTGGCTTACAGTCAGAAGCTGGATAGTTGCACCATGGCCGTCTGCACACTGGAGAGCTGGGTGAACCAGTGTAGCTGCTCTGTCTGAGCAGCCTCAGAACAAGAGGGACCAATGATGCAGACCCAGTGTGAGACTGAAGACGGAGAAGCTCCCTGGAGAGCTGTAGTGTGAGGTCACATTCAAAGACTGCTCAATGGCAGCAGCAAAAAGGGCAGCCACTTAGGAAGAACTGAGTTTGCATGCAAAGGCAAGCTTCTCCCTTCTACTTTTTGTTCCATTTGGATCCCCAGCCGGTTGGACCAGTGTTGCTTACATTCAGAATCTGTCTTTCCTCCTTACATTGCTGACTGACCCACATGCTGATTGTCCCTGAAACAGACATCCAGAAGCGGACTTTATTATTTTTGTAGGCATCTTTGAGTCCACTCAAGTAGACAACTAACTGTCCCAGCAACCAAGAGCAAAAGTAAGCTTATAAAGGTGAGAGCCACAGGCTCTGTAAGGAAAACAGATTGGCCAATTCAGAACAGCATGATGGGTAACAGTGAAGTGGGATTGAGGTAAGGCTGTTTATTGAACCCAAATCCATTTTGGGTTTTTCTGAGCTTTATTGACTTATACAATCTATGGTTGGGTACAGAGAGAATAGTGGAATTACAGATCATAAAGATGATCATCAAGCTATTTTTATGATATTCCTGGTCAATTTTAGGAGACAGGGTGGCTCAGGTGACATTTTTGAGGCCTGGACCACTTTTTTTCACACACTCCATACACAGGGTCATGTAGAGGACAAGCCGGTGATAAATGAACTTTATCAGTATGATAGCTACAGTGAATTCCATTTGATGGAGGAAGAGGCTTACAAATATGTTCTTTACATGCTCTGCTCTGAATTTTGCCAGCCTGGGTAAAAAATATAACTCAGAAATAGATCTGATACTAAGGGACTTTCCTGGACAAAAGCATGATGAAAAAAATAGTTTCTAGCAGTGATCTCATCGGCAGCTTCTCAGCATTCCCAGCTCTTAAACATTATTATAAAGTACAGTGTTGTGTGAAAGAGGAGAGGGTCTCTGTGGGAAGTTTTGCATTATGTCATTGTTGGTGATTGAATCTCTGTAGAACACAATGTGGTTTGACATTTCTTTGGCTTGACTTATAAAAGGGAGTTGTTTATGTGGAATAATCCATGAACATGTCAAAATGAGTCTAAATTAATAATTTAATCTTATTAATTTTCCTGATTATAAACAATATCCATTTTAGAAAATTTGATAGATACAGAAAAATTTAAAGAAAATAAATGAATGTAACACAGGAATGGTAAAATTCTGGTCTGTATCCTTCCAGAAATGTGTTTTTATACACACACACACACACACACACACAAACACACACACAAATTGTAATGATATAATGCATAATAGTTTGTGTGACCTATAATTACTTTGCTTAACTTGAAGTATTTTTCTTCTCTCATCTTTAAAAAAGCATGAAAACATGATTTTTTTAGTGACTGCTGAGGCCCTGGGTTTAATCCTCATGCCTGCAAAAACTTAAATTAAGCGTTTTTCCAATTGTTGATGATTTTATTTATTATTTTCCCTGAATTTTAAGACTGTTATTGACATCTGTTAAACAAATT
This sequence comes from Aplodontia rufa, assembly GCA_004027875.1. NCBI lineage: Eukaryota > Metazoa > Chordata > Mammalia > Rodentia > Aplodontiidae > Aplodontia > Aplodontia rufa. The sequence continues at coordinate 47,063 of PVKS010000131.1, forward strand.
TGTGTCCATGACTCTAATTTTTTCTTATTAAGACAGAATAGAACTTTTCTTGAGTCCTTATACAAACTTCCAACTTATATTTACCTAGTCTGTCCCAAATGTATTTTCAGTAGTTAAGGTAGCAAGTTCTTACCTTATACCCAGTGTTCAATGTTGGAATTTAGAAACAAACATATTTCTATTTATTTTCCTGTGCATTTCTTTGAATGTGTATATAATTGTATAGTTTTTCATAGATTTATTGAGCACTAATTTTCAAGTCTATGGATTATTTTTGTATTCTCTATCTACTTTTGTATTAAAGAGTTAAGAAATTTTTCTAAACTACTTTTAGTAATGTTAAATATTTAATGCCCTACCTAGGTAAACTGAGCACCTAGGACAAGGAAATATGAGACCTTTAAAAGGGGTAATGAAAAGTATTTTTATTTTTCCCTGGCCTCTTACTATGAATTTCTACATTTTTGTCTTCCTTCAGGGTATTTCCATAGTCTGAACTAAATAAAATATGCCTAAAAGTGAGACTTGTTTGACAGATGCAATTTGTTGAATAAGAGGACCTTCTATCGCATAGATACTCTATAGAAAATATTAAAACAGAATTCCAAAATTACAAAATATTCTTCCAAAAATATACTGCTTGGCCATTGCATGTATCATTTACATCTTCATTAGAAGTTTTCTTTTAGAAAAATACTCTATATTTATAAGTGTAGTCTTTCTCCCTTCCTTTCTGTCTTCTGCCATTCTCAGTTCTTCCGCAGAGTCAGATGAAATCATGGATAAAATGTGTACTATCAGGTCATTTTAGACCTGTTATGTTATATATTAATAAAAGGGTTTCAGAGGAACGATGGGTCAAACAGGGAAGGATCCTTGTGATGGGACTTGAGCTGCTTCTAGAAATAGGTGGATATTGGAACAGGTGAGAGAAAATAAATTTACAAGGCAGGAGCACTTTTAGCATTTGAAGAATCATATGAAAACTGTGTTTTCCATAACTAAATAATTGAACCTACTTTGTGTTACTAGTGCGAAAATAAATTGAGGCAACTTAGCTCCCTTTAGTCCTCCCATAGAGAAATCTCAAATCTGCAGTCCAAGAGTTGGTTCTCTTCAGTATGATCGTGCATATCACAGTGCACTTAAAATATCTGGAAAGCCCTCTAAAGAATTCGAAATTTCCTGAACACAAAATGTCTTATTCCACCAGCCAGGAGTTGCCCAAGTCACTAAATAAATTGATCATCTTTCAGAGAACTTTCTGCTTCCACTTGTTACTGATGCAGCAGCTAACTGAGATAGAGTGCTCCTGAGTACAGAAAAGTTCAGGACAGTTCCAGAGATGCCAGCTAGTTAATTCAGCATGAGAAGAAAACCTGCCACCAGAATTGCTGCTTTCCACCTGTTTTGTCCTGATTCTTTCCTAGTATGTCTCCAGTCTCTTGGCTGTGCCAAGATCTTTCTGACTTAGAACTCTGTAGGTATCTCTGGATGCCTAGAATATTCCCTGTCTTCCCACTCTTACTCTCCATAACCTCAGATCCAAAATGTCCCTTGCTAGGGAAACCTTTCCAGAGTTCCAGTAGGGTATCTCCCCTGAAGGTGCATTCTGTTTTCCTTCCCAGATGGCACTTTGAATTGATGTAATTGAGTCATTTGTTTATTGTGCTATTAATTTCTGCTTTCCTTCCTTTGTCTGGCAGTCATGTAAATAAAAATCAATTCTGATCATGCATTTAAGCAATACTATTCCTTTAAAACTATATTCAAATTTGATTTTTATTTTTAAGCAGAATAAAGCTTAAAGGGAGAGTGGATATTGATAGAAAAATTTCATTTTTGCTTTGAAAGAGGTTAGTTGGTTGGATTTAGTTCCAGTGCTCGTGTTCAAATTGTTAATTAAGTAATTATAAACAGTTCCTTCAATAGGTGTCTATTGAGTGCCTGCTCAGCATAGGGAACTGTCCCAGTCCCTGGGATGCAGTGGCAAATGATTATGATGACAATCCTTAGCATAATAAGACATGCCCCGACCTCAAGGGGATCTTGTAGTTGTGGAAATAAATATTTTACAGTTCAGATAATAATAAATACTTGCAGAAAAAATAAAATCAGGTAAAAGGATAGACAAATATTAGGTGCTATTAATTCCAGAGGAAGCATTATGATATTTTTTATTCATTCTTGTATTATTTACTTCCTCTTAGAAATGAATACTTGGATATACTTTTAATAAAGCTTATAGAAAAATACTGATGTTTGAGATGTGTATTGAATGCTAATTTTGGGTCACATTTGAACATATCTGAATTTGACATGTTCTTTTCAACATCAAAATCAAGACATTTATGTAATTGCACTTTTGAAAAAGAAAAAGGAATGTGTGTGTGTGTGTGTGTGTGTGTGAGAGAGAGAGAGAGAGAGAGAGAGAAACCTGAAGATATTCCCTGCATTTTGAATTAGCTTAAATTGAAACATTTTTATTTACCGAGTTAATGCGGTAAGTGCTGGGCCTCACTAATGAAATTTCAGGATGGAAGCTGTTTGCACTTTCAGTGTGATTTTATGTCCCTCGGTGTTGTTGCTGGTGAGTAAGAGTGAAGAATTACTTTCCTTCCACTTAGAAGAGACAGTAAATGAAAAGATGGAACCTGGAGGAAACGATGCCCTCCAGTGAGTTGAGAAGGGAGAATTCAGGCTTAGTAGTGAACTAATCTTTAGTTTCTGACTGTAAAGTAATAGAGAGGAACCACCAAGGAGTTGCTTCTTTATTTCCACCTAATTTTTTGTTTTCTTCATTTCTTTTGCTTTTTATAGCCTCCTCTGAAATTTACAGGATTGTTACTTGACATAGATAAAATTTAAAAATAGTTTAGCTGGATGAATATTCATATGCGTATATAAATCTGGTAAAAAAAACAAGCTATCCCTTTTCAGGTCAAAATCAGTGATAGAAAGAATAAGCAATATTTTTAGCAATTCAACTACTCATTAAAATTAGAATAGAAAGATAAATTGTGAATGAAAAAAGTACTGTCTAGATTTTCTCTCAAACCATTGCTTTTCCATATCACCCTGGGGATATGAAAAGCTTACCTACACATTACAAAATACTGACTTTGCATACGATTTAAATAATGAAATAATAAAACTTTATGGAAGAATATAAAACAGAACCTGAATAAGTTGGAAAACAAAACCATTGCCGTTGGACTGGATGATTCAAGTTCTCAATGAAATTTTATATCTAGAGCAACTGAATCGATAATCTCAATTTGGAGAGAGAGATTGAGGTCTTGACAGACTGTAAAATTAATATGCAAGCATAAATTTACATTAAAGGCCAAACTTTTTAGAGAAATAACAATTTGGATAAGTTGCCTACATGATAATAAAAGGTTTTAAGAAAGAACTGTAATTAAAACAATCTGGTTTTGGCACAGAAACAGATAAAAAGCATATAGAGAAAATAGAGTCTAGAAATGGGACTAAATATATGTGGAGTTTAGATTACACATGATGTTTAAAAACTGTCGGGAGTGGCAGGGAATGAAGCTTAAGGGTAGAGCACTTGCGTAGGCCCTGGATTCAATGCCCAGCACATACACACAAAACAAAACAGACAAGCAAACAAAGACCTGTGAGGCAAGAAGGTCAGATTTAACAGTATCAGAGAACTGATTATACAGCTGGAAAAGAAAAGGTAAAATTAGGTTCCTCTCTCATATTCATATGATCAAACAAATGGATTACAACATTATAGAAACAGCAGAAGAAAACTGCGAGTGGTGGAGCAACCTCTCATCCAAATGGCTCAGGAGGCCAAGAAAGTAGGAGCTCAGGTTCAAGGCCAGCTTCAGCAACCTAGCAAGGCCCTACACAACATAGTGAGACCCTTTCTCAAAAAAAAAAAAAAAATTTTAGAAAAATTCCCTGAGAATACAGTTCAGTGGCAGATTGCCCCTGGGTTAAATCCCCAGTATTCCTCATCCTCCCAAAAAAGAATTATCAGAAGAAAATGAAGTATAAGTTTATTTTTGGGAAAGAGAATGTTTTCTTAATCAGAAAATGAAAGCAGGGCTAGAGAGCTTGGCAGTTACTGCGCTTGCCTGGCATTTGTGAGGACGCGAGTTCAAACCCCAGCACCGCATACACAGCAAAGTGTCCGAGGAATGAAAGTCACATGAAAAACTAAATAAAAAATTGTTTCTCTCTTTCTTTCTCTCTCACTGTCCCCCTCTTTCTTTAAAAAAAAAAAGGAAGAGAAAAAAGAAAGAAAGCAGCTTACTATGAAGTAAAAGTTTAATGGAACTCATACATAAGATTGAAGAATAAACAAAAACTGTGTGCAGGGGCTGGAGAGTGACTTAGCAGTATCCTACTTGCCTGGCATGCAAGAGGACTCAGGTTTGAACCCCAGCACCGCTACACAACCAAGTGTCAGAGCAATGAAGACCACATGAAAAACTAAATAAAATTTGACCTCTCTCCCTCTCTCTTAAAAATGAAAAGGTACATAACTGGTTACCTGCTTTTTGTTGGGGAGAAAATGGAGGATTCAAATATTTAATCAACTTACCCCTAATTACGAAATGAATAAGTGATGGAGCTATGGTTTATCTCCTGTGAGTTTAGAATCTGGGCTCTTAACCACATCACCAAAAACAAAGCCAAAAGAAAAATTTGTGTAGGAACTGTATTATGTGCACTTAAATTTATTCTGTGAAGTGGGCATTCACATAGCATGTACTTTAAAAGAACACCTGGCATTTTTACATCTTTTATATTCTCTATGGTACTTTTAAGAAATACAAAGGCTCTTCCTAAATAGTCTTTAATCACATTTCATGTGGTTGACAGGAATATATCTCATGCATAAATACAATTTAACTTTGTCTTACTTCCTTGAATAATTAGAACAGTATCTTCCTTGAAGGACAGTGTGAAATAAACTTTTTTACATGGTCTTTTTGATAGGGGAAAAGAATAAACATATATCTCAATGGACTATTTCATTTCTTTTTTTTTTTTTTTTTTTTTTTTCAGGGCTGAGGACCAAACTCAGGGCCTTACAAATGCTAGGCAAGAGCTCTGCCACTGAGCTAAATCCCCAACCCCTGGCTATATCATTTCTGATTCTCCCTCTAAATTGGAGGAGTATTTTCCAAATGCTTAAACTTCCATATTTTGACATTAAACTCATTGTCTTCAGCTTTGATCAACTGCATTGTTTTAAAAATAATGCTCATAACAAAACCTATGAATTACAATTGTGCCTCAGTTCATGCCAGTCACTGTTCACCTGCAGGTGGACATTTCTGCTGTCTGATGAGGAATGTCTTCCCTTTGGCCAGATACAAACATTCTAACTGAGCTTCTCGCTGTTCTTCATCACCCACATTAGTTTGAGTAAAGTTTCGTTGTTTGATTTCTTACCTTAGAATTGTTTTACTTGCCTGTGTATCCTACCCTGGAGTGCTTCTTCTTAAACCTCCTAGGTTTCAATTCTATCCTTCAAGATCTGGTCTAAGTTTTATCTTTTCTATGAAATATATTTGACTAGAAATTATCTCTTTTACTTTCCATGGCCTCATATCCTCTGTGCATTATGAACATCTTGTAAACTGCATCCCTCACTCATGTATTCACATACTGCCTCACACATAGTAGGTCCTTAATATGTTTCTTTAATTAATGAACTAATTATGTCCTCAGTGTTCCCATGGCTTATTTTGCAATCAACGTATTCTAAAATAATGCCTATTTGAACAACTTTTAAATTTGAAATATAGCAGTTTGAAAATATATTTTCCCCTTGAATTCCCCCTTTAATTGTTCAGTTATTCATGTATGCATATACAAATCCTGATTCGTGGTAGCATTTCTCTGAAAATCTCTAGGATTGCATACATGTATGTAAGCACAAGGAAATGCGGATTTCAGAGAGCACAGTGGACAGCATCAGAAAGAGGAAATGCAAATGCAAGAATTCAGCGGCTGTCAGAGGCCTCCGCAGGCAACACCTGCAGCAGCCTCCAAAAGTGCTTTGAAGGCTGAGTGGCTATTTTGCTGAATAACTGAATATCCACAGAGCCAAGATGCATGACCTTGAACACAGCAGATCTTTTCTGCTGAATGGAGTCTTATTCCAAGAGAAGTCAAATTATTCTTCTTAGTAGCCAAGAAAACCTCAAAGCTTTCAAACCCCTTTGCCTTAAGAGGTGCCTCAAATCCACTAAGGCAGCCCGCAGGACTGAGAGACCATAGAATGCTGCTGAATCGCTTGGAAGCATAAAACTTTCCATTTTGTACAGAAGTCTGATGTTTCTAGGTTACATGCCAAGTGTAAAAAGGACTTTGACCTGAGGTAGGAAGAAGATTGAAGGGCTGCTTCTATGCTTTCCTGCAGTCTGAGTGAGATGAAGAATAAAGGATTTATTTCACTGAAGAGAATCATAGGACTGCCAGAGCCAGGGACATTCAATCTTGACCCATTTGCCCCCTCTTGGATTTTCTCTCCACACAGTATCCAAAGAGCCTGCTTTTTAATTAGTCAAACAGGCAACGTTAAATGAAGGAAGTAGGGAAGAAACTGTCTTCAGATAGAAATACATGTGAAGAAAAGACAAGCAGAAATTTATTAGAAGCTTTTGTGAGGAGCTTTTAGTCAGCACTTGGCTTGGTTATAATCCTGAGCCTATCATTGGTTAAAGTATAGCAGCACAGAAAGAAGGCAAAATCAGTTCTCTGATGCATTTGTCTATTAGTAGAAGGAAGCAAGGTGCTTAGACACTTAAGATTCCAGCCCGCAGTGTGCAGATATGTCATCTTGTTAAGGGAAGAGGGGCCTGTCGGAGGAAGGTTCTGATGGATGGGGTGTCTGCTCTTCTCACCAATTATTTCAGAACAGGCTCTTGTTCTGTGTCGTTCTTTATCTATGTATTTTATCCTAGGACTACCTTCCATGACCTTCTCCTGAGAGTAGAATATTCTTGTCTTTAATGTTCACAGAGAGATGTTTAGCTAGGTTTTGTTGTTTGGGGTGTTTTTGTTGGTTGGTTGGTTTTTGGCATTGGGAATTGAACCTAGCATTTCTTAATCCCGAGCTACATGCCCAATCATTTTGTCTATTTCTTTCTTTCTTTTTCTTCCTCTCCACCTCCCCCACCATTTCTTTCTACAGTTTCTTTATTTTGAGACAGATTCTTGCTAAGTCACTGAGGCTGGCCTTGAACTTGCAATCCTCCTGCCTCAGCCTCCTTAGTTGAGGATTACAGGTGTGCGCCACTGAGTCCAGCTGTTACCTCAGGTTTTATTCTGACCAGTGATTAAAGAGTACTGTGTAAGACAGACTTTTAAGGACTTTGATCATTTGCCTTCTGTGGCAGAATACTTATGTATTTGTGTATTGAGTTTTAGAGATTGGCTGCATATTTAAATTCAAGAAAACTGAGCACAATTGAATTCATCTATAGGGGATTTCTCTCTGTTTGGACATGTGATTGTCTAAGTTGGCAGCAAGTTTCAGCAATCTATCTATTACCACTGAGGTGATGCTTCCTTCAGGAAGCAGATGTGTAATGTCAACATAGGTTTTAGCTGTTCATGTTTCTGAGAGAGTTGGGTGTTCATTCATGTGGTTTTACATAATGATTGGCCCTTAAAAATAAAACTGTGACTTAAAATCAGATGCTTTTAAAGGTTGGTCTGATAAAGTAGCATGCATGCATTGGGACGAGGAGAAGGGAAATGTACTTACGTGCTTCCTCTTAATGATAGAAAGCATACTAGATGGCTTTCTAGTTAGTCAAGCACTATGCAAATGTAGGGCAATATGACAGGCAGGTCACACATATAAGGTGTAATAACATCGTAAAGAAATGCAAAATTTTGTGACATTATCATAACTAAATTAATACAGTTATATATTCAAACTATTACACATTAAGTGCTAGTTCACCTGTCTCTGAACCAACCTGCAGTTTGGTACCATTTCTGCTCATCGAAATCATTCACCTGAAAAGCTTCTGAAACCCCTCATGTCGCTAATTAAATAAGAATATGTATTGACATGGGAGCTAGTTTTAGGCATCATATTTTTTTTGCTTTTATTAATACATTATAGTTAGATATAATATTGGGGTTAATTCTGACATAATTATACATGCCTGGAATATTCTTTGCTCCACTTCAGTCCCCAGGACTTCCTCTTTTCCTTCCCTCCTCACTCTCAAGCATCACTGTCTTTAAAGCTTTTTAGGTGATTTCATTTGTTGCTAACTTGATAATCACTAGGACATTTTAATCACATCACTTGAGCCTGTCATACTTGGTTATTGTTGGCATCAGCCAACCATTAGCTTCTTTTCAAGACTGTAGTATTAATTTCATTTTTATTCAAAATAATACAGATTTTGTCCACAAAATCTATACTATCAATTTAAAATAAAATTCATCATATATTTTAAAGCAGGGCTATCTGAACATTGAATTCAAGGATTTCCATTAAAATAACATATATCAAAAGAAGCTGAAAAAGGTTTTGAAGTTGAGGGCTGGAGCAGTTGCTCAGTGGTTGGAGCATTTGCCTGGCATGCACAAGGACTCGGCTTCAAACCCCAGCACAACATACATAACTAAGTGTCAGAAAAACAAAGACCAAATTTAAAAATATATAAAACGTATCCCTCTTTCTCTCTCTCTCTCACTGTCTCCTCTGTCTTTAAAAAACAAAGTTTTGAAGTTGAGAAACTTAACAAATTAGTGTAAATGTGAAACAGTTGTAATGATTATTTTACTTGGAGGTTACAGCTGAGAAAAATAATATTATTTGGTGATATGAAAGATAAGAAGCTATAATTTTATATGTTTTCTCTTGGAATTATCAGGTATTTGAGAAAGAAATTTAATTGAGATGAAATATTATGATATAAAAAAGACTGTCCTGTATTCTTCAAAGTTAATAATTTCTTCCATTCTGAAGCTATGACTATATCCATTCAAATGTATTGAAAATAGCAGTATACTTTCAGCAGAGTATAGTAGAAAGAGCCCGGGATTCAAAGATAAAATCTAAACACTACTCCAAGATACTCAGAAGTCTTTGTCAAGTCTCTTAATGTCCCTGGGAATCTGTTTTTTTTATTTGTATAAATAATAAATGCTGCACTAAATAATTGCTTTTTGAACTTTGGGTGTTGAACTGCTAGTGGATTATGAAATTAATTTAGAATAATGTTTGTTTCTATAAAAAATAGAAGAGTGCATTGCAGGTAGAGAGCGCGTGTGTTGTAATGAGTCCTGGGTAATTGAGAAGAAATGTTTGAAAGCTCTTGAACCAGAAGGTCTGGTGTTTGTACTTCTATGACTTATCAGTTGGGAAGGCCTGCAGTATGGTGACAGAAGTGGAGGAACTTTCTTTCAAGAATGGGTGCAAAAGGTCTCAAATATTGCATATAGAGTCAAGAAAAAATATTTTTAAAACAAAAACCTTGTTTCAACCATGGCATTTGGTTTACTCATAACAAGTAGAAAAGGAAACAAACAACAACAAAAAGAAAAAAAATGTACACTCTGTGGATGTGGATGGAGTCCTATCCTTGAGACCAGACAACTCTCACTGTGAGAAACGAATATATGTTTTGTGAATTTTGGCTTCTGATTCAAGAGGTGGTGTTATTGAGTCTGGCCAGAATGAATGTTCTTTAGTCAATTTGCTTCCAAACTAAAAAGTGGGAATCTGCTCTGCTTTTTTTTTTTTCTTTGATTATATTTTTCCATTTAATTTTACATCTTTTGCTCACTGTTTGTTGGGAAGTGGGTTCTTTCCATAGAGGATAAGGTGAGGGGAGGGGTAGTGCTTTACAAAAACAAGCAAACAACCAAAAAGTAATCACATTGAGTTTCAAGCTGCCCTGGTTTTTGGCATGAAGTAGGAGCTAAAACATAACAGTTAAATGTCAGGTATCCACCTCAATATTATTATACTAAAACATGTGGATGGAGGTACTGCAACCATGCCCTTTTAGAGGCTTCTAGTTTATTCTGATGGGCATTCTTGTTTGGGATCAAATGATGAAGAGACCCAACTTCTTATCCCAGTTCACCAGTGCCTACCCACAGACACCAGAAGAATCCTCCTAAATTTCTCAGGTATCCCTCTTCCAATTACAAAATTTGCAGTTCTGCAGTTTATCAAGATTTCTGATAAAGTTTCACAGTTCAAATAAAGTTAGTTACAAATCAGTTGAAATTCACAATTTATATTGTATCTTAAGATTTAAATTTATATTATAGGTAAAACCAAAAAGGAGATGATGATTCCTACATCCTAGGAAAGACATTCTTGTTGACAATGTCAACCAGTACCAACTTGTTGACAATGTCTGGAGTTGAGGAATGACCAGACTCTCATCTCCCATGGACTTCTCCATGTGTCCTTATTTATAATGCTGCATCTTCCCTCCATTCCCACCATGGAAGACTGATCTGGGAGTAGACTTCTAATGCCAATTGAGGGAATTGAGAATTGAGCATTTGAAAGGAATTACTTCAAGATGAGGTTCATTGGAACTCAGTCACACAACAGGAGGAGATCAGAAATTCTGCTGAAAACAAGTTGCGTTTATTTAGAGTTTCTTTCCAAGAATTGATGGTTTAGCAATTCATTCTCTTCTGTGAGACACCTCAGAAATCCTTCTGATACATTCGGTGTGTTTGCAGTGAAGCTCGAGCTGTACTGGAGCTGGGAAGGGAATGAAATGCTAAGTCATCCATCACATACAATGAACAAGTTTCTGCCCAATCCATCTAGAATGTTGCTAGTTATGTAGCATCCTTGGGAGAATTGAGAAAGCAGTATTCAAGTCAGATGAAGAACCTGGGATGGGAAAGACTGAGCTAGAGAATATTAGTTTACGTTTTCAGCACAACTACAGTAGATGGTATAAGAGAGGTTATAGAACACTATATATATAATTAATCATCATAATAATAATGTTATGTCACTATATTTCTGATTCTCATTTTTCTTTTTTTTAAGAGAGACAATGAGAGAGAGAAAGAGAATCAATTTTTATTTAGTTTTCATGTGGCTTTCGTTGCTCAGACACTTCATTGTGTCTGTGGTGCTGGGTTTGTGAACTCGTGTCCTCGTGCATGCTAAGCAAGCTCTGTAACCACCTCTCCAGCCCCCAGATTCTCATTCTTCAAAAATCTGAAGTGTAGCGTGGCTGATGGCTGCAGCCAGTGTACTAAAAGCAACTCAGACTCAGCTATGTTTACTTATTTGTGGACATCAGCCACCAAAAATAAAGTGGAGAATTGAATCCAGGACTCTTAATTCCATTTTAAAAGATCTGTCCATAGGAAGATACTAGGCCTTGTCGATTAATATGATCCCATACTTTTATCTGAGAATTAAGTATAATTCCAAATTAATTTGTATAAGTTTATAATAAGCTTTCTCCTAAATTAGTTTATTTTTCTAGAAATTGCATTAATATGGTATCTTAAATTGGGAGAGATAACCATCAAAAACATTCTTCTGACATCCCAGAAAATCCACTGAAAGTGTTCTTTTCTGAGCAAAGGAAGGCAAGTGATTATAATAGAAAGTATAAATGTGAATAAAAGATCTTTTCTATGTCCCTTTGTCTTTTATTAATTTCTAAGTTCTCGGAGAGCTAGCTCTACAAGCCCAAGGAGGTAGAGATTGCCATAGGAAGTTCCTTTTAAAAGCAGCATCCATCAGAAATCTTTAAAGATGTTTTAACTCGAGCATGTTGCCTGATTTGTCAGCAGGAAAGAAAGTGAGTTTGGCACAGAGTTGGGCTTCAGTAAACGTTTATTGAATGAATTGACGAAACAGTGGCTCAGTAAATCAAGAATATTATAGAATCAGAAAATTTTAGAAAGGAAAGAAACACTGGGGAATCACTTAGTCCCACTATGTCCCTTTGCCAGGAAGGAAAATGAGGCTAAGCGGGTGGCCAAAGGCAAAGAACGGAAAAGTGGCTGAGGAGAAACCAGCACACAACTCTCAGGATGCTTAGCCTGTATTTTCCCCTGAGAGAATGAAAAACAAATAAATAAAAGTAAAAAGTAAAAATATCAAAATTATTTTGTAGGTCATCCAGGTACAAACCTGTCAAAAAGCATAAACCACCCATCAAGACGTGTAATTTTTTTTCCTATCTATTATACTTCTGTTTCATACTTTATGAACCTAGATTTAGGGGATTGGGAAGAGTTATAATCTGGGTAATAAAAGATATAATAAGCTGATTTTTAAAAACTGTTGAGCAGGGGCTGGAGTGGTGGCTTAGCAGTTACAGTGCTTGCCTAGCATGCGTGAGTACACAGGTTCAAACCCCAGCACCCAAGTACACAACTAAGTGTCAGAGCAATGAAACCCATGCGAAAAACTCAATAAAATTGATTCTCTCTGTCTCTCTCTCTCTCCCCCCCACCCCACTGTCCTTCACTCTTTAAAAAAAAAAAAAAACAAAAACGGTTGAGCAGACCTTTGAAATACAATGGTTACTTTAATAATGATCATGATTTTTAATATTAATTAATTGCCTACCATATGCCTGGTATGATTTTCTTTGTATATGCAGCAGCCTGTTGAATGGAATTTTTTTCTCATAGAATCGCTGATGGGGGGAACCCTGAAATAAAACTATAAATGGTCCCCATTTTAAATAAAACCTCCTCAAACTGGCCAGATCTCCCTTTGCATTACTAGAAGACATAAAAAACGTTTTTTGGACAACTCCAAAAACACACTGTCCACTTCTTTACCTCACATCATCTGTATCTCCTGAGGCATCAAGGGATGGATGAGCAGGGAGAAGAGAAGTCCCAGGGCACGGTCTGTGAAAAGGTATAGTTCACAGAACAGCGTGCTTTCTCAGCCAGGATGACTGCAGGAAGACGCTACTGCAGAATCACGAGGAGAGCCTGAGTGTACCTGAAACATGGAAGAGCTGGCGCGCCACACTCTCGGGGTGTGACTTTGTAGGCACCAAGCTTGCTGAAGCTGGGTGGAGGCAGAGGTTGCCATGGTTCCTGAGGAAGTAAGAAGGGAACTGGCAGAATGGATGGGGACAAAAGGAGTATAGCCTGTGTCCTCCCCATATGGTGTATCCAAGATGCCTGCTATTCTGTGGGTCAAACAGACACCACCTTTACGTTTTGGCATAAGCCATCTGGCCAGTATTATTCACAAAATGGGCACTTGCTGGGGCAGCAGATTATAGCAAGCAGATGTCATGGGGTTTTGTACATAGATCAGAGCTGGGTGATGACATGGTTGAGCCACAGGAACCCATTTCTCCCTCCCTCTCTCTGTCCCTCTCATTTGTTAGCAGTAGTTGAGAGTACCCACAGAGCAAGTGAGAGTCCACCAGAAGAAGGGCATCTAGGGACAGTGTGGGTGAAACAGAGCAGCAGGTACAGCCCAAAGAAAGAAATATACAAGATTACCGCTGTCCTTTAGTCCTGCTCCCATTTCCTCCTTACCCCAAACCTGGAAGGTCCACCTCCAGAGGAAGGGTGGTTCATACAATCCTACTACACACCCGCTCCACAGCTAAAAACCATGAGATGATGAGGGATGAAATTTAATCAAATCTCCACTTAGTCTTATAAATTAGCCTAAGATTTAAAAAATCAAAACCAGACAGAAATTCAGTGATTCTGCCCAAGATTTTGTTAAAACGTGGAGAAAAGTAGTAACTATGCATCTCTGAAAACAGTAGCTGACAAAATCTAATACAGACACAATAAATTCTCCTTCATGTTTATATCCCAATAATTGCGAATCTATAATAAGCATGTATTATTTAGTCCTCATAACTATTAAATGGATTCCATATTATTGGTTCCATTTACTGATGGAAAAAATAGACTTTAAGGTGAGCAGTTCTTTGCCTGACTCCATAGCTGACACTCTCATGGTCTGTAACTTCCTAAATGCCAGTCTCATTGATCCCCTCCCTATCGGGAGCCCCTTCTCCACACAGCAGCCAGACTTATGTTTTGATAACGTAAATTAAATCATATCACTCCCAGATGACAAAGCTCCAGTCTCTTATTGTATATGGAATAAAATCCTGAAGTTTGACCCAGATTTGGAAGGGCCTGCGTGACGGAGCCCTGTCTCCCAGCTCTGCTCTCGTCTAGCTCATTCCACATTGCCTCCTTTTCACTACGCTCAGTGGTCACTGATTTTCCTTTTTCTATTCCAGGAGTGAGCAAGTATTTTCTCTTTTCAGGAGCTTGCATTTCCAGATATGGTTTCTCAGCATTCAGGTCTCAGTTGAAATGTTATCTTCTAAGACAGCTTTCCTAGTTACCTAAATCAAGCAGGTGTCCCAGTTCTCCTCACTTTCTCATGGCACTCTGCTGCTTCTTCAGTGTCACATATGATGGTCGTCACTCATTTATGGTTATATCTCCATCCCCAGTTTGATTAGGGTGGAGACTCCAAAGGCCTTGTCAGTTGATGCATTTCTAATACCTAGAATAGTGCCCCCCAAACTGTGGGACTCTAATATATAATCTAATATATAATTAAGAAATGAGCAGTGCCTGAATGAATATTAATCTCCCTCTCAATGATAAATTCAGTATTAGGTGCTTTACATTTACATGGGTTACCTTTGGATTTCTTTTTTTAATCCAGGGGCACTTAACCACTGAGTCACATCCCTAGCCCTTTCTTTTTAAAAATTTTTATTTTTTATTTATTTTTTTAATTCGTTAAAGAAGGTCTAACAATTAGGAGGGAATCATTATCAAACAATCAAGAGCAAATGTATAATGACAGAGCAAGCCATTTTGAGACAGGGTCTTGGAAAGTTTCATAGAGCCTTGATAAGTTTCTGAGGCTGGCTATGATCTTGTGCTTCTCCTGCCTCAGCCTCTTGAGCTGCTAGAATCACAGGCATGTGTCACTGTGCTTGGCTTTAATACTCCTTTTTGTCTTGAGATCTATGCCCACGAGTTTCTAGCATGTCTTATTTTCTTTAGTGCAAAGAGTGGTACTCTATAGTTGTTCCTACTTTATTCTAATTTTAGTGTACTCAAACTTACTACTTTGTATTATTTTAATAACAGGGTAGTGATCTTTTGGAGATGTATAAAAATAAAATAAATCAAAACCTTGGTCAAACCTTCTAAAAAGCAAAAGAGAAAGTGAATGAAGGTATATAAATATATCTCTTCACATCCCAGAATAATTCCTCATTACACTTTTCACATATTTATTTACTCCCTTCTCTATTTTTTTTTCTTTTCCTTGAATTGGTGCAATAGTCTTACATAGCAAAGGGGTTTGCTATTATACATTCATATATTCTCATGTAATAAAAATATAACTTGAACCCAATCCTTACCCAGGATTCTCTCACCCATTCCTCCATTTTGTATCTCTACTCCATTCTCCCCAATTTCAGATATTAATATATACATATATAATGCATTTTAAAAAATTTCTGGTTTTAATTGCCATCATGAGTATTATTTAGCTTCTCAGAAGTGGAAAATATACCATAGAGTATTTATAGCCCCCCTTTTACCTCCCTGTCTTCACCCCTTCCCATCTCCCTGGGCCTCCCCCCACCACTTCATAACTAGACTTCCCGCAGTTCATGTTATTTACAGTTTAGGGAGACTATTATATAAACTTGACTATCTTTCACATTATCCTTAGTTCTAGCTTCCGCGTATGAGAGAAAACCTTCAACTTTTGAGTCTCTGAGTTTGATTTCTTTCACTTAACATAAGTTTTTTCATTTCCATCAATTTATTTGCAAAAGCCATGATTTTATTTTTTAATAGCTGAGTAGAACTCAGCTATGTATACATACAGTCAATGGAGTTCTACTCAGCTCTTAAACAAGCAAAATCGTGTCCTCAGCAAGTAAATTTATATGTGTGTGTAGATAGATAGACAAATAGATAGATGATAGATCACTATATGTATACCATAGTTTTTGGATCCATTCATCCAGTGAAGGGCAGCTTAAGTTAAGCTATTGAGAACTGTGCTGCTATAAACACCGATGTAGCTGTGTCACTATAATATACTAATTCTATATCTTCTGAGAAAATGCCTAGGAGTGGAAGAGCTGGGTCATATGGTTGTTCCATCACTAGTTTTTTTTTATGAGTCTCCATACTTCTTTCCAGAGTGACTGTACTAGTCTGTACTAGTCTGCAGTCCCATCAACAGTGTGCAAGTGTTCCTTTCTCCCCACAACCTCTCCAGCATCTGTTGTTTGTAGTTTTCATCTTTGCTATTTCGAGGAGTAAGGTGGGATCTTAGTGTAGTTTTGATTTGTGTTTCTCTTACTGCTAGAGTTGTTGAGCATTTTTAAATATATTTATTGTCCTTCTGTATTTCTTGTGATTAGAAGTTTCTGTTTAGTAATTTAGCCCATTCATTGTTTGGGTGGAATGTGTTTTTGGTATTAAGTTTTTTGAGTTCTTTGTGTATTTTGGATATTAGGCCCCTGTCAGAGGAATAGCTAGCCATGAGTTTCTCCCGTGCTGTGGGCTCTCTCTTCATGTTCTTGACTAATTCTTTAGCAGTGCAGAAGCTTTCTAGTTTAATGGCATCCCACTCATAGGTTCTTGATTTTAATTCTTGCTCTATGGGAGTCTTATTAAGGAAGTCAATGTCTATATATGGTGGAATGTTGGTCCTATTTTTTTCATCTAACAGTTGTTTGGTATCTGGTCTAATTCCTAGGTGCTTGATCCATTTCACTTTAACTTTTGTGCAGGGTGAGAGGTAGGATCTAATTTCATTTTCTGTAAATGGCTATCCAGTTCATTCAGCACCATTTGTGGAACAGGCTATCTTTCCTACTAATTATATTTTCCCCACTTTGTCATTTATCTACTCCCTGCTCTATTTAAGATACTGGGGATACAAAGATAATTTGAGTTCTGTCTTTGTTTTAAGGTATTGCCATTCTTGTTTTAAGTATAGCAGACTTCGACTTAGCAGTATATATTTCCTCCCTTGCTAGGTATTATTAACTTTAGAATGTCCCAAGTTCATTTAACTATAACAATCAGACAAGATGCAGACCAGGTCCATTAGTTTTCATTGATTCTAGTCACATCAAGAATGCATGATTGTTTTCAGTTTCAGCAGAGTATGAACAAAGATATTTCTTGAAAGAATCATAAATGCAGTTGCATGAAACTTACTACATTCATTCACTAATAATAATAACTTGTTAGACTACACCAAGAGATATACACTCATTAGGTTTATCCAGAAGAGTGGTGCTAAGTTTCCAAACCCAGAGAGAATTCTGTTTTAATATTGCCTAAATGTAAAACATGATGAGAATGGGAAATCAGAGATTATCTCCAATAATGTGAAGACTAGACTCTCTGCTGGGATGCATATTGAATAGATATTTGACAAATCTACACACTCTCTCCTTTCCCCCACTTCCTTTCTTTTTCTAGACTTATTTTTCCAATTAAAAGATATGAAGTAATTGATCTGGATGTTTATCCCTTAAGAAAAATGTCATTGATATCAATATATTTCATGTTTGTACTTCTCTCAGAAATAATAGATGCAAAAACTCCTTACAATTCTTAAAACATAAATTGCAGCAATGTAAGAACCTGTTTAATAATAGCTCTGTCACACCTTTACCTGGAGGATCATGTCACAGTGCAGATTTGGTATCAGTAGGTTGGGGAGGGATCCTGAGATCCTTAATTTTTCATAAGTTCCAAGTGATGCTGATGACCCTGTCCCCTAGATCACAGTCAGAGTGTCAGTTACTAAGAAACCGTGTTTTTAAAGAAATTTCACTTTAAATAATGTTTTCCAATTCCATCTGAAATTTTCCACCACTCTGGTTTTACTTTTTAAGTTGACATTATTTGGGATTAGAGTGGTGGCTTAGCAGTTGCAGCGCTTGCCTGGCATGCACAAAGACCAGCACCACAAACACACAATGAAGTGTCAGAGCAACAAAAGTCATATGAAAAACTAAATGAAATTGATTCTCTCTCTCTCTCTCTCTCTCTCTCTCTCTAACTCTCTCAATGTCCCTCTCTCTTAAAAAGATGATATTATTTGTATTTATTTTAAAAATCAAATTCCATAATTTGAATCAGCTTACCAAAATGGCCAAAATAATTGGATAACATAAATTATAGATTTTAAAACAAAAGGCAGTGCTGCTCTGATTTTAGGAACTGTTATAAATTGCCTACTCTTTGGAACTTGGTTAAACAGGTCAATTGTTCAATATAGATTACCCTGACCAAGTTGGTAATGAAGTGATTTTCTACCTGAAATTATGTATATCACAGCCATTTTGTAAATGAGAATTGTCTATAAATACAGAATACCTATAAGAATACCTATAAATCTGCTGTGAATATAATTGTTTTTCTGTCATTTACTTCTTTTTGCATAACCATTAATTATCAACCAGAGAGTTAAGAAGTTCTTACAGAGAATCTTTGTAAACTGCAGGCTGTGTTTTCATTTTGATTTTGTTAGATTTCCTGCAGGTTAAAAGATGCTGCCATCTCATTGTTACAGATTCAGTTGTTGGGGCTTAAACCTGAGGCAAGCTCAGTCGATGCCACGTTGCACATCTTGTGGTTGCCAGGATGCTTGTTTGTATACTGCCATGCCTGTGGATCATGTGATTTGTGCTGAACTGACTCATCATCCACTCAGACAGGCATACAGTCACCTGTTTGGTTTCCAGCACCTGTGGTTATTTAATCAAATGCAAATCAGTTGTACAATAGGATTGGAAAATTTTATACTAGATTTGGGTCATGTCATGTTTTCTTTTGAAAAAGAAACATGGTAAAGTTTAAATTGCAATTAGGTTTTTGGCCATGAATTAGAAAACCATATCTTGAAATACCTGATAATTAAGGAATTATCTGAGATTAAAGTCTAGTGGGAAAGTATTATTTTCTGGTTCTTAACTAAGTAGTTATCTGACCATAATTTTATCTGTTGGGACCTCAACCCATTAAATAAATGAGGGCATTGGTTTAAACAATATCTAAGTCTTCTTAACTTTTCATTGTTGGTGACAACAAGTTATCATCAAGAGTTTACCCCTTCTTTAGTTATTTCATGGAATCTGGACCATTTATTTTCAAATATATTATTTCCGAGTTTACCTAATTTGAAATAAAACCTTGAATGGATACTTTATAAAGCATGATTTCTTGCTGCAAAATAGTAGAAGTTAGCCTCATCATTTACACAGGTTGAATATTATTTAAAGATTTCAGATTGCTTTACAACCTTGTGTCAAGTTGAAAATCTAAGAGTGAACTACTCTCCCTTTGAAGAAACCATTTCTATATAGTGATCAATTGATTTTTTTAATTCCTAAATTGCAGAGAGTTGTGGCAAATAAAATTTTGTGATTTACTGGTAAATTTCTTAGGGACTGAGGATTTATCCTGGCATGTTTCAATTGAAAAGCTTTACTTTTTTCTTTTTATTTTATCTTTAAATCTGAGACACCTAGGTTTATCATTTAATTCGATAATGTAAACTTCAAGTGTGTACCTTTGCTTCATTAAGGATGTTTTGGCACAATAGTCTTATATATTTTCTTCTGAAGTAGAAAAATAAATGGAGCATGTCTTTTGCTCAAATGTTCTTTTTTTCAGTACATGTTTTGTTTTGTTTTCATTTATTGATTTTGGCTTCTGTTTTCTGTTTAAAACAATCTTGGAAACTTATGATTATAGCAAAGGCTTACAGATCTGTGTGATTTGGGATTAGATATGAAAAGCAAAGTAATCAAGAATAATAATGGCATTCTTCATGCATGTGGGGACAATAGGACCTTTTTCTGCCTGTAGGCATCCTTGTTCTTTAAATGTAGGGTAATTTGCTTATAGATTGTTCATTTGATGAAGTTCAGTGAAGTTGGAGGCTATGAAAATATAAAGTCAAATTACTTATAGTGTACTGTGTGCACAGGAAAGAGGAAGGAATCTTGTCCTAAGAATCAATTTCTATGTGAAATTGGGAAGTCATTCAACCTCTTTGTGTGACAATTCTTCCTATAAAGTAGAAATCAATGTTAGAAGATCCATTTGTTCAGTCCACCATTCCAAGACTGAATTCCTTTTACAACATCCAATTAAGTGTATCATTTATCTTTAAGTTCTTTTTGGAATGAGAAATTTGATTTTGTATTAAATGGAATGTTCAACTTATGGATAACTGTCTAAGAAAGTTTTCATTATACTGGGATGTATTTCTCATGCTTTTTATGCTTCAATTCTGTTTCCATTCCTGAATTACATTCTGGAATGGAATTACTCTTCTAAAGTAGCAGAAGACATTTGAAGGTGCTGAAATATATTCCCAAAATCTTTTATTTGAGAGTTTCAAAAATATTACCTGATTTAAGCTAGAAGTTTTTTTTTTTTTATCATTTAAGCTGATATCCAAACACATTGCAGCTTGCCCACATAGGACTATGATAACAGATGTGAGCTGACTGGCACTGAAGCACAAAACCACACTATCCTCCTTTCAAGTACTTCCAGGAGTGCAGCTCAGGTCTAAATGGGCTTTGCGGTGTCTCCATTACATTGATTTTTCATGTTCTCAGTCTTCCAAAGAGTTTGCTGCATTTGTTTTTCCTGCTGTGACTGGGGAGTCATGTTTCCCATTTACTCTAAGTTGTTCATTTGTGTAGAATGAGACCTGAGAAGAGAACTCACATTTATTTTAACACATTTACATTTGATTAAGTCAGTTCATCCAATCATTATATCAAGAATTTACAAAATCTGATTCTTCCATTAAAGTTTCTCTCAGAAAATTAGGTGACCAAGAATTGTGTATTGTAATCCAAACTATGGAGGGACAGAAATTCAAATAGTACCCTTTTAGGTTCTTCAGAGTATATGATAACATAAGACAATCTAATATAGAATACTAGGGAAATGATTCAAGTTTTATGACAACTGGTTTTTAATTTTTCTCTAATTCTGTAAGATTTCTTAAGGAGTAGTCTCTTTTTGTCTTGATATCAGTACATTAGTCAACATAGAATTATTAGTTTTCTAAATATTATGAGGTTGCTATGAAGAGCAAATTATATTAAGGGACAATAATATTCATTAAAAAGTTTTAATCATGACAATTAAAATTATTGGCATTGCTGGGGGTGGATGGTGGGGAGAAGAGAGACGGAGGATGGATAGGGAGGGAGGGAAGAGGGGGGCTAATAATTCTGTATGGTACACTTGACTCCCCTGAGAAGCCAAATAATACTCATGCAAGCATTTAAATCTTGAAAATTAAAAAATTAATGTACATGTTTATGGACATTTATATATGTAATGAGGGGAATTACATTGGAGAAAAGAGCGGGAAGTGGGCAAAGAGGGAAGATACTGGAAAAGGATCTGAATCAAGTTACACTATCATTACATATGTATATATAAATGTGTAGCAATGAATCCCTTCAATATGTAAGAACATGCTGAATTAATAAAAAAATTAAAAATTACCATTGCTACTAGTTTGTTTTTACTAATAATTGTAGCATTAATAAAAATTGTACCTTGTTGATATCATTTTATTAATCAGGAAGAAAATACTTGATCAAGTTAGTTTATTCAGTGCTCATTCAGATTATTTTAACATTCATTTGTAATATACATATTGAGAAAAGCATACATTAAAAATATACAGCTAAATTAGTTTTTTCCACTGTGAGCATACCATAACAACCAAATACAGAGTAGAAAATTACTAGACCCCAAAGTCCTTCTCACTGTCCTCCTCCCCAGCCATTACCTTACTTTTGGGCAGCAAAGATTAGTTTTTCTTATTTTTAAATTTTTCCTAAAATGGGATATGTAGTGTTTTTACTCAGCACTACTGCTGTGAGATTTATTCATGTTTCTGCATGTGGTGGGGTACCATATATTCTCCTTGCTATTTAATATGCCAGTGAATGACTCTGCTCCTGTTTATCATTTCTACCATTAATTATTATTTCAGTAGTGATCAATTTGAGATTAGTATGCAGAGCTTCACTATAAACCTTCTATTATGTTATTCTGATGACCTATATATGCATTTTTGTTGAGTGAGTTTGCTCAAGAATGCCAATTTCCCAAAGTGGTTCCTACTAGCATTGTATGAGTTCCAGCTGCTTCCTGTCCTTACTGACTCTTTGTATATTTTTGTCTTTTACATTTTATTCATTATGTTGGACTATGGTCTTATTTCATTATGTTTTGATATGCATTTATCTGAGGATTAATGGAAATGAACATCTTTTCATATTGATATTCTTTTATTGTAGTGTCTGTTCAAGTATTTTTCTACTTTTTCTATTGTTGTCTAACTTTTTATTGTTAATTTGTGTACCTTCTTTGTGTATCTCAGATGTAAGTATTTGTGGGTCTAATTTTCTTTCTTTTTTTTGTTTCAGCACATTTTAGAAATGTATAAGTTTTTTGAGAATTGCATTTTAAAATTGACTTAGACCTGTTCATTAAGTGTTCGATCCAAAAACATAAATACTTCACTGCACTACCTGATATTTGAATATGATAGGTGAACATTTAATGAAAAAGACTTTAAGGTAGCAAAAAGCTAGAAGCAATATAATTCTTCTATATTGTAGAAAATAGAATAATTGTTGCATGTTCATGTAGTATACATGTTCTTTCATGGAAGACAATAAGTAAAAGTATTTTCCTTGCTTAGTTTCATAAATCATTCATGGTATTCTAAGATAATTGCATAGAACAAAAAATAAATTTTTCCAAAACTATGTAATTGCATGTAATGCAAATGTGCATTACCTAGATGTTTAATTTAAACATGTGATGTATTTCGTTTTAAAGTAATAGAAAAGTAGTGTTAAAATACATCAACCCTCATAAATTTCAAAGCTAGTGACCTAAAGAATTGCAACTCTGTTTATTGTTCTCCCTGTGGCTCTGCCACATTATCTGCCAAAGCAATCCTTTTTTTTCTCTTTTTAATTCATTCTGAGATACACAAACTCACGATGACATGAAGTCTCTTGGATAAAATGCTACAGGCTTTTCACTGTCCCAAACCTCTTCAAGTCCCAAAATATTTAATGTACTCTTTCTGATTATGTGACTCCCTGCCTTCTTAAACAGAGAGGACTAAGCATAATTATTGTTTTCTTACTATGGCACATCAATTTTTTCTAGCTTTCTGAATGCTATCACACACTTCCTTCTGACCTACAGGGAACATGGCATATCAGATTGAAACTGGATTGGTAGCCAAGAAGCTAAATTCAGCTTCATGAATTCAGAGGCTAGTCCAGCTTCTGTTACAGGCACATTTTATGAACTTGACAGTTGTTTAAATTCAATGGGCTTCACTTTCTTAATAATATAATTTAAGGGGTTGAGCTGGAGGAAGGTCTACAAAGCTTTCACTAGTGCAGAGACCTGTTCTGAGTATTCATTGGGACAATAAATTATTACAAATGTCATCTTTATAAGAGTGGCTCTCACCATAGATGATGCATGTATATGTCTGAACCAAAATCCACTTAAATCATTTATCACCAAAAAAATCAGAGCAAAGAGCATAAAGAAATGAGTGAAAAAGCTGGAGATTGTTATTTTCATTGATTATTTTCTGAAGATCCCAAGTTCTGTGAAATTCCCAGGGGAGCGCATACTGCCGAGTGGAGCCCATTGCCACTGACCAGTTCTCATCTTATCAGCACTCTCATCAATGGCAGATCAGAATGAATATCAACAGCTTTGCCAAAATTTGGAATTTTTCTATTTTATAAATCTTTGTTGATTTTATGCTATGAAATGCAATCAATATGAATTAAAGTTGCTTTTGTCTTTCTCTGAATACCAGTAGGATTGAGCATATTTTCATTTATCCATTGGCCACAGTTATCTTTTTTCTGTGAAATTATTTGACCGGTCATTTGTCCCATTGTTTGACTTTTTTTGTTTTGCTTTATTTTGTTTTGTTTGTGTTTTACCAAGGATTGAACCCAGGGGTGCTTAAACACTGAGCCACATCCCTAGCCCATTTTTTGCTTTTTGAGCTAAATTGCTCAAGGCCTCACTAAGTTTCTGAGGCTGAGTTTGAACTTGTAATCCTCCTACCTAGCTTCCCAAGACACTGGAATTACAGGCATGTGCCACCATGCCCCACTGTTTGTCTTTGCTTATATTGATATATTGGGGTATTTGCCAGGTTCTGGATTTGGTCCTTCACTGATTAATAGAAAATTAAAATGTTTATTCAAATTTTTCATTTAACTTCTTACTCTGTATTGATAAACATATTTTTTTAATTTTCATGTGGATTAATTAATCAACATTTTTATGTCTGAAGTATAAATGCTTCTATACTATTATATCACATTTTTCTGGTTTTCTAAGCACTTATGTACTTGCTTTTCCAAATTATATCCTTTGTCCAGATAGAATTGATTTTTGTCAGTAAAATGATATAAAAATGAAATTTCATTTTGGTCATAAAGATGACCAGATGTCTTTGCCCCATTTATTAACTAATCTATCCAGTGCTCATTATCTGCAGTGTCTGATTTAATATAAATTTTGCATATACTAAGAAGAATTAGAAGAATTTTAGTTTATCTTTATTCTCCTCTCATCTATCTTAATGTGTTCTCTTAATTAACATAATTTTCTAATAAATATCCATCTTTATACTAGCAACTTGCTTCATATTCTTTCTCTGGCATATCTTGGTTCCTCAGGGCTGTTTTTCCTGTAGAACTTACAGAATCAACTTTCATTTTAAAAATACATTGAGATTTTTTTGATATATACATTTTATGTGTATATATATATATGCATGTATATATATATATACTCACACATTGTCCCACTATAAAGAACCCTACAAGCTTTCTAAAATATGTTATTAAGCCAAATGATTGTTGTAGATTATTTTCATCTTTCAGTTCACACAACCATATTTCATACTGATTTTTTTTAACTCTTATAATCTTTACACTGTTCATATACTTTTTCTCTGTCTATATTAGCTGTAATTTCAAATATGGTATTGAATAGACAAATTGTGATATTGGGAAACTTGCCTTGTTTCTGATCTTAAAGAGAATATTTTGTATTTCACAAGTATGGGTTATGTTCTTTGTTGTAGATCACTTATCACACATTTTGACTTTAGGTAGGCAAGAGAAAGGCATCTACATTCACCAGCTATACCAGACGTGTGTGCTGGCATCTCATTGTATCCTTATACCCATTCAAACTGTTCAGCATTACTAACCATTTTCAGAAAATGAAATTAGGACAGATGCATAATTGCCCCCACTCAAAGCAAGTGGCCAATTTGGAATATAACCCTATATTTTGGGCCACATCTGCCCCTAGTATTAAAATAATACTTAGTTGTGCTAGTACCTAATATTGACTCCTTGCCATATTGAACAGATCAGGGAAGCAGACTCCAGTACTATAATCATTCTGACTTAGCAATGTCCACTCCTTATCCCTAAGTATCAGTACTGAACTTTCACACTTGTGATGTGTTCAGCCTGTATTTTATATGTTTGGGTAGGAGGGACCCACTTGCCTTTCCTATGACTTTTACCTAGAGCATTGCTTGTTTGGGTTGACTGCTAGTCTTCATTAATTATTTACCAGTGTTCAGTGACTGTTCTAACAGGACTCAATCCCTTGTGAATGTCTCTAGGTGCTTACTGTCTCACTCAGTGCCGAGACTGTGCTATTTATGGCCACTTATGAATGTTTCTCCATTCAGGAAGTCAGATCATCAGGCACTATGGAGTAGAAACCTGGATTTGTGTTCAGATTCTGAAACATGAGTTAAATTACAAAATGAAAAAAGTCCTGAAGTAAAAACCTGTTGCCAAGGGAAGAGTGAAATGCCTGCTGGTATATCAACCCTCCAGTGGGCATAATAGCGAAGCTATATTACCAGTGGAACAGATTAACTTCCCCCAGTACCACTTACAATTCTATGTTTATAGTTTACTGCCAGCTGATTCCAAACCATACTGTCTCGTTTTTCTTGGCACACTATTGTCATTGCCTTGCAAGTCAAAGGAGCTTTTAGCTTATATACTTCCTTTGATTAAGCTCACTTTATCAGGGAGAAGGCTGCTCTTTCCAAAGAGCCACATTTCTGTTTGATCTAGCTGGTGTCTTTGTGGAATCCACACTGTTATTCCTAAATATAGTAAAGACTGAGATGCATAGGAGATCTTAAGACTATTTACAGGCTGTCCCATGGTGATGTACTAGAATTCTTACTAGTCTCATAAAAGCCAGCCTTACCATCTGCTCAATGAGACCAGGGAATGAATTAACGATCCAGCTGACTCCATTAGACTTTCTATCACTGGTGTCCATCCGGGGAGAGGGGATCTATTTACCCCCAGATCATATCTTTTTTGTTGTTGTTGTTGTTGTTTGTCTTTTCCTTCCCCTCACAAGCTAATTTATTATGGCCTCACTGTGATGAAAAGATTTGGTCCTTTTTGAAAAGATCTTTGAATATAAGTGTTTCACTGGAAATTAAAATAACTCCTCCGTTGAATGGAAAGAATATGGCAAATATGTTGGGATCCGTTGGTGCCAGCAAAGTGGAACCATTCAATATGCATCTATGGTACCTGATTCATGCCCTGGAGAGATCACAGAGCTACTTTCTCTGATCAGAGCTCTTGCAGTGATACTTAAAATTTAATTGAATTTTCAAGAATGTCAGTTTTTTAGCCACTGTAGTTGATGGCCCAGTAACTGAGGACATTTATTAAAAATATACTGCCACCTACAACACCGTTTAACTGTTTGACAGAGCTCTTGTTGTGAATGTTAATGAGGCAAAGAGTTCATTTGGGGGCTGATTAGTTATCGTTTTTGTTAAGATCTGCTAATTTGCGTACATGTGTCTTTACTTATGCCTCTGTCTATCTGTTTTCCCCTAGGAAAAGAAGAATATATTGCCACTTTCAAGGGATCTGAATACTTCTGCTACGACTTATCTCAAAACCCCATTCAAAGCAGCAGCGATGAAATAACTCTGTCCTTTAAAACCCTTCAGAGGAATGGACTGATGCTTCATACCGGGAAATCAGCTGATTATGTCAACCTTGCCCTGAAAAATGGAGCTGTCTCTCTGGTCATTAATTTGGGATCAGGGGCCTTTGAAGCACTAGTGGAACCCGTCAATGGAAAGTTTAATGATAATGCCTGGCATGATGTGAAAGTCACCAGGAATCTGCGTCAGGTAACAGCGCAGTGGATAAGACAGTAACTGGCTTTGTTTCTTGCTACAGCTGTGTACTTGAAAACCTTAACAACATGAGTCAGGGCTCCTCAGAGTCGTTTAAAAATTAGCTTTTTCTCCTAAGATGAATCTTCCTGCCATACTTGAGCAGGGGCATATCTAGAAAGTTCTGGGGGCCCAAAGGCTATTTTGATACAGGCAACATATGACAATTTCCCAGAGGGCTGCAAGGATATCCCTGCGACCTGCCCTTCCTGTGATGTGTGTGATTTTGTTGTGTTTTTTATTTTTTGTTGGTTTGATTTTAAATTATAGTTTTCATAGTGATCATTTGGAAGCATGCACATTGGGGTCATTAAATCACAGTTCCTTTTTTGTAGTAGAAACAGTAATAAAGACAAAGTGTTTGTAACTTGGGATTGTATCAATCCCTCCTTGCTCCTTCCTCCCACCCCCAAAATTGGAATAGGAAAAGTCCCTGAGGGGAGGAAAATAATTTTTTTAAGTTTATATATCTTCTGAAGATTCTGTTTATGAAGATATTTTTATTTTTAGCCCAGATACTTTAAGTTAAACTCCAAATGATTCTGGTAGACCAGCTCATCCTCTAGGGGCCCATTTCTATTTGATTATATTTTTAAATATTCATGCCAAAGGCTCTATATCAGGACAATATCAATTGTTTACTGAATCTACAGGTCTACGTATACTGTATGTTTTTAACTGAGATCTATTATTACAGTATATACAGATGAAAGAAAAAGATTATCCTTATATATAAACCATTATAAATTTTGGTTTTTATTTGAACTTTGATGATTTTACAATGTATCATTTTGTAAAGTGTTGACAGTGACTAATTTTTTTTTCGGTACATGCTGATCTCAAACTAATATCCCTAACGTATTTGTCGTTTCTCTAAACAGTTGCAGAATGACCTGATTGTCTCTGGTTTTCCTTTACTAAAACAGCCCTCTCTTTCTGAGCTGTTAACTGTCTAACCTTTTCTCTCCTGCTTCTGAAAGACTTTAGCTCTCTGAGCTAGAGAATCCAAAGGGAGCTTTAGGAGTGGAGGTTTAGTCTAATTGAGGCAGACAAATAACACTGAAAAGATTCTTGAGAGCCCCCAAAGACCTCTGAGATGCCCTGTTGACATGGGAGGGGCCCTGCATGCTTTACCCCTGCCCTGGGAGATGGTGATCCACCATCAGTGTAGCTGCGAAGCACAGGTTTCCTGTAAGTCTGTCTCTTTGGTTTTCCTTTTTTATTTTTATTTTTTCTCTCAGATACTCACCAAGAGACCGGAGGCTCATTTGAGAGAAGCACAGAAGGAAGGGTGGGTCTTGAGGGTCCTACTTTCTAGATTTGCCTTTGCTCAGGTTAAAAACTAAACTGCGAATTGGTAGCTCAAAGGAAGCAGTGGTGACTTAGCCGGGGTGCATGTGTGGCAGGACAGATTACCAACAAATCCATTCTACTCATTCTGTGTGTCAGGATCTTTGCTCTGTTTCATTGCAGTCAACTGTGACCCTAAAGTCCATCAATATGACCGAAGGCAGTTTTGGAGTTGAGGAGGACTTCCTTGTATGCTGTAAAATTGAGTAGTAGGGCAATGCCAATCCATTCCTACTAATTTGCTGGGCTGGGGTGGGTGGGGTCGGGGAGGGCTCAATTATGGGCCTAGGGCAGCAGTGACCAGCTGATGAGCTTCAGGCCGGTGCATCCCTTTTAGACTTCAATGTGTCTCAGATGTACTCAGGAAGACCAAGGGAACGTTGCTGTGTCTGTTTCTGTCTAGTGGCCAGATAACAACCATAATGGCAGGAAAAGTATTACCTCTGGGGGAGGCCTATTTGTTAGTCTGCTTTTTTCTTGTAAAATTTTTTTGCCCTTTTTCTATGTTACTAACATGCTTAATAACTAACATGTCATTCATGGAATGTTTCATTCTACTAACCGTTACCTGAATCAAAAAAAAAAAATGTACTAACATGGTAGAGACCATCATATTTTTTAAGTAACGATCGTTATTCTGTTCACAGTTTTTAATTTCCTTTCTCCC
Source organism: Aplodontia rufa (assembly GCA_004027875.1). Classification (NCBI taxonomy): domain Eukaryota; kingdom Metazoa; phylum Chordata; class Mammalia; order Rodentia; family Aplodontiidae; genus Aplodontia; species Aplodontia rufa. The sequence continues at coordinate 76,450 of PVKS010000131.1, forward strand.
CCCTTCTCCACAAAGCACTCAGGCATTGGACACGCTATGGTAAACAAACTACATTGTTCGGTAGATATCATTCTAATTGTTTCTTATTTTGGGTTTGCCGTGTGTTTTCTTTCTTTCTTTAACTGTAGACATCATTAACAAAAGAGGAACTGCGGTTGGTACTCTTCTGCTTACTTTGACCTCCTTCTTTTCATCCGTTGTTGACTTTCTTATTTTTTACCTGTTCCCGTCAACTTCTGTTTTCCAACTCACCTGTAGGGGCATCGTTAACGTCTCGAACGTTTTGCATCCAGCTGTGGTTAACACGGGATAAGACTAAATGGTGGCTGGCCCGAGTGACCGCAGGCTCAGCCAGTCTCTAACCATTCATGATGCATGGCATGGAAACTTGATTTGGGAATGTTGGAGATGCCACACCCACTCATCTTTACGTCATCACAAAGCAGTTGTCGTTTCTTTTGGTTCTCCCCGTTTTCTTTCCTTTCCTTTCTGAACTGTACTGTCCCTCCTGCATGTGCACATCAGCGTGTGCTGCTTTACTGGTTGTTTTGCCTTCCCTCCCTCTTTGGCATGGACTTAGGCACTTGCATGCTGAACAATTGCTGCTCAATAGTGCAAATAGTGATGTTGCTGGAAATAGCTTGCGCCTTTTATGTTAACGAGGTGCACGTTGTGATTAGTTAATAACAGACAACTAAACTTTACTAATATGTACACCAGCCAAACTAACCTAGGAAGCATTTTACTAACACCATTTTTGTGTCTGCTAAATAACTTTTGAGTTGCAGTAGGGATGATGCTGACACTAGTTCGATAATCAGTTAACTCTCTAACTAGTTTAGATCTCTTAGGGCTAGTTGAATAGAATCCAAGAATAAACCTCAAACAGACATGAAAATGGGTTCCACCATAGGTCTAAAACTAAAAACCAAACAGAAAAAAAAAGCAAAAAGGCAAAACAAAAAAAAAATAAGACAAAACAAAACACAAACAGGCATATCCCAGGATTACAGTACCTAGGTCTGAGTATAGCGTGTCCTTTCCCTGTGCTTTGTTATCTAGGTGACAATATCAGTGGATGGGATTCTTACCACAACGGGCTACACCCAAGAAGATTATACCATGCTGGGTTCTGATGACTTTTTCTATGTTGGAGGCAGTCCCAGCACAGCCGACCTTCCAGGGTCACCAGTCAGTAACAACTTTATGGGCTGTCTCAAAGAGGTAAATATTGCTGTCACCAGTATCATTCCTAATTCATAATCTCATCATTTCAGATCTGGATGGAAAGCATCTTTGCTGAAGACTTTATGTTCCCAGAGTCAAATGGCACACCCTAAAATTCCATCCTCTAATGTTGTTTATGTAGGGTTGTGGGGGGGCATAGAGTACATTATGAAGGAATTAATTTCTTCTTCTCAACTGGTCTGTAAGTAATCATGGTGGAGATTTTCTTGGGCAATACCATATTAACTGTAAAAGAAAGTCAGATTGAAAAAAAGAGACAATGGGTCTAAATTCCACTGAATGACTTCATTGATCATTTCTAGGAATTCCTTGGGCATTATGTTATACAGTGGTGACTTGGAGAGTTAGAGGAAAAAAACAGAAAGTACACTGAAAGAGAAAGTGAGATTATGTAAACCAAAACAAACAAAAACAAAATGACTGTATAATGAAATACTTTTGTCCTTTATTATAATATATGTTCTGAAGGGAGCAAAGCAGTGTTTTTTGTTGTTGTTGTTGTTGTTTTTTGGTGATCTGACAAGTTTGCCTATGATTTACCTGAGAAAAGTAAGAAGATAAAAGTTCTCATCCCTCAGTCTCAGCTGCCATTGTCTGTTGTAAAGTTTTACAGGATTGGAGTTTGTTGTGATCTGGGAAAGAAAGATCAGAAAGAACTTGAATTTCAAATTGTACAACCCAATTTCTTCTGGCTACTAAAACCAGAAGTTACTCTACATTTTCTTTTTTTTTTTTTTTACAAGTTTTATTATAGAAAGCATAGAAAGTAAAGCATAGGGAAAAGAGCAGACTTCCCCCAGAGTGGGGGAAGGGGACAAAGCCCTACTCTACATTTTCTTACTGCAATTTAATAGTTCAGATTTCTAAGATAAAGTGAAGTAATTTTGAATTTACTAATTCTTTTTCCATAGGTTCTATTGAGAAATAAGGACATAGCTTGGCTTATTCTAAAGAAAATATTTTAATCATATAAGCTTAACTTGGGTAAGCATCAGTGAAAACCCATCAAAAATGCTACATACATAGTTCAGAAAGTCTAGATCTAACTGTAACCCAGGGTTGAGGTGGTTGATTGACTCTCCAGGTAACTTTTACTCTTCACAAATATGTAATGTGGTATAGGCCTGTGTTAAGCTCTATAGTTGATAATAAACCCAATGAAATGATTACTGTTATCATTATGAAGAAAACAGTACTTTTTCAGTTATTACTTTGTGATTAGTACTTTCATAAGAACTTTTCAGGAACCCTTACATTAAAAGGTAATAATTTTATTATCTGAACTTTTTAGAAAAAGAAACAGAGTTTTGGAGCAGGTGAATTCCTTGAGGAAGGCCCCCATAGTGGATAAGTATGAAAAGCTGACATTCAGGACAGAGGAGACTAATTTCATAATCCTTTGTGCTCTAAACTGCAATAACATATCAGGTCCCATTGGAGATTTTTGGTAGCGTTATTGCTATGGAAGAGTGTATATACCCTCAAATTTGCTATAAAGGGAAATGATTTTTAGAATTTTCTAATAGACTGACGCAAAAGGTACTAAACAGTATGATAGTTACACTTGCTTCAGTTAATGAGAGGGTAAGATGAATGACAGGAAGATGCATGAAAGAGAATGTGAGAGTCAGGAAGAATGACTAAGACTTGTAGAAGTCAGAGGATGGAGAACTTATTTCAAGTTAGGAAGAAACATGGTGAAACACGTAATTAGACTTTACAAGATGATTCTAAGACCTTTTCCTGCTGGTGGGAAACACATCCCAAACTACCCACCCCATCCATGTTCCTCACTGCGATTGTGAACTGGGCCGACCTATGATGGCCTCTGCGCTCTGCTTGATGCTTTACCTATCAAAGTTAAGCCTGCTCTAGATTGGAAAGAGGAATGGGACTCCAAGGACCGCTACAAGAATTGGAAATCTAGCTAAAGAGCTTTTTAGGGCAGCCCGTAAAAAAAAAAAAAAAAAAAAAGAAAGAGAGAAAGAAAGAAAGAAAATTGATTTTTGTGATGCTTGAGTTCAACTGAGACCCCTGTCTTCTGCCAGTCCTTAGCAGAGACAAGGCAAGTTTTGTTTGTATGAAGCTGCAGTTAATTGCCTTAATCTGAAATGACAGTTTCAAGCTAAACTGTGCTTCAAATTAACACCTTTAATGTTTAAGTGTTTTATGAGTTGATATGCCTTAGTATTTGTCTCTTTTATATTAACATCTCAAACACAAAAACTATAATAGCAAAACTTAAGTCAGGTGGTCTTCCAAGTGACTTTTAGTTGGCAGCCTGTGAGTCCATTGAAGGGGGATTCACTCATGATCTTCTGGCTGTGGATTTTGGATACAAATCACACCTCTTTAGTGAATGGGCTCTTCCCCCTTCTCTCATTTCTAAAGCTTGGGGTATACTTGCAACAAATGCTGCCATTTTTTTTTCTTTACTTATGTAATCTCTTTCACTTTATTTCCTCTTACTTAACACAGTAGAAGGTAGAAGGATATAGACACATCAGACCTATATCTCAAAACATGTTTAAGTTAAAGGGTTTGTTGATAGTTCAGAGTTTCCATCCATATCTGAACTACTGTTTAGAATGCCCTGTTCTACCTGTTTCTGTGATTAGTGACAACGTATCATAGATTTTGAAATAAATCACCTCAATTCACATAGATCACTCTGTAATTATTGAAAATGCCGTATGTCAATGTTCATTCACACGGAAACTCTTTAACAGTAAGCCTTTGTAAACTGTCCTGAAGTCAAGCTTAGACAACCTACCCTAGAGCAAATGGCCTGCTTGATTTCCTAATTATAGTTTAATTTTTTTGGCTCATTTTCTTTTCAATCTAATACATAATCCCTCTTAGGCTAACCTGTCTTGGGAGAGAGTCTACAAATACCTTGTCCGAAGTCATTGAAGAAATCTAGGAGTGTTGGAATAGAAAGAATGATGGAAATTGCTCTCCTAGTTCAATCTCCTTATATTAGAAGTGGGGAGGCAGGCTAGAGTCACTTGATGAAGAGTTATGAAGGGTTAAGGCAGAATAAAAATACAGAACCCTAACAGATGAAATATAATGTTTGATGAGCGGTATCCATTTCATCGTATACAATGACACTCAAAGTGTAAAAGTAGAGATGACCTGCAGGTCTTATTGTTTCACATCTTCATTCTTTAAATATTAAAGTGAAAAAGGAAATTGCTCAACATATTTAAATGAGCTATGGTCCAATTTTCATCGGAAGCCAATTAGCAACTTGGTTTTTCCCTTACATGGAATTTGATACTGCAGAATGAGACTTGTCTTGTATTTAGGGAACTGACCCTCAGTAAGAAAGTTACTTTTTAAAAAGCAATTATGGAATTCCAAAATAAAATCAATTAAAAACAATTTGGTAAAACCCAAACTGAACTTCGTATAGAATTCTGTTTAAAATGAGAAGAAACCTTGAATAGCCAGAAATTTCAAATGGATCAAAATTGTTTTTTAGAATTATATTTTTCTCATAAGTAAATTATAAAGGCTTTGGGGAAATGTTTGAGTTAACTGAAAGTAACTTTCCCAGATAACAATTTAAGGAAAGTTGAAGAAAAATTGTAAATAATAATTTACCATTATGTGTTGCCTGTATCTATGAAATTCCTGGAGGATAATAGCTCATTAAAATATGCTTTTCAATCTGATTCTTACAAAAGTAACACTACCTATGCTTTGGCAGAAATACTTATTCATATCCTTTTCATTTTTATAACATTGAATAAAAATTAAAACATGTTGCTTAAAAATTATTAATTTAAATTTCATTTCTCCAAAAGGAGTTTGAATTAGTACTGCAGTAGGTAAGAAAGTTAAGAAGCCATAGGAGAAATCACAGCATTTGAAATAGTCACTTGCAGTCCATCTGCGGACACCTGCAGCCCTCTCTACTCACTTTAGACCATTTGAGATGCATCCTGCATAAAAGTATCACAGTTAATTCCCGAAGTGCTCATTACAGATACTTTTTCAAATTTTCAAAGATAGATGGGAATCCTTACTAATCCGTGTTTTTAGTCCCAGTATTTTGACCACAAGGGCTTCAGTAGTTAGTGATCTATCAACAAATGCGATGTTTCTCTCATTAGTCTTCCCTCAAAATCTGCTCCTGCTGGGCAGTCATGCTGTTTCACACCTGTATCCTCAACAACTCTGTAGACTGAGGCAGGAACATTGCAAGTTCAAGGCCAGCCTCCAACTCCGAGAGATGCTTGGGAACTTATAAGAACCTGTCTCAAAATAGAAAGGGGCTAGGGGTGTGGCTCAGTGGTAGAGCCCCCTGGGTTCTATTCACAGCACAAAAACAAATAAATAGAAAGAAAGAAAAATTGTTCCTGCTATTGTGCTTTCTCAGTCTCTTTGTGCCTCCAAAATGTTTTAAAACACCTATGTCCCTCCTAAAGAGTAAGCCTTTTTTCATAGTTTGTTAGTGATGAAAGGAAACCAAAGAAGTAAGAAAAGGTTGTGTGTTCAATAACACACCCTAGAATTCTTCATTTGAAGTTCATTTTTGGCCATACTGTACTGGCTAGAGGGTCTGCAACCAGTTGTTTCAATGCAGGCACGGCCCAGGTGAGGTAATTTAAAATGCTGCCTCTAAAAATTGCTCGGAATGAGCCTACAGCAGGATTGCAGAGGAAGAAAAAATAGAGTGAAATGCTAGAGGGAATTAAATCCCTACTGAAAATTTCATCAACCTAATTAGGTCAGCTCAGTCTTTAATTACATTTAGAGTTTTATCACTAAAAATCTGTGAGATGCTATGAGGTAGATGAGGTTCAGAAAATATCCAATGTTATGTAAGCATTTGGCCTCACTGTGTGGGGAAAATGGTTGATTCCTAAATGTAATCAGGATGGTCCCCTGTGTCATTGAGTGTGTCCACACCCGAATTCCCACAACATACCCCCATCAGTACCAGAAAGGGGTGAGGTATTTCCTTCATGCAAATGCCCCTTAATCCTTTTCTTTCCCCTTTTAATCCACCTCATCAAATTCGGGGTTTCAGGTCTCCTTTGGTTCTTATTTCCTTCTTTCCTTAGAAAGAAATAGAGTACCTGCCATTTACATGTAAGAACAAAAGCCCATGGCAGAATTTTAATGTAGGATATTTGTTCAATTTTGAAATACAAGGCTCTGGGACTTATTAGAGAAATTGGCTTTGCAGGAACTTGGAGGATAAGGAGATCTTAGAAGATGTCTGTAATCACTCCACTTGGGAGAAGAGAGGACTTCTTGAGTTGGCAGAGACCTCCTCATTTTTGTTTCCAAATGAGGATCAAACAATATCTCCAGGAGTTCATTTCCTCTAGATTCCTTGTGGAGGTCCCTGCCTCTCCTCTGTTATGCTGTTGCCACAGTCTATACATTGGTTGCTGGAGGTTTATTTATAATTTATTTACATTCACCTTCCCAGGTATTTCATTTACTCTTTAGGAAAGAATTACTTTTTGCTTCCCCATTCTGCTTTTTTATAAATATTTTCCACACAGATCCACATATTTTTACTTACCATACTATTATATAACTATATATAATACTACCTTGATTTTGTGTAATAACATGTCCTCACTTGAATCATCTGAATAAATCATTTTAAGATTGGCTTTGTGAATGAACACAAGGTTAATAGAAAACTCAAATTCCCTTGAAACAAGGACTTGTGCATTGGCCTGACTGACAGTGTTCATTGTTTGATTGGTTTGATTGACTGACATTGTGACTGCAAGCTACCTTTCATAGTAAAAGTTTCCATGCTGGGCCAGGTATTCACTCTATGACATAGAACAGCCATCTTCTTAGCAATACCCATAGTACATATTTAGGCTAAGTTCTCTAGCTGTTCCATTGATCCAGAAGATGAATGATAATTCTCCATCTATTCTGGGCTGCTTTTCTGGAATTAGGGTCTTGGTTTACTGACTCAGAGAGTCTGCTTTAGCCCAGCTGGAGGGCAGGCAAGTAGGTCTACATTTTTTTCACACAAGTTCTTATCTAGAAAGAAATTAATTTTTTCCATCAGATTTAAAACATGGGCAATGGCAGTTTTGCTTTTAAAACTTCAACATGGTGTTTAAGTTGATGTTTGTGGTAATGTCAAAGAATTAGACAAATTCTAATGTGCCATCAACCTAATTTATCATAGACCTGATTGGATTTTCTCCAGATCTTGAAAATAGTGAACTAACAATATTTCATCTCTTCTGCTATAATAAAGTGTCAACACTAAAATGCAGATGGAGACCAATTACATTTGCCTCCTTTAATTTGTAGGATATTAGAGCACAGACATCCGTCCTTCCCTTTAGTAGTCTTTGTAAGAGTCCACATGCTGTATTAGTAATAATTCCATTGTACAAATGAGGACTTGGAGACCTCAGCAGAACACATGACTGTGAGTGGTAGAGCTAGATTCTGACCTTAAGGAGATCTTTTCCATCCGTGAGTTGACTAATGCTAGTAGTGCACATTGCTTGAATCAGATCTTCAAAACACATTGCAGTTGTATATGCTCAATGGTGGCTATGAATCCACTGGGCACTATACAAATGGATACCGACATTAAAAGCTCTCCCTGGAAAGGTAAGGGAGTTAGCATATTCCAGAGTCACAATAATAATATATTAAGCATTTTAAAATTTCTCATGATATACATAAAATCCAGTAAGTTACCTGATAGGAATTTCCTCACTACAGTTCTTAATGGCACTTAGATGTTACCTCTGTGAACCTAATTCCTACTTTGGCAGCTTGTACAACCTTCCTCCTCTAAGGACATAAATAAGATAACAAGTCTTACCATACTTTTCTATACTGTGTAGCCAATCATACAAACAGAAAATCACAGAAAACACATTTGGAAGTACTTTCTGGATTTCTGCAAAGTATTGGCTTCATATGTTGCAAAGAATAAGTTCACTTCTGTGCATTGTAGCCTTGGGGGCAAAGGAGATAAGCAATTGGGGCAGAAACCAGGCATCTTGCCATAGTCACTCCTCTTCGAGATTGGGTTCAGAGAGTCCCATCTGTTCAGGTCCCCAAGGAACTGGATCTCAGCTCTTCAGTCCGTAAAGCATCTGGTGAGTTCTTGCCTGGATTTTAGCTTTTTGAACATAGCAACCACCCTTCCAGGGGACCCACAGATTTTTATTTCCCATCATTTTCGGCAGATGCCCTGTAGCCTGGAACTGTATCAGCAGTTGGCATAATGAATTGCAATTGTGGTGCTTTCAAATATCCAGCTAGCATAACATGGTCTGGAAGGGGGTTTGATGACATTTTAATTCTGAGGACTTGATACATTTTATAGAATATGACATTTTTCAGCCCAGCAGAAAGCAATAATGAACAATGTCTAAAACTGAACATTTGCTCTTATTTTTTTCAGCACCCACTGGAGTATCTTGTTAGAATCTCCCCATTTGCTCTTATGTATTAACACTTGCATGAGTGCCTTCAGTTAATTGATATTAATCAATACCTTGGATATACCAGGTTCTGTGATAGAGACTGGGGACACATAGATAAATAAGATAATATACTCAGGAATCTTGATGGAGAGACAAACAAAAAAAAAACCCACAAAATTGCAATACAAGCTCCATAAGTAAGGTATGAAAAATTGCTCTGGAAATAGCAGTGTGATTAACTCTGCCAGAGGAAATTGATAATCATTTTAAAGTAATCTGAATTCTCCTCTTTGCTTAGCTCTACAATGGGCATGATAGTATATGAAACTGAATCACGATATATTAGTTTCATCCCAGAACTGAAAAATAATAGTAAAAATAAAAGACATGAAGAAAAAAAGAAAGAAAAAGGCTCCTTGGAAATGCAAGCTTGTTACTTTATCAAGTTTGAGCCCTACTAAGACAGCATCTGGAATTCCACCAAAATAAAAGGAACAGTTTGCATTTCTTCTTAGTTTTTACTATGAGATGATACACCCTTGTCTTTAGTTCTGTAGATCAAAGTGCTTATATTTAGAAGAAAATTATTTCTGTTTATGGTAGTTGGTAATTTTTCAGGAAAATTATCACAAATGAAAAACATTTAAAACAAGTTAATTTCTTTAAAATGAAAATAATTGTTATCATTTAGAAGCATGTGATTTTAAATACTAGGAAAATTAAATATTTATCTTTGTTGAGTAAAAATTCAAGCACAGAGGAATTGGTGACTCTGTTTAGTATCACATTTATTACATGATTGTGCACTCCGTACAGGTTCCTTGTGAGGTAGCAGGGATATCAGAGGACTAGATTGACATAGGTTATCTAATTAAGGTCACCTTAAGTGAATTGTTCATTAAATATGTAGATGTTTTTTCTGAGCCAAAGTTTCTAAATTTGAATAAAATAATAACTTGTTATAGAGAACTCATTGCAATAAATTAATGTAGATGGTTTTAGAATCAGACAGACCTTTAGAAAAACCCTGGCTTCCTAGAATTGATAAAGATGTGTGACCTGAGACATGATACTGAATGTTCCGGTACTTCAGTTGTTTTTTTTTAAACTAAAGGAGTCATTGAATTTATGTAACTGAAGCACTCAAAGTGCTTCATATATTATAAAATCTCAATAGAGTATTAGTTGTATTTAATAATCTGTTAAAATGGTGAATATTATCTACAATTATATTTAGCTAGGGCTTGCTCATGGACATGTGACCTCGGTAGTCACACAGTATCCCACACAAAGAAGGGCTCTACATTTGATTTAATGTCTTCCTAGTATCACCTTGAAATTCTTTACAAATTTTGGGGGGATGCTGGTTTCTGTGTTGTGCCATTGAGCTATACAACCTCAGACTGCTCAGTGTGCTTTCTTCTTTTGTTATGTAAAATTACAACATCTGCTTTCTGATATATCACTAATTAATTAAGATAATGGAGGACTGAGATAACTAGAATTTTTATAAAAATATAGATATCTTTGTAAAGGAACCGATTTGGAAGCAGTTGTTTAAGTTTTACATTTCAAATACAAGTGATTCTTTCAGTTTCTAAGGATGTTATCAATGTCATCACCAGATTTCAGTGAACATTATATTTTAGAAACAATGGTCTTCCTTTCCTGTATTCACTACCATAGTCCAAAATGGGTCTCGAATCTTCAGACTGAAGTGTTTGTTTGAAAGAGTAAAACAATCTCAGCTAAAAGGTTAGGTCATCAATGATTGGAATCAACTCCTCATCAGTATTTCCCTTAGCTATTATTTTTAAAGAGAGAGAGAAAGAGAGCCAATTTGTTATTTTTTCATCTGTTTTTTGTTTTTCCTCCACTAGTTGTATGTATGGTGTTGGGGATCAAATGAGGTCCTCCTGCATGCTGGGCAAGCACTCTATTGCTGAGCCACCTCTCCAGCCCCATCCTTTAACTGTTGTTTAATAATTATTTTGTTTACCATTTATTCATAAACATATTTATATAAAATTACATAGAATGTATATTAGAACAATTTCTAAACAAGGGCATGAACTGATTTTGAATTATTGAGTGTATTGTTGAATGCTTCTATCTAACCCAGCAGAGGGTATTCCTAAATTGCAGCGCATATTTGAATTTTAGAGAGGTTGTGTTTTAGTTACCTTTTTCATTGCCAAGTCCAAATCTACTGACAAGAACAATTAGAGGAGGAAAAGTGTATTTGGACTTATGACTTCAGAGGTCTCAGTCCATAGGTGGCCAACTCCATTGTCTGGGTTCAAGATGAAGCAGAGCATCAAGTCTGAAAAGGGTGATGGAGGAAAGCAAATGGGGACATGAGAGAGATAATATAAACCCCAAAGGCCTGTCCCCATCAGCTCATCTCCTCCAACCACACCCTACTACCTATAGTCACCACTCGGTAAATCCCTATCAGGATGGACTTGCTTAAATTGAGGCTTTTATAACCCAATCAGTTTGCCTCTAAACTTTCTTGCAATGTCTTTCACGTGAACTTTTGGGGGACACCTCATATCTAAACCACAACAAGTTAAATGTACAACTTAGCTTAGTGAATCCGAGGGTTATAGCTGGAGTCTTAGCAACTCAAAGTGCCAAAATCTCACAGAAACACTCAGTTCCAAGATGGGCTTGGTCTTCCTTTTAGAGGTTTAAGTTAGGGTGTTCTCATCTGATCACACTGATGCCAGATAAGTTCTGCAGACACATATAGGGGTAGTCCCCTGACAATTCAAATTAGAGGCAGCTACAATTGGATGATGAAGTGTATTTGCTATCCAAGTAGTAAGCCTTTTTTTTTTAAGAGAGAAGGACAGTAAGAGAGACAGAGAAAGAGAGAAACAACTTTATTTAGTTTTCACATGGCCTTAGTTGCTCCAACACTCAGTTGTGTACGTGGTGCTGGGGTTTGAACCCGGGTCCTCGTGCTTGCCAGGCAAGCGCCGAAACCGCTGAGCCACCGCTCCAGCCCAGTAGTAAGCGTTTTATTCCAAAGGCCATGACCGTTAAAGGAAAATGCTTGTATGTTTTAATAACATTTTAAATTAGGTCTCTCATCCCTTCATTTGATTTTTGGAGTACTGCTTTCACAGCAAAATTCCTTCCCTTGCCAAAATGTTGAAAATGACTGTGTGCAGGTTTACTTGGGTTAATTATCATTTCTGCATAGTAATGCTCTTGTGCTGAATCTCTTATGTGCTTCTTTTTAAAGCCATGGTTTATATAGGATTATTTTACCTTACCACAATTTGCTAATGTAAACAGATTACACATATTTGTTTCCATTTTAAGGACTATTATATAATGCATTATACCTTGAAGGAAGTAAACTCTTCCTTGGGTATGAATGAAGCGTTGGGAGATTTGGGGCATTAAGGATCAATTTAGGGAAATGCAGCTGCTGCAACAAGACTTTTACAAAGAGCGCCCCCAGAGGCAACTTTGAAGTATGACACTTTGCTAAACCCAAGCGCAACACCCCAGAATGTTCTTGATAACTAAATGAGCAAAGGATGCCTTTAAATGAGTGAAGGCAGACACTACAAAGTCCAGGAACAGTGTGATTATGTGTTTATGTCATGCTTATACTAAAACAGCTCTGCCTATAGCAAAGTGGTGAATGACCTTGCAGTAGGAGAAGGAGGTGTCACAGACTCTCCAAATTTTGTTAGGACACAAGAATTTTATGGCATTTTAAATCTATTCACACTATCTCTTAGTTTGTACTCGAGGCTATTTCATCTCTCAGTTTGTAACTAGAGGACATTTATTCTTGAAAACAAATACAAACTAAATTTCAGAATAACACTGAAAATTCCAGACCCTATTTCCTCCTCCCACCCAGGAAAAGGAAGCATTTTTCACTTCATAATACCTTTTGCAGTCTTCATTTTTTTATTTTGTCACTGAAACATATATAACACAAGCAGCAGTGAAGTTTGAAGTGTTGTACCAGGAAGTGACTAATCAATACGAAATATTTTTACGTTCACATCAGTTTTTAAGTGATACTTATGATCCTTGAGTTGCAACCTTCTTTTTTTTTTATTCTAAAACTCGTGTGTGTGTGTTTTAAAGAGAGAGGGACAATGAGAGAGAAAGAGAATCAGTTTTATTTCGTTTTTTGTATGGCTTTCGTTGCTCCGACAGTTCGCTGTGTATGTGGTGCTAGGGTTTGAACCCGAAACTTCGTGCATGCCAGGCAAGCACAGCAACCACTGAGCCACCGCTCCATCCCCTCACAGATATGAGGTGATATCTCACCATGGTTTTGATTTGCATTTCTCTAGTGATTAATGACAGTGAATATCTTTTCATATACCATGGCCATCTGTGTGCTTCTTTGAACAAATATTTATTCGTGTTATTAGCTTAGTTTTTACTTGGGTAATCAATGTTTGATTGACTTTTCATTTTTGTGTTTGTGCTACTATTGAAGGATAGGAACAACCCTTCACTGGGTTTTCTCCAGCACTGGGAAAATGGCATTTAGAGAATAGTCTGAATTGTGTTGTCCAGATTCCAGAGAACCACAACCATAAAAAAATTAATTCTAATAGTTTTAATTAAACAACAACAAAAATGTATTAAATGACCACCACTAAATGGGCACTGGTCTAAAAGTTAAGCCCAGAAAGGAAAATGATTAAGACATCGTACAGAGGTTAGAAACACAGAAGCAAATGGAACCCTTAGTCTGCATTTCCTCCTCAACTTAGATTTATCTCTGTCACAGGACTTATTGCAACTAAAATATAATTATACCAGTATTTGACCAATTTGAGTTTACCAAGAAGATTAAGCCATAATGCCCCAAGACAGCCAGTGCATCATCCTTGGGAAAATTGAAGAAATAGTTCCTGAAAGCATTTTCTGTGGTTCAGATGAGGACGCTGGTTAAGAAAAGCTGAGCAATGATTTTCTTGAGAGCAGAGATTGTGACTTGTATCTCTTTACCACTAAAATCTGGGGCATAAAAGTTTTATGACCCTAGGGTAGATTCACTAGAATTAGATTCAAATGAAGTATGTTACACAAAATAGAGATTAATGCTACAATCTGTGGCAATGCTAGAATACAGAGAGGTACATAGCAGAGGAAACATAGTCAGTGTTTGGAATTTTTAAAAATACCTTGTGTTGTGATTATATGTTCAAAGACTGGACGGTGGGACCAGTTATGAGTTTAAAGCCATGGAGCTGTTTGATGGAGATCTGTAATCCTTAATAGAATGCTGGGCTCCTGGCATCACCGCAGGTGGCTGACTCACAAGGCTTCTAGGCTTTGAGGGCCTGGACAGAGAAGGACTTGCACTTTCCTTAAGAGGGAAAAAAATCAAAGAAAGAAAAAAATACAGACAGTTAGGAATCTTTCAACACACTGTTTTTCTTCGATTTTAAGGGTACTCTGTATTGTTTATTGCTTTATTTTGAATCAGGGATTTGATGGTGGAAAACTCTTTTGAGGATAATTAAGATAATTTCATGTGTGACAAGGGAGCCCATCTTTGGCTAGATGACTTTTGAGAAGGAACTTTAAGATAGCTTTATTTAAAAAATAGTTCTCAGTGTCTGCAACCACTGCCACAAGACGGATTTTAACTCAGAACTTAAATTGTATTGCAGAAAGGCATACAAAGCTTAATCCTTTCACCTGACAGTTAAATCCAGATCTCATAGAGGTTGTGTAGAATCAGCTGGGTTATATTTCATGTACATTGGTCAATTTTTATAATGGTGCACTATACATGATTAAAATCCATACTTCAGGAAGTTGATTTTCTTGCTTTCTTCATGAATCTCTATTTTTTCAACTGCATAATAATAATATTTGGTTTGTTAGCTTTGCATGGGTAAAATATTAGATTTTGCTTGTGTTGGTGTGTTCAATTCTTCCTTCTCCAAAACTCACCACATCATCTGATTCTACTTTTCAGATATCTCTGAGTTGTTTCTCCCTCTTGATCTTGTTTCAGTATATTTTCCTGGAGAGCTAGAGTCTCTTGAGCCATTTTTTCTACTAAATGCTCATCCTACAGCCATTATTAGAGTGAAGTCCCTGTGTCCCTTGCATCTGCATCACCTTAAATTTCTTTTAAAAATGGAGATCCACTGTTGAATCAGAACCTAGATAGAAGCTAGGAGTGGTGAAGCACACCTGTAGTACCAATTACTTAGGAGATTGAGGCAGGAGTATTGCAAGTTCAAGGTCAACCTGGGCAATTTAGCAAAAGATCTCAAAACAGAAAGGGCTGAGGACATGGCTCTGTGGTAGCACATCTCTGGGCTCAATCCGCAGTACTGAATGAAAAAGAGAAAAGAAATGAAACTGGATGGATGAGATTCAAAAAAGCTTTTACTTCAATATTGTTAAAGTCTGCTTTGCCAAAATCCATGTTCCCTTGAGTTCCATTAAGAAAAAAAAAATTGGGGCTGGAGCGGTCGCTTAGCAGTTTCGGTGCTTGCCTGACAGGCATGAGGACCAGGGTTCAAACCCCAGCACCATGTACACAACTGAGTGTTGGAGCAACTAAAGCCATGTGAAAAACTAAATAATGTTGTTTCTCTCCTTCTCTGTCTCTCTCACTGTCCCTCTCTCTTTAAAAAAAAAGAATAAAAAATTTACGTATGTGAACTCTGAATAGTTTTAGAAAGGAGAAAGGCAAGAAAGGTGGAAGGAGAGAGGGAGAGGGAGAGAGGGTAGGAACAGAGAGGAAATAAGAAAGGATCTAAACAAGGGAAGGAAAGAGGGAGGGACACAGGAAGAAAGGGAAAAAGCTTCTTGTTAATAATCCTCTTCCTTGGTAAGAAAAGTAATGTATAAAATTAAAAAATAAGAACCACTGTAAAAAAGGAGTGATGATTCAAAGATCTCACGTGAAGAGATCTTTAGGGAAAAAAATTGAAACTTAAATGCAGTGAATCTCTATGGGACTTGAAAGAAAAAAAGAGAAAGGCAAGGAAACGTGATTTAATTTAACTTTCAGTGGTGTTTAAAGGAAGAACATGTTCACTCCCCCTTTCTCATTTAGAAACCTAACCCGGGATGTCGTATTTCTGTTTTGGTCCCATACCCCAATATAGGACTTGAGTGAGTATCTGTATTTTCTGTGGCAAATAGTTGATGAATATCCCAGATTTGATTGAAGTCCTGTGGATTCCATTAATAATCACCATGGAGGTTTTTAGTCTTTTCTATAAGGCCATAAAATTTTACAGGAAGAACAAAAAGATGGATCAGTTACTTTTACTCAAAATGAAGAGCAAACAAAAGGGTCATGTTTTGGCCTCATTGTTAAATGTTTTTACATCTGTGTGTTATGATTCTTAGTATCATCTCTGTACCTCCCCATCAGCTTTCATATATATTTTTTATTCCTTTCCTAGCTCCATGTAACCAGCAAACAACATAGATATCAAAATGTGGCAGTTTTTGTTTAATTGTACCTGATTTATGATTCACCAACCAACAAGAAAAAAAGTGCCCCCAAAGAAGGACAGAATAGACCTATCTCATGCAACTACGTTTTCGTGGTATTTAAATACAACCTACTCTATGATGTGTGTGGCAGACCTAGCAAGCACTGACCAAATAGGAATGGTTTCTAAATCCTCAGGGTCAATACAGTATAAGATTATGAAAGTCCACTTCAAACAGTCTTAATTCACAGTAAAACGTTATCTCCTAAAGAATGCATGACAGTACACATATCATAGAGGTTAGGAAATAAAACCCTTGATTACACAAGTGAGGAAACTAAGGCACAGCAAGACTGACTGATCCCTTTAGAGTATTTCCTTTTTGCACAGATATCACTATCACTCAGTTATCCTCAATGCATTTAATAAGTTCTTTCAAAAACAAAAAAAAAAAAAGAAAAAGAGGGGGACAGTGAGAGAGAGAGAGAATTATTTTTTTATTTAGGTTTTCGTGTGGCCTTCATTGCTCTGAGACTTTGTTGTGTATGTAGTGTTGGGGTTTGAACTCGTGTACTTGCACATGCCAGGTAGGCACTGTAACCGCCGAACCACCGCTCCAGCCCACTCAAGAAGTTCTTGAACTTAACAAAATAGTAGTAATCTTGATAGAAGCATCCACAATATCACCTAATATTTCCTTTCCCAAAATTTTTATTCACAGATAAACTTAGGGGTAGAAATGCATTTTCTCTTTGCCAGTTGTCGAAATGTCAGAATCCTTTGTGTCATTTTCCTTTTTCTTATTCTTACCCTAACTTTAATCATCACACGATTCTACAAACATCTCTCAAGTTAACCTTGACTTCCTCATCTGTCATCATCATCTTGTTAAAAAGTTTATCAAGGGATATTGGAGGAAGATCATGCTTCAATTATTTCTCTAGAAACTTCCTCTTTTAAGTAAAGTGGTGAGTTTTTCAGGGTTCACGAAAAGAGTCTTTCGCATGTACCACTGATCCTTGGCACACACACCAAAAAAATATTTTGTTTAGAAAATTTTCCCTCTCAGCTTTCATTATTTCTCATATAAGCTTTGTTTCCCTCCATTTGGCTTCATATTCCCCATTTTTCGATATACCCTTCTGGTTTGCTTCAGTTAGGTTTCTGGTTATTGAGATGACTATATTTCACCCCAAAGACTGACAATTGTTCAACCTTTACAGCCTTTTTGTTTGGAAACACATTGTTTCTATCTTACAGCTGAAATTTTAATGCATTTTCTAGCTTATAGAAAACATCCAAACATTTCTGATGATTTCCTTTTCAATTGTGACTGTTTCCACTCCAATTAGCAGGGCAAATTTCACAATCATGTATTTCCTATACAATGAAAAAATTATTACTTGGTTTCTGAGACGTTGACGCATAGCAGTTTTCAGGGAAGTATGCTTCCAGTGAATATTTTGCATCTCTCATTTCTTTTTATCTTAAAATTCCTCTTTCAAGCAAACCCCACATATCTTTGAAAAAGCATTAAAAGTATGTTTTCTTTATTACATCATAATCCTTAAATCAAGTACTAATTCATTAAAGTACACTTGACATGACTGGAGATAAAACCTTTCTCCTGAAATAGCTTATTATTGAACTGGGAGGTCAAATTTAAATAGGTAAGCATATTTCATTATTTCAACAAGTAGTGACCACTGACTAAAGGCTCATATTATTTGGAGCCATTTGGCTTATCAATTCTTAAGAATTGAATTTTTCTAAGATCTTAGTAAACTTGCAATCTAAAAGTGTGGTAGATCTTTTGGATGGGCTCTGGAGTAATACTGGTGTGACCTTAGGCAAAAAAGTCATTTTATTGACCTTTCTGATTCCTCTTCTGTAAAGTAAAGAAATAGAACTGCCAATCTCGTAGCATTTCTGTAGGATTTAAATGAGGTGGGTGATGCATCTTTAGAGGAAATAGGAGAGTAAGAAATTAGAGCTTATAAGTACATATGCGACTGACGTTGAGGCATTTTACACATACTGTGTAATCTTTACAATAAACCTGCAGAAGAATTATTATTCTCTGTGATTATTTAAACTTTCTAAATTAAATTATTATTATTATTGGAAACATTCAAGAAAGTTAAATAAATTGTCCAATGCTACATTCTTTTAAGAGACTGAATAAAAATTCAAACTAAGTTTGAGGAGGTTTTGAAGGTTTGGAAATAAATCTGTTCTTGGGAAAGGCAATGTGGAGAAACATGGTAGGACTTGCTCATTTCTTTAGATTGATTTATTTATTTGTTCAACATATTTTTATTTAACAGTACACAGCATTCCAAGGTGCTTTGGCTACTGAGCAGGAAACAAGGAAACCTATATTTGCAGTGTCTGAAGATCCTTCAGGCAGAGAGGCTCCTGTACTGCTTTGAAACACAGGACAGGGACTTAAGAGAAACACCGGGGAACATTCATATCCTGGGAAGTTTAATAAGGGACTTTAATTAGGAAAGAGGAAACCAGGAGGAAAGTGGAGCTATCCAAACATTGAGAAGTACTTAGTTTAAGGAATAAAGACAGTAAGAGAAGACAGGGAAAAGAAGAGGTCAGAGGGAAGGGATGTAACCCAAGGTAGGGTGGTGACTTAATGATTGTTTAAAAGGAGACAGCTCAAAAGGGGGACTTGGGAGGGTGAGATGGATCTTCCAAGGAGATCCTCAGGTTGCTGCAGTAGATAAGGACTTCATCTCCCTGGTGACACGTCAGTCAGAAGTGTGGAGATTATGATAGGGCCACTGCATTAGTGTCTTCGGAGATATCTAAGATAGAAACCCAGAGGACACCTAGGACACAGCCAAGCCTTTCCTCATTGAAAGCCTCTCATATGACATTGGTCATTAAGAATCATGTCCTAGGAAACGTCCCACGCTCTCCATTTAAATCTGAGGAGGAACGCAGCAAGATTCATCTTCCAGGCAGACTAGGGAAATCCCCACTGCAATGTCCTGTCAGGTGGGACCCCGGAAGGCTGCCAAGCCAGATGGCAGATGGGTCCCTTTTCCAACAGAGAAGTGGCAAAGCTCACCATCTGTTCTGCTAGAGACAAAGCTTGTTATTTGCAGTTTTGACCTGGCTGAGCCTTTTCTTCTAGTAATTGTAATGAAATCATTGTGATCTACATAGCATCACCATCAAGACACAGTGGAATAGTGGAGAGAGAAAGAAAGATCTGCAATTAGATAAATTTACATTCTAATCCTGAACTCAGCAGTTTTAGTAAATTGTATACCTTCTTTGAATGTGAATTTTCCATGTAATGGGAATAGGATGACAAAGGGTTATTTTGACAGTTTGAAATGGTGCATGTTAACAAAGGAACACTTAAAGACACTCTAAAAGTAGCAAAAATTTTAATAGCAAGATGTGTATCATGGAGTAACATCGATAACTATTGTAAAAGACAGGTGAGATTTAAGAAAGGACAAGGAGCTGAGAAAAGGTGGCAGAGATAGCTTTGAAAGAGGAGTTGCCCTAAAAACTCACATTGCAAGAGGTTTAGGGAAAAAATGGATGGCAAAAAGACAGGAGCAGCAATTTTTCTAAGTTGGTAATGAGCAGGAGAGAGATGGCCAATGCTGAGGGAAAGTTTCTAACTCCTGATTGTAACAAAGGTAAAAACCAATCTAATCAAGCTAGAAATAAACATGCTGTTGGAAAGTTCATTTCTGCACAGGAAATCACCACAAAGTTTTTAGAGAACCAGTAAGAGAGAGGAATTAAAAATGATGGAAAGATAAGAGCTTCTATAGCATGTTTGTTCTAATTTTAGAGGCTTTATTTATTTTTTGCACTAGTTTAGCATTTTGATCCTCACTTCTCCATGCCACAGCAAGCTGGTGAAGAATTACTAAGGAACACAGATAATAATAGCAGTAGAAATTAAAATCACATTTGACTCTCAGCCCTCACTTGAAAATCCAGCTGGGATACTTCGCCCCTCATGTCTTCCCTCTCCATGGCAGAATTCCAGGGGACATGCATTCTCTGAGACAGGCTTTCCAATCTTCCTGGGAGCTGTTCTTCGATCTGTTTCCATTACCCTTACATCTGTCTTCCAGGGAGAACTGGCTGTATTCATCGTCTCAAATGCTGACCTTGGGGCCCTTGCAATGCTATTAGGTTCCTCTGGTCCCATCTGTGATTCAGCTCTTCCATCCATTGGAGCATGGGTAGGAGTGAGGAAATAGGTGGGTTTGCTGTCTTTACTCTGGCAAGAAATTTGAAATATACCCCACCCTTGCACACACAAAAAAAGTAATCCAGAGAATATTCCAGTAACTCCAAAGCATTTCTTCCATGTCAAATATTAATAATCATAATTAGAGATAAAATTGCTTCATTCTTCCAAAACTCAAAATATGTATTCTGTTAAATCAGGGTACAGCCTGAGAAAGAGTTCCTTTTTTTTCTTAGTTCACTGTCTTTTTCTCATTATACTTAGGTCTCATAATTATTTCCAAAATCCTCATCATTTTATTTCAGGTGGCCACCAGGTTCTCATTAAAACTCACACCAGGTTCTGGTCTCCACAAGCAGAATTTCTAGTGAATGCAGATGTGAAGATTAACACTAAAACAGATTAGTGGTTTTGTTGGTGTCTTTAGAAGAGTTTGGCTGTTACTCATTGTAAAGCCCCTCTCAGTGCTCAGTGTGTGCCTTGGAAATGGAAAGAAAACAGGTCTGCTGAGTGAATGAATGAATGCTTCAGATCAGAAGCATCGCAGAGGGTTAGTCCTACGTTTCATGAGCTTCTCCCCTGACTTTGAGACAAGGTAAAAGGAAGAAGGGAGACAAGGAAGCTGGTGAGAGATGGAAATAAGGGAACGAAGCAGTCACCAGAACTGGCCTCCATTTTAGGATTCAAACATGCTAAGCTTGGGGCTGGAGCAGTGGCTCAGGGCTTGGAGTGCTTGTGTGGCGTGTGAGGTCCTGTGTTCGAACTCTAGCATCACAGAGACAACAAAGTGTCAGAGAAACAAAATGGATTCTCTCTCTCTTTCACTCTCTCCCTATCTCTCTTTAAACAAAAATGTGCTAGGCTGAATGAAATCAGGGATCAAACATGAACTCTGGTGATGTCTTCGGTTTTAGGTGCCATTCCTCTGAGTCTTAGAAAAAGCCCTTTTTCAGCCTTAGTTCTGTATTAGAAGGCTTTGCTTTGTGGCTTTGTGAATCTCATGTAGCACATGAGATTCATGTGCTTTATGAGCACGGCACAGGGCCGTGTCTCATAAAGTTATCAGGAAGCCTTTAGTCCGCGTTTAACAATCAAAACAATGGCCCCTCTATGACTCACCCACACTCATGCCTACAGGTGTTGAAGGTTGCCAGACAGTTCTGATAAGTGATTTATTTTTAGGGCAAAGAAATTTATAGACATATGAATGAAGTTTCAGTTTACATAAATATGAACTTATGTCCTGTTCTACTTTGATATCAAATATGAAAACAAAACCAAAGAAACATAAGCATATGTTTATCAATGTAAATATGCTTTACAACTTTGGAAATATCTTTATCTGGCATATAGAGTAAGCTATTGTTTTGTATTGGTAATTTTAAATGGAATATATCTTACTTTGTTTTCAATATATGTGATGTTTCATCCAATAACATGTTTTCAATTGTACAAATATTATGGATGTAAAAATAACTACCATGTGTCATTTATAATGCTTCTTTAATCTTTAAAATATGACCAAAATGTGGTGATATTGCTAGAAAAGTCAAGTGAATTCAGTTTACTTTCTCCTTTGCCAGGAGCAAATAAAGTAGCATTGTACATTTAATTTACAAAGTCTACTCTGTTACAACCACTAATCACAGGGATCAGATATATACACAGAATATAATATTGCACTTGCATCTCTTTGATTTGTAAGTGTTTACCCTTCTTGCATCCAAATCTTATTTGATAACTTTTTTTTTAAGAGAGAGGGACAGTGAGAAACAGAAAGAGAGAATCAATTTTATTTAGTTTTTCACATGGCTGTCATTGCTCCGACACTTCATTGTGTATATGGTGCTGGGGTTTGAACCTGCGTACTCTCACATGCCAGGCAAGCGCCGTAACCACTAAGCCACTGCTCCAGCCCCTATTTGAGAGCTTTAAAATTAAAACTATCGAAGAGAAAAGGTGAATGACTTGCTATATTTTTATACCACTTAAGTCCTATCATTTTAAAGGGGAAAACAGGAGAGAAACGTACATGCTTATAATTTCCGTGCCCTTTAAGTATATTGCATCACTCCCTTGCTAGGACCAGGTGACATAGGTTCCTGGGTTCATTTCTAATCCCTTTGTTAGTGCTGAAGTCCCAAGAGAGAGCTGGGTGGACTGGAATGAAGAAAACATGCTCCAAACATATTTTTCTATACTCACATAAAATGGAACATCTTAGTTATCCCACTACAGCCAGCATGCAGCATATCATGCCTAAGTTTATATATTTCACAACAAATAACACGTGATTTTTAAAAATCAATACCTTTATTCAGACAAACTACACAAGCAATGTGATCCTGGTGAATTTCATTTTGAAATGACTGAGGGCAGGACATCGAAGTGAAGGGGAAGAAAAGAGTGCTTATTTGGTTCATGCCAGGGGCTTTTTAGAATTAGTCATTATTGATCCCTGTATTGATTTTGATCCATTTAACCAGGATGCCTTCCTAAATCAAGTGCCCCAGGAAACTACTCTGCTCTCCTGTCTTCATGACAGGCCTACTGTGGCTAGTGTTCTAATGACAATTTTGTTTTCTGCTCTTGAAGGAAAATTTTATCCCAGGATTTTTTTTTTTCTCTCAATCCCTTCCCCCACCACACACAAGCCACACACAGGAGTTTTCACCAACTAAACTAGGTTTCTTAAAAAAAGAAAAAAAATCAACAATTCAAGCTCGCTACTGGGATTATACAGTTTTCGTATGGATAGAGTCTACACTCTGAGCCTTCAAGCCCTGTCTGCCCTGGTTAAGGAGCCCTGCAAGTTGTCTCACTCTTTGCTCCTTGTAACAAGAACAAGCTCTCTCCTCATCACTCTCTGCAACTCATGTGCTTACCTAAACGTGTAAAGAAAGATGTCCCTACCTTTCTCCTTCTCTCCTGGGTATACAGCCAGCAGGCAGGTGTTAGTTTATGTCCCCATGAGTACATCTCTGGTATCATTTGCCCTTGCCCTTGTGAACTATAGAAGATGACTGCTGTTTCAAATGTGGCTTTAATTCTTACTGGTAGCATTATTTGAACAGCTTTCTTATTTCTTTAAACTACTTTTCCCCCATATCTAGATTAAGGTAAATAAGAGTAATCCTGGTATCTAGCCCATAGAGTTTGCAGGAAGGATTAAATGAGATGTTGCACAGGAAGAGATTAGCAACCTGATTGGCACAACCCAAGTCATCAAGGAGCCTTCTAGGTTATTCTTATCTCTTTTCATTGTGTGTTCTTAGAGCTTTTTGCCAGGGGCAGGGTTGGAAATGATTTGAAGCTTGCTTAACCAAGGTCAGAATTTGGAGCCAGCACAATAACTATTTGAGATCCACACAAAGGGTTTTAGAAGCCTCAGACATGTAGTAATTTTGTGGGAATGGAGCTTAATAGCCAAGGGAAGGAAGCCAAGCCTAAATCTTCACAGAAGAGCGCCTGACTTGTGTTTAGCACACAGACTTGGGTGCATTTCCCTGCTGGGCTTTGGCAGCATTGGCTGAGGGATGAGAAGAATGTGTTCTCCCAAATAGAGGACACCCTCCTCTCCAGCGCAGCCCAGAGCCCTCGCTGTCCTCAGCAGCCTTCTGAAGAGCCATTGAATGTGGGAGAGCATCGCAATAGCAGGGAGGAAGACTAGAATAAGGTGTATTGAGCCGTGAAGGAGGAAGGAGATCACAGGAATTGTGAAAATTAAAATTAGATAACCCAGAACTTCCCCAGATCTACATTTCTAACGTACCTATCATTATATGTTCTACTTTTTCCTTCTGCAGATAATCATCTGTCTTTCCTTAAGGCTTCGTTCAGAATATATATGTGTGTATATGTGTGTTTGTGTATTTACTCTATTATGTACATATTTACCATGAATGTGATACATGATAGATAGAGGCTCCCTCAATAATCTTATTTATGAAAATATCTCTGGGATGTCTTTCATAAGTACCCTAATCCCATACATGAGGGCTACACCATATAGCCTGATCACCTCCCCAAAGCCCTATACCACTAAGGTTAAGAAAGGCCAGGAAGCGCGAGCATAATAGCTAATGCTCATTGTCCAGTGGAAAACCATATAATCTCCCATGTTTTCATTTGTTATGAAAAGTGTTCAGACCAAGGAAAAGCTGTGTATGTAGACTAATGGAGTACTCCTAGTTGTTTCATAGAGGCAATAACACTAATGAAAATGATTTATAGGCAATAGCACAAGGAACGGGGATCCCATGGAGCTAGTTGCACCAAACAGGGCCTGTGTTGTACAAGGACATTTCATAGCCATCATGAAAGTCTGTCTTTCAAAAAGTAGATACAATCTTGATATAGTTTCTGAGAATTTAAGAACTCTCACTTAAAAGTACAAGCAACTGGGGCTGGTGTGGTGGCCCAGTGATTGGAGCACTTGCCTGGAAAGCAGAAGGACCCAAGTTCAAACCCAGCACCACATACACAACTAAGTGTCCAAAGAACAAAGGCCAGATAAAGAAAAAATCGAATCTTTCTCTCACTCTCTCCCTCTCTAAAAATAAATAAATAAATAAATAAAGTACAAGTAATTGATTAAAAGAGACAAACTGAAATCTAAAAGTACCTTGTCACTGTCTACATTTACAAGGGACTTTAAAATTTACAAGGTGTTTTCATTTATTTTACTGTGTTTCATACTGGAGTAATTGTGAACTTTATACAATAATTGCCACATGACAGATGATCCATAGATACATTTATTCATTCTTTTCTCCATTCGTACTTGTGAATAACCTATGTGTCAGGTACTGTAGATGTGTCAGAGAATAAAACCCCAGGGTTTCTGACTTTACATGGTGCTTATAATCTAAGGAGTAACACACAGGTCTAGAAACCAACAGATTCTTGTCTGTTCTTACAGAATACATAATTAATTTCTAATTAATTTGATAAATTTAAGATTCAGAGAAAATAACTAAATAAATTCAAAAAGTCAGTAAATTGAAGAGAATTGGATTAAAATAGAGAGAGATTATATCTGAATTCTGGTGCATTTTGCCATTATATACCCTTTGAGAATGAATGAAAGAAAACAGTTCAGGTTTCTACAGCTCTTCTCTTGCACTCTCACAACTTTTATACACACTATCTACTCTGTATACAGTCCATTAAAATGAATGTTTTCACAAGGTGAAACATTTTTAGTGCTTTCTGTAAAAGACTCAATATTACAGTTATTATTTGAGTTTATTGATGCTATTTTTATTATTTGACCCTGATCAATAGTCTTTAATTTTGTTTTTCCCTAATACTGCCAGAGTGAAGATGCCCAGCATGTAAAGAGTCTGTTCACTTGCAGGATATTCCCACTGCTTTTTGAAAGAAAATCATTAATTCTAGATGCCATTTCTGAAGTTTTAACTCTCCTAGGACATGGTCTAGGATTGGCAGAACTGGATGTATGGCCTAGGTGTGTGAAGTAGAGAAACAGTCCACTTGGACTGCCTTAGCTGTCAGTCCGTTTGGTTGTTGGCATTCAACTTACAAAAGAGGTGTGGCCTTTTTTGAGTGCCTAGAACTTAAGAAGCACTCAAAATTAAAACAAAAAAAAAAAAAGAAGGAAAGACGATTCTAACTAGAACAATCATTATAATGCCTACATTTATTTTGACACTATTTTTTAATATTGATAACATATTGCCTTGGTTTGCATTATTGACTTTGGAAAGGACATTGACAGATCATCACAGTTGATCCTTAAAAAAGACTTTCCTTCAAATCTCAGTTGTTTGTATACCACTTTCATAGCTGTGCCATATGTATGACTAACCTATATTGGCATTTACTTAATATTTTGCATTTAAACTTAATTTACTTTGGAAATTAATCTCATCTTAAGAAATATCATCCATGGAATTCCAACTTAAGTATGCTAGCTATGGCTTTCATCCTCTAAGTACAAATTCAAACATATGTAACTTGGAAATTGAACAAACATTTTTGAACCAATAACTTGATCTCTTACATCACTGGTATGTAAGTACTAAGTTTTGGAGTTAAAAAGTAACTTTTTGAAACAGATAAAACAAGGCTTGTTGTGCTCATTTCACTCATAGGGAAGTTGAGGCTCAGGGAAGTGAAATAGATTTTTGTGTAATACTCAGCCAGTGCAGCCAGACATAAAAGGACTGCTTCTTGACTAAGGTCAGGGTTCTGGGTAGAAAGAAAGATAACCTTGAACCCAGGCTTCATGTCTCACTTTTTTATTTTTGTTCAAAGGACACTCTCCTCTAATGCAGGACAAAGCAATTGCAAGTACACTGATGGCATTTATAAACTTGATTTTCCAACATAATCTAAGAAACTAAGTTGTATTTTCATAAAGCTGATGACCAGTATAAGTGATTTGCATCACATAAATGAATACATTGTTAACTGCATTTCATTAAATATCTTTCTGTACTTCTAAATTCTCAAGCTGTTTTCAACAACTGTTGGGATGCTGACTTCTGTGTTTCACAACCCTTCGTAATTAAATAAATAATAGAGAAACAGATATATGAGCTCTCATTTTCACTGAAGTGGAAAAGCACCAAGTTTCATGCAAAATGATTCAGTAAATGTATACTTGTGGAGGCACTAGCTACTTTTCCTTACTTGTTTCTTTTGTGAGGAGAATGCTTTTACTTAGACCATTATTGATTTTCTTGTACTGAATAAGGCTTGAGCCAATACATTCTTTCTTTCAAAAAATATTTAGTATGTGTGTATTACATAGCAGACACTGGTCTGGGTTGGAATACAATAGTGAACAAGGGCGGAGAAGCTGCCTATAATTATGGCATTTCCACTTTCCTGAAAGGAGTCAGACAATAGACAAAATTTTTAAAATATATGATTTACTGGACTGTGGATATAGCTCAGTAGTAGAGTGCTTGCCTAGTATGTACAGAGTCCTGAGTTCAATCCCCAGCACTGCAAAAACAATTTGTGGGACCTTGTTGCTGCTGTTGTTTGTGTGTATGTGTGCAGTTTATCTGTGGCTGTTACACGATTTACGAAAAATTAAGTAGATCAGAAAAGGAAAGCAGTGGCATCTGTATAGAAGTGGTCACAGAGGGCTACAGAGAGGTGACCTTGAGCAAAATCCTGAGGCAGCAAGAGAGCGCCTCCAGTGGCCATGTGGAGCAATAGCATTCTGGGTAGGGAGAACAGCACAGACACCCCGAGGGGTGAGCAGAAATGCCAATAAGCCTTCTGTAGATAGAACAAATAAAGTGAGAAGAGATATACCCAAAAGGTTGGGTGGGAAGTTGAGAAGGACTATAGCTTCTTGACCCAAATAATGCACATGCCGCTGTCCCATTTTCTTCAGGAGAAAGTCTGCATGGCTCTGCTCTCAGTAGGTGTTTAGAAATTGCTGTTGCCTACCAGAATGCCTAAATGGATGCTGCCAAATATAGCTCAATGACCCCTCTTAGAGGATGGCACTTCCCCCAGTTACCACTTGCAGCTTCACTGAAAGAACAGGGTCATGTCAGCCACTAAAGTTGGCAACCTGGGTGAATCATCAGAATGAGCACAGAGCTTCTCTTGACTGAGGTCGGTGAATGAGAAGAGAAAATTGTTCACTGAATCAGTAGAAATTTCTCTGTGCTGGTTACTTTTGATAATATTTTATTTTTTCATTTTCAATAGCTGCTATTTTTAAAGTGCACTCTCTAAGCTGGATGGAGTACTTTGTATTCATTTTTTTTAAATAATCTTCATTATAATCTTCTTTGGCAATTAGTTTTAATTGTAAAAAAAAAAACCACGTAACATAATTTACCATCGTCATCATTTTGAATGTGCAACTTAGTAGTTAAATATATTCATGCTATTGTGCAACAGATCCCCAGAACTTTTTTGCTTGCAAAACTGAAATTTTGTACCCATTAAACAACAATTCCACATTTCCCCCTCCCATCCACACATGGCGACCATCATTCCATTTTTTCTTTGGATTTGACTACTTTAGATACCTCATATAAATACATATTATGCAGAATTTGTCTTTTTGTGTCTGTTTTATTTTACTTAGGGGAAGGTGTTTATTATCTTAGTCTTAACACTTAAAGATAATGAGGTTTAGAGAGTTTAATTGACTTGCCTAATGCTAATCATCCACTCAGTGTCACAGAAGATTTCATCCAGATCTGATACTAGAATTCATGCATTTAATTACTCCATTTTTTTCCAAATCAGAATGCTCAGAATCTCATGGAAGAAGGTGAGGTATATAGATATATTTTTATTTTTGCTTTAAAAGTTTGGGCACACTACTCAGGCATGCTATTCAGACTGCAATGACTGAATATGACACCATTCAGTGTCACTGCAATGACTGAGTGACACTGTTGACACTGATCATATATATTCCAAACCCAAATTGCCCATTCATTTTAGTTTTCCAACCTTAGGCTTCAGAGAGCATTTATCTAACAGAAGGAAATGTACTATATTCCTTTTTCCACCACCTGCACTTTTATTAGGGGGGGGATATTGGGAATTTAAATCAGGGGCACTCAACCACTGAGATAAATCCCCAGCAGTTTGTATTTATTTTTTTAATTTTCTTTTGAGACAAGACCTTGCTAAGTTGCTTAGGGGCTCACTTAGTTATTGAGGCTAGCCTCGAACTTGTGATCCTCATGCCTCAGCCTTCTGAATTGCCAGGAATACAGGCATGTACCACCATGTCCAGCCCACCTTTTTCTTTTTAAAGAGAAAAGGACAGTGAGAGAGAGAATCAGTTTTTATTAGTTTTTTATGTGGTTTTTGTTGCCCCTACACTTCGTTGTGTTCATGGTGGTGGGGTTTGAACCCATATCTTCTTGCATGCCAGGCAAGCTCCATAACCGCTGAGCCACTGCTCCAGCACACGCACCTGCACTTTTTTGAAGTCATTTCATGTCAAAAATATTGAATAGCTCATCTTATTTGTCTTCTCTGCTGATGGCTATTTATTTATTCCTTACTTTTTTTCAGAAAGGAAACAAAAATAATTTTAAAGTTGTTAAGCTTTAAAGAGAAACTTTAGATGGGAGGAAGTAAGTAGAACATTTACAGTGATCATGTTTTCAAAACCAATGAAACCAGGACAGCAGGCTGATGAGTACAAGTGTATTTATGAGGACTATTTGATCAAGACTGACCTAGAAACATAGAGGCATATGACCAACCAAGTATTATGTTTAAAGCATATTGTTGACTTGCCTTGAACAAAAATAAAAGAAGTTTCTTCGGGTAACATATATTTAAGACATTAACTCTGGGGGTGGATGGGGAAATTATCCGTGTATAACTCCAACATGTAGTTTCTTGCCCTCGTCTAAAGGCATTCTGTGCTCCAAACTTTAAAGTCAGAATTTTTCAAGGACTCATTAGTGCAATACATGGCTGAGACTGTCACTTTCCATTTCCTTACAAGGGGAAATGGATCATTCTGATTTTGTCAATTTTGTGAATTTGAGTCAAAATATACTGGACTTTGGATCAGTTTTAATCAGTTGGGGTTAAAGAATAGAATAGGAATGACGGATTTAAAGCCCAAAACACAATGGGTGAGACACTTAAAATAATTTTGATATTTCAAGTATTACTATCTTATTTATACAGGTGCCAAAGATTCAGTCAACTAAACCACGATAGTTGAAGTATTGGTAAAGGCTAGGATAGCTGTTGTGAGTCTTACCTTTAAATAACTTTAAAGATTTTACCTTAAGAAGAAGAAATTGCGAAGTTCAGTGAAACTAAAACATAAAACCTCAATAGAATGCCTGGTGTAGAAGTTGCTCAATAAATCTTGACTATTTAGTCTTCAGACATTTAGTGAAGGGGGAACCATTCCAGAAGCCGATGTTATTCCTACACTAGATACCCATTTAACACATGAGTTCTTATGGGGGAAACGGCAATAGATGAAACCCACAGTAGCTTATCTATGCGTTGGCATTACCCCTGGTTATCAAAGTTTATACACATTGATTGCTACAGTTTTGACAATGTTTCCCCCTCATCTGTATCCTGTATCGCAATATACTTCTAATAAAGGTGGAAAAAAAAAAGACATTTAGTGAATACTACTGTATGCCAGGTTTTATGTGTACGAGTTAACATAACCTAGTGTCTGACCTCAGGAAATACACATTCTTTGTGAAAATGGTCAGGTAAGGAGGCAGCTACAACACTCCATCTTAAGTCCCCTGTTATAAACCCATGGAGCTCTGGGAAACCCAGGGTGGGATGTTATAGAAGTCTCCTCAGCCTTGCTTGATATACCAGTGGTTCTAAAAGTTGAGTAGTTCAATCAAGACAAAAGCTTGGGGGAAGCAGGTAAAAGCATTAAATGAATGAATGAATCGTGGGGTCAAAGAGAAAGGAGAAAGGAAAGAGAAAGAGAGAAAGAATATAATGCAAAGATATAGATTCCTTAGTGAAACAACCAGAGATTACTGTGATTGGAATTTAGGGGTTTTGAAAGTGAATGGCAGCTGGCAGAGTTATCAAGGTGCCTGGGCTCAGCTATAATTGCTATTGTGAGTGTTGATGGGCAACTTAAACTCATATGGTTCAAGTTGGGAAACCAGAAGCTATTGGAGCCATTTGTAAGGCAGTGCGTACATCATGTAAGTATTTTAGAAATAAACACAGCCTGAAATATAAGACCTCTTGATTTTTTTGTTTTCTGGCAGATCCCAAAGTGTGGCTAATTAAGAACTGAGATCTTTAGACTATGCTTATGTGTTAGCTCTGCCAGTGGTTTCCCTTATTTACATTGTTTCCTTTGCACTATTTTTATTTGATTCTATTTTTTCTTCTGTTAACTAATTATTGGATTACTTAATTTTAGGGACAGAATTTTGTTAGCTATATATAAAACCAATATTCAGAATCAAATCTGCACTTTGTCTTGAAGAGTCCTTTAGCTCTACAGCCAAGAAATCTTTTTGAAGATCGAACTTTCTGGTTATTAATTACAGTGAATTGTTATGAACTGTTGGCTTGTATGTTCTCACATAGAATCTCATTAATTTATGACTACTTTTCATCAGTAAAGCCATAACATCTCTATGATGATATAATAGAGTGAAATATCACTATGTTTTTTTCGGAAGATGTCACTCCGCACCATGCCCTTGTCTCTCTCAATGTGCACTTAATTTATAGTACCTATATAACCTTTGGTCTGCCTCTAAATAACTGTTCTTGGATAAATCAGTTACCCTATCCAAGCTCTGAAATTCCCCAGTTTAGCTCTATTATTCCTAGGTAGATGTCTTATTGTCCAGGACAGGCAGCTACCCATCTGTCCTTGATATTCTCAAGATAACGCTCACCCCTTGAAAGACTGTTGTCATTCCCTTATGACATTTTCTCTCTTAAGATCTCTCTAAATTCTCCACTGCAATGTAAAACTATTGCTACCTATTAATCCCTTTGCACCTAAAGAATTTCACTTATTCTTGTTTAAGAACTTAGCACATAATCTTCTGTTGAAAACAGTGCTTAAATTCAACCCCTTAGGTTTTTCTCACTGGGTTATAAATTCATCCTTTATATCACCTATAAAACGTTTTTTAAGGAAAGGTGAAATATAGCCAGTTTTAATTTATTGGGTTTTGAATTATTTGAAGAGTGAAATAAACTTCATAAAAGTGAGAATAACATTATGACTCTTAACTGTTATTTGGATTAGTCATTATCAGGCTTTGGTCTGCATAAATACAACTTTAAAATTGTCCAATTAAGCCAAAAAGTATAATACTTTTAAGTTGAAATAAAAATGAAAGAAAAAATCAGTAGTTTGGAACAAGAATATTTCTGTTAATCAGTTTTCTTTTTAATCATTAGTCCATTCAGTAGAAATTATTTGAGTGCCTTCTATGTGCCAGTGTTTGAGATTGGAGAAATGTGGTAGACGAAACAGACTAAAATCACCACTCTTATGGAACTTTCATTTAGTCTTATATTTTATTTTTCTTTTTTTATATACAATATATACAAGAGAAGGCTAAATCTGAAATTCAAAATTCATATACTACTCGTCTGTTACAACATGGAATATTTTTTCTCCTGAAGGTGTTTTTTCAATGAAGGAGGGGCTAACATTTTCAAGATTATATAATCCTCAAGGTGCTTGAGTCAATATTCGATAAGTTCTCTTGGGGCTCTGCTGAATTACATTTAATTCCTTTTTATTATTCTCATTAGTATGAATTTGGGCACAGCAATGTTCTAGACAGTTCTGGAGCTGTGAATACAGCCCAAACACTAGACCTTCTGAGGAGAGGTGCTCATAGGAGAGCCCCAAGCAGTGGAGAGAAAGAGAGCACTGCCTCATGGAAGTCTCTCTCCCTTCCCCACAAGAAAGGAGCCTCAGGTTTCAGGCACCTGCAATGTGCTGGCTACCGCTCTGGGCAGCCTTTAAACAGCACATATTCCTGTGTTTTCTTCAGCCTTCTTTCATTTGTCACACTTCCTGTTGGCCTTTAGCTCTCTGTTCCAGCACTTTCTGGAGAAATTGAAGTGTGAAGTTTCCTGTAAACTGTCCCTCTCTGTATTATGCATATGTTCAAATCTTAATTAACAACATTTTGAATTAAACTTGGACATTTTTTAAATGATCATTTTTCTAAACATATTGAAACAAGGATTCCTGTGACTAATTTTGTACATGGTTATGAGTGAGGGACTCTTATAGGAAGAATGGATGCTGTCAATACACAGAGGTAAAGTTGCAAATTAGGCCTAGCATACCTGGGATGGTTTTTATTTCAATATTTATAATTTCTAGGTCTGTTCTGCAACCTCTTTTGACTTGTTTGCTCCTTTTTTTTTCTTTGTAAAACAGGGACATGGTTTTTCTTGTGTAAATATGAAATATCAACTTTAGACATGTTATAGTTCTATAAATATTTTAAATATTTACTACATGTAATTAGCTAGTCTAAAACCTGAGGGAGATGTAAGGAAGAATAAAAACTGTTCTCAAATTTCATGGGAATGCAGCAATACACAAAGAGAAACAAAGCAAATAAATAACTTGGAGAAGATAACATCCGCCGTACTTTAAAACTTTTGTTTAAAAAATCCACTATCAGAAAATGTTGCCTTTGCCTGATAGCTTCAGTGACAATCTTTCCTTTGTAGATCTCAGGCAAACCATGTACCTGATGCTTGAATTGTTTCAGAGAGGTGAGATTATTTATGCAACCTAGTTCATATTTTCCTACTAGTTTCTCATTCCTATTTCATGGACATTTGTGAAAAAGCTGAGTGAATATAGTGCAAACTTTATTACTTGGGGTATTTGTCATCTCAGTTCCCCCACTGTCACATTCCAAATTAGACAAGTACAAACTTTGTAACTTTTTACATTTCTTCAGGAGCCTAATACAAGGCCCCATCTTTATCCATTATACCCCTAGAAGCAGAAACAACAAAATAAAATCAACCCTTGCCGGGATGAAAATTTCTAGTGACCCCAAATCAAAGTAATATTAACAGCACAATTCCTTGATATGATTTACATCTTCTTACCTTTTTAGATTCAAATCATAAATAACAAATTAGTACATTTTTTAAGAGAGGGGAACAGTGAGATAGAGAGAGAGAGAGAATCAATTTTATTTAGTTTTTCATGTGGCTTTCATTGCTCAGACACTTGTTTGTGTACGTGGTGATGGGGTTTGAACCCATGTCCCTGTGCATGTGAGGCAAGTGCCAAAACCACTGAGCCACCACTCCATCCCACAAACTGCTGTATAGAGAGATTTTTACTTACTGTAATGTATAATACAGTAAAACTTTCTTATGTCTGTGAAGAAGGATTCATGAACCTACACATGTGATAAAATTGTGTGGAATTAAATACGCACACGCACAACTACACACATAAAAATGAGTCCAAAAGTAGGGAAATCTAAATAAGGTACATGGATTATGTCATTGTCAATATCCTTTTATGATATTATATTATAATTTTGAAAGATGTTATCAAAGTAAATAATATGTGCACTGGATCTCTCCAGCATTTTGAACAACTGCATGAGAATCTACAATTAACTCAGAAGAAAATATTTACAAAGATGTGGGCTTGCTGAGCAAATACAGTTTCCAAACAGTTCTGTAAGATGCCTATCAAACACTGAATATCTGTAGGATACTATGAAGACATTTTAGAATTGGTCTTGTCCTGAGCTATGGATACTATTTTCCTATTAGAAAAAATAGAAAAAGAATGCTTTATGAGAAGTGGAAAACTTGATTAGTTTTGCTCAGAAGCTTTAAGTCTTGACAGCCCAAGAAAGTCTAGGCCACTGGTTCAGTGGGAGATGTTCAGAACAATTGTGTTCCTCCCAGTATTCTCTCTCAACTTCTCATGGTGTAGACTGCACCAAATATTAGCATTTAATGTTTTTTTAAACTTAGGAACACAATTTCTTTTTTTTCCCAATTAGGAAAACAATTTTCCTAGCTTTTAGGCTATATTTAAATATGATTTAAATAATTCAGGACAGATTTCATAATATGCTTATCTACACAAATGCTCAAATAAAAAGACAACTACACTATAAATAAAGTGTATTGATTAATACATGTTTTTGTAGTCTCTTCTCTCTACCCCAAACTCAGGCTTTCCAATGGAACTATCACTATTCTATACTGCTGTGACTTCAATTTGCTTTTTTTTTTCTTTAGAACAACATATTATTGGTATTATATAGTGTGTAGGCACACCATGTAAGATTCTACCTATCTGGGAACAAAGGTCAATATTAACTATATGTAATGGCCACAAATCATTGGCAATCATCAGAAAGCAGACCAATATACATGTTTAGAATGAACTGCA
Source organism: Aplodontia rufa (assembly GCA_004027875.1). Classification (NCBI taxonomy): domain Eukaryota; kingdom Metazoa; phylum Chordata; class Mammalia; order Rodentia; family Aplodontiidae; genus Aplodontia; species Aplodontia rufa. Next base: position 111,736 of record PVKS010000131.1, read on the forward strand.
ATGTTTTATCCATGACTGACTCAAGGACTTGATTTGATTTGTATTGTATAATACCAGGAGGACCTTGTTTCTTTTTAAATTTTATTGAGAAGTTGTGTTGTTATACAATCATATATGCACATGTAGTAATGATATAATATATCCCGATCCTAATCCAGAATCATCCCCACCTCACCCACACCCTAACCTGGTTTCTATTTAAAGTCGAATGTAGTTAAGTCATTGATATTTAGAATTTTAAAAGAGCTGGTTAAATGGCAACTAAACTCTCAGCTACTTGTGACAGCACAATACCATTGAAACAGGAGTAGAGAAATTCACTGAAGGGGTAATGTTATGGAATTTTTCTGCAATCTAACTTTCCTTAATAAAGATTCTACTCTAAATGAAAGAAAAGTTTCCGCCTACTGCAAATCTATATCTATATCTACATAAAATGAATGATACATATTGGTCAGGTACTATTACCATGACTATGCTATAGTTGAATTTGTTCATTTGTGTTCCAAGTTGTTAATTATAGAAATAGTTATGATGCTCTGGATATTCTCTTTTATGACATTTTTATGTAGTGTTCAATTTGATCTCTGTTTGAATAACTGCTTAGTAGTATTCTTCCACTAAATATGTATTTAAAATAAAGAAAATTCTGTGCATCATGTGATCTAAGGAACTTAAAATATGCCTGCTGTTGGGCACTGGTGGTAAGGCAAAATAAATCTCAAAGAGTTATTTGGAAGTATAAACTTTTACCAATTATCTTTCTTTAGACAAATCTTTGGTTAATATGTTAATCTGCTTTGTGTCACTGTGACCAAAATTCCTGACAACAATAACTTAGAGGAGGTTAAGTTTATTTGGGCCTCATAGTTTCAGAGGTCTCAGTCTATAGACAGCCAACTCCGTTGCTCTGAACCCAAGATGAGGCAGCACATCATGGCATGGGCCACAGCATAGGGAAGATGCAGCTCATCATCTGGGACCCACCTTTATCAGCCACACCCACTTGCCCACAATTACAGCCTAAACAGTGCATTCAAGCTAGGATGGACTGATTAGGTTACAGCTCTCTCAATGAATCCACTTTACCCCTGAACATTCCTGCATGAACACAGGAGCTTTTGGGGAACAGCACTTATCCAAACCATTACAACTAGAGAATATGAGTGCAACCTTACCTATTATAGTAGATAGGATTTATTTTGTATACCTGGATTCACAACTTTTTATTCTGGATTCCAAATATTCTGCTTACAGTGTTAAAAAGGAGTAAAAATAGTTCTAATTGCATCTCTTAGTATTCTACACCAGTGTCAGAGATGTCCATCAACTGGCTTTACTTATTCATTGATTTTTGTGTGTGAAGACCTCACTGAGAGCGATCTTGAAGGGAAAAATGCTGACATTAGAAAATGTAATAATAGTTCAGAATATTCACAACCAATAGGTAGTAGTATGTCACTTGTTATAGTGGGAACATAAATATAAGTTGTAGGTGAATATGTGACTATTGACCAGAGGGAATATATTATTAAAATAGCAGAAAGGGTTAGCGGCAAAGTAATGAGTTCTGTCATATGGGTACAGTATTCACAAATTACAGTTCCAAAGAAGGGCTGCTTAGGAGGGAATGGGAAAAGGAAGAAGAAAGCCAGAGGGAGGAGAATGAGGAAATTAAAAAGATGAGTCGGGCAAACTTGGAACAGGTAATGCTTTCAAGAGAGCTTTCCTCAATTTTATGAGCTGACCGAGATGGATGCAAATAAATTCAGTGTTTGTAACGCAGGACCTACACCTATTTTACATACAATGTATAAAAGAAATGTGGGGGCATTTTGGGAAAAGCTGTGTGTGTGCATGTGACTGATAATTAGTGAAGGTGAGTCTATTGAATTTACAAGTAAAAAATTGCTTATTTGGCTTCAGGCTGCTTAAAATCAAGAGTGTTTTGGAGACCTATAGTGTACAATGTAATGAGAGAGGGAAAGAAGAGTGAAATCTAGAGCAGATAGGCAATCAGGAATGCAATGATCGTTTGAAATGCAAATATAAAAGTAATTTTAGCTTAGTTTTGTTTTGGATCCCAAAATATTTAACACTGTCAAAAACGGTCAAAAAGTCTATGACTGAGAATGAAATAGACCAGATTTTGCTGATCTTGCTTTCAGTGATCTATGGTCAAACATGGTCCAAAACTATTACATCAAACATTCCAGAAATAAATGGTCTGAGTAGCATGATGAAATCTCAGGTTATTTTGCTCCACCCTACCAGGGAGTGAATCACCCTTTTGTCAAGCATTTACTCAATGGTCACCTAGTAGCCATCTCAGTTATCAGATAAGCTGTCTTGATATCACAGTGATTGTGTTCAGATAATCTTTATTTTACTTAATTAATGGCTCCAAGCAAACACAAGGGTATCATCCTGGCAATTTAGATACAGCTAAGGGTAGCTGATGGAGGAGAGGAAGGGAAGAGACCACATAGCTTTTATTATAGTGTATTGTTATAATTGCACTATTTTACTACTAGTTATTGTTAATTTCTTACATTGACTTAGTTATAAATTAAGCTTTATCAAGATTGTTATCATTTGGGTGAAAGGTGTCCCTCGAAAGCTCAGTATGTGAGAGAATGCTAAAAGGAAAATGATTGGGTTATGAGAACCTGAAACAAATCATCGAGCTAATCCCATCACAGGTTTAATTGGTAGCCATAGGCTGGTAGGGCATTTGGGGGCATGCCTTTAGGATATATATTTTGTATTTGGTGAGTGGAGTCTCTCTCTGCTTCCTAGAGCCATTCCTTGACCTGCTTCCCTCTACTACACTCTTCTGCCATGATGTTCAGCCTTACCTCAAGCCCCGAGGAATGAGCCGGCTCTGTATAGACTAAAATCTCTGAAACTGGGAGTCCCTAAATAAACTTTGTTCTTGTTGGGACTTTTAGTCACAGAAATAAAAAATCTACCTACAACAGTGAGTATGTATAGACAAAATAAATAGTATATAGGATCTGTTACCACTCGTGATTTTAGGCATCTGTTAGGAATCTTGGAATGTATCACCCCAAGGATGAGGAAGACTATTGTATTTGTAGACACCTCCATGGTATAAAGTCTATGTGGGCATATACTTTAGAAAAGAAAGCTTTTCTGAAAAGAAATGTATGAAAATGATGTTTTTAAGTTGTTCTAATCATTTGTTAATGCCCCAGTTATTCTTAATATTAATAATCAAGTTACTTTCTCTCCCTCCTTCTCTTGCTCTCTCTTCCTTTCATATGTTTTACAAATAAAGATCATCTTTGTACGTTGGCTTTAAGCAAGGTCTGTCGTTTAGGACCTTTTCTTTAAAAACTGCCATTATTGACCACTATTAGATGCAATTTAATTTTGGACTAGGAGAGAGAAGGCTATCACAGATGAAGGAAGTTTTTTTTGCTTCTGAACAAAAATTTGCTGATGAGATGCGACTCTGTAAAAGGGAAGCGTAATTGTTCATGCATTGAATAAATATTTATTGAACACATTCTACAGGTCAGGCAGTCACTGGGGGTAAAATGGTAGGTAAAAGAGTTACAAGCTCTGCTCTTATGGGAAAAGCACCTACCAACATATTTTAGATAATCCAAAATAATGACAAAGAAAGAAACGTGAAAACCAATTTTTAGAATTTGTAAATTGCTAGTTTTCTGAAAATTTCTTCATCCTCTCATCTAATAAAATTGGAAAGTGAAAGATCAGGATTTTGTGATGCACATGACTATAGCTGTGGATACCCTGTCATTAAAGAGATGCAAGATTGGAACCAGAGATGTAGGTGTCTGCACAGTGATTTTGCCTCTAGGAAATATCTCCACCTGGCTCCCATGTTTCTTGCCCAGGGCCCACTGCCAGCCCATATGGTGCCCCCTGGGAAAGATACAACAAGATACAACCAGCACTAGGGCTCATACTGAGAACTAGATTTCAGGGCTGATTGCTCAGCTATGCACACAGACTTCTTCATCTACTTTGTCATACTTAGGTAAAGCTCAGTTACTGACCATTCTTATTGAACATATTCTATAGTCAGAATGCTTTCACAATAGGCAAAAGCACCAAATCCCATGGAGCAACCATAACAACACACCAAAATGTATCTTCCAAACCACCAAAAAGGTAATATAGATATCATTTAATACAGAACATTAGAAATTAAACCTTTAAAATGTGCCCCTGGCAACCATTTCTATCTCACAAGGCAATACATCATAGAAGCTGGAGCGTTTTAGTGATGTATTGCTCTAATACTTTCAAGCAAGTGCACTCTGCGAGCATATTGGTTCAATGCATCATTGCTGGGGAGGCTGCGGTTAGTACTCAGCATGCTTCAGCTCTTCTAGCCAAAGCGCAGGGATCCCCTGATTCAAACGACTGCCCAGCTATCAAGGCAAGTTTGATGCACAGTAGGGTGAGAATTGGAGACTGGAATCCTGTTGGCTGTGGTCAAATGTTTAGTAAAAATCCAGGGAGCTCTAGTGTCATCAAGGGAAACCTTGCTAGCGTAGTGGAATAATTCATTCAGTGCCATCCTCTCTTTCCAACCACACTTCTCTTTAGATTTTTCAGAGTGATCTTGGGTGAAGTTAATATTTGAATTTCTCTCCTGGGTAGATATTAGGACACCTTAGAGAGCAGGAGTGAAGATGATGTTACAGTTTGATACTTCCTTTATGTATGCATCTAACCTTTTCTGTTTGAAGTTAATTTGATTTTGCCTGCATAGAAAAGGAGCCTTGGGAGATGATTTTTTTATTAGAGATATGCTGAACCGTTCAGTTTCCAAACTTGCAAACTGGAGGAAATTGAAAAGTCCTTGAAGACTGAAGCTTTTGGTGCATATCCAAATTTCACTTCAGATCATATTTCATGACAAAAGCCAATATCTCAAGCAGTTTGAGGACATCCTCTTACAATCATATGAAAATTTAAGTGAATGTGAGATGCCCACCAGATTATTCAATTTTTTATTTGTTACAAGACACTTAGACTGCTTCCTCCTACTGCCATTTTTATATGCACAGGGTTTCTCATGTTTGGTGTTCATTTATTGACATGCTGGAAGAGAAGTAAAGATGGACTATCGTCAAGGGTGAAAACAAAATCTAAAACCCAGTGCTATGTGTATACACTAGGAAAAACTACTGCAGGTTCAAATTGCTTACGCAACAACACAAATACCAAGATGTTCCAACAAGACATTTTTTTTTAGAGAGAGAGCAAGAAAGAGTCAATTTTTATGTTTTCATTTGATTTTTGTTTTTCTGACACTTATTTATGTATGGAGTGCTGGGGTTTGAACCTGGGACCTCATGCATGCCAAGCAAACGCTTTACAACTGAGCTACCTCTCCACCCCACAGATGTTCTTCTTACAATGATGTGAGGCCAGATCTGTACATAAAATTCTTCAGTGTGTATTATGGCAAAAGTCTTCAAATTTTGAGTAGAATCCCTTGCTGTAAAGGCCTGGATGATGATTACTCCCTCACTCAACGTGTGGTACTCTGTATATAATCTCTCTTGCTGCATCGTTCATATTCTATTCTGTGTAAGTCAGGGACATGCCACCTGTTGTAGATTAACTGCAGCAGTATGTGTTGTCTTCTTACTTCCAAGAAGTGTGGAAGAGGTTTTTTTATTTTGTAGGCTAGTTAATTCCAGGTCTGTGGCTTAGTGGCCAGCCATCTTTTATGTGCCTAATTGCAAAGCACTATGGTTGAGAAACGCTTCCTAATTTCAAAAGTAGCTTTTACAGCAATGTGCAGCCACTTTGTTTCTTTGTAGTTCATAAATTTTCCTAGTCCAGTGGGCAATGGTTGAAAACGAGAAGCAGGTATTGCGGAGTCACTTCTGGGTTTTCATCTCCTGGTTACTCGCTCTGCGACTGCACTGTGGAAGGACTAAGCCGCTCAAAGCTTTCTGGCCACATATGAAGTCCATCCCCAGTGAGCTGCTGCTTTATTCTTACTCTTAGTATGCTTGTATTATGGATCAAAATATAATCATGTCTAATTCTGAGTCTCTGAAATGTCTTAACTTTCCCCTTATCATCTAAGAACTAACCGTATACCTTCTAAGATGTTCCTATTTCCCACAAACCGGTTTAAAAGCTAGCCGCCACCACACTGACATTTCCACTCCAAGGCCTTCTTCCATATCCCAGGCACAGATTCACATGCTTGACATTAGATTTTTAACCTTATTTTTGTCTGTTTTACCATATTTAATAAACTATGTATGTTCCTGACTCCTCTCTTCAGTCTGGGAACTGAACACACATTCTGCATCTTTGCTATCTTTACATCTGTCTCATGTGGACCAGTCCATGAAACAAAGTCCACAAAATGACCTTCTTTCCCCAGTGTTCCCCATACGAAACAAAATTTGCAGGGACATATACTGGGAATTGAACCCAGCACTTTACCATCGAGGTACTTCCCCAGCCCTTTTAAATTTTTTATTTTGAGATGGGGTCTCACTATGCTACCTAGGCTGGCCTCAAACTTACAATCCTCCTGCCTCAGCCTCCTGAGCAATGGAATTATAGGTTTACATCATAGAGTCTAGCTTCTGATATAAATATGAATATAATAGTACATATTAAGTTCACTATAAATTATACTTGTTTATTATCCAAGTTAAGATAAGACTAGAAATATTTAAAATACTGAGAGGACAATAAGAATAATTATCCTGATGAAACAAGAAAACTGAAAATGTACTTGTCCAAATTCATGACAATGAATAGCAGAGCTGAAACTAGAACTGAAATTTGTCAATACTTAGATGCCAATGGGTTCTGTCTAGTGAGAAAATGTATATTCCTAAAGAAAAATGATGGACAGGGAAAATGAAAGTTAACTTCCCCCTCCCCCCCCATGGATCTGTCAGTTCCTCAGAGCTTGTCAGGGTCTATTCACATGTTGGAACTCATTTGTTGTGATTTAGTGTGATACAATGGAATGAACTTTCACTAGCTGTATGACTTTTGGGAAATTCCTTAAGCTTTATGGGTTTTGATCACCCGGTCTAAAGTAGGGACGCATAAAACCTACATTGGAGATTTCCTGTCATAATCAGTGATCATGGTTGGCACACATACCAGGAAACATCGGTGGTGATTATTATTGTTATCATTAACTTTAAGATTAATAAGATTGTTTTCAGAAGAAATGGAATCAACCAATCTATGTTAATGGAAGAACATACTAAGAGTTATGTTTTATAAAAAATAGAAAAAAAACAGATCAGACATGAAAAGATCCTTATGCTTTAAGAGGAAAACCATATAATAATATTCTTTCAGCCACAATGCATTGAAAATGATTCTGCCAGCCAAATTTGGTGTATCGTATTTATAACCTGTCTGCTACTGGCACATTTTAAGAAACAGAAAATGACCTGGCTGGTGGCTTACACTCTACCTTTAGGACTAGAGACTTTGTTGTTTTCAGCTTCAAAATTTTGGAAGGTTTCTTGTATGAAATTCGGGCTTCTTCTAGTTGCTTGGTTTTCCTATGATCTCTGGGTCTACGTGAAGATCCAAGAACTTTTCTACAACCAGCTCAACTCTTTGAGGCTTATTTATGATAACTCCCATCCCACCTGGCATTACTACCTCCTCCCAGGCATCGATGGATAGAGCACTTGACAATAATTTCAGAGAGGCATCGAATTCCCCAGGTGACTGTAGTACTAACACCAATATTTCCAAAATTCTCCAGTCCTGTTTGGGTCTCACTGTTTAAATTCAGCTATAATGGAGAGAATAGCCACTCAAGCTGCCTCTTTTCCCTTTAATTTTCCCTTTTTTTTTTTTTTTAATACCAGGGATTGAACCCAGGGACACTCACCCACTGAGTCACATCCCCAGCCTGTTTTTTACTTTGAGACAGGACATGAGCAAGTTGCTTATTAGGATCTTGCTAAGTTGCTGAGGCTGGCTTTGAACTTGCAGTCCTGCTGCCTCAGCCTCCCGAGCCTCTGGAATTACAGGCAAATGGGACCACCCTGGCTACTTTCCCCTCCTTCTAAGCTCCTCCCTGAGCATCTGAATAGTTTTCTTCTTTGTATTTGACAGGAACTTCCCTCCAGTTATTTCAGTTATTCACTCTACAATATGCGGTATGGTTCATGGCCACCTCTGACCATACAACAGAATTTTAAAGAGTGTGAACCCTGTAAAATGTTTACTTTTCCCTTTAAATATGTGGCTTTTACTAACAAAATATAAAATCCCACTTTGATCTCCCGTGGATTAAAATCTTTTCAGACTGAAAATTGAACAGGAGTACACATTTCTCAAATGTGTTCAGGCAAAGATTCAGTGGGTGAGTGAATCCAGGGACAAGAAAAGAGATCCTATTCTAGACCAAAGTGCACTGGGACAATTAGGAATTAAGAAGACAAAAGATAAAGAGACATGGGTTTGACCTCTAACAAGTTTTATCCCCATTGCATCTAAATATGCAGAAGCTACTTCTTTTTTAATGTTCTCAAAACCAAGAAGACTTAATATAGTTCTTCAAATTCCTAACTTACTGATTGATCATCCTTCCCTGTATAAACCAGGTCTTCTGAATGGTCATTTATATTTTGCATTTTGAAGAAATAAGTGTCCATTCCTCTAAACCTCACTGTGGTCAACATTTCATATTGGGATAATCTAAGGTTTTTAGAGGCTCTCTTGTGTCAACTTGATTCTTTTAGAAACTGATCCTTGGGCTTACAGCTAAAACCATGACAAGTGAAAATTTATTTTTGGTTCCAATATAAATAAGCATTCTGTTTTGGGGTTTAAACTTAGACCTAGTTGTCAAAAAGAGTCTTTGTTTGCCAACTCATCATTTGTGACTTGGTCAAAAACAGATGAATGTTATAATTAATGACCAATCATCCTAACCAGTTCCAACACAAGACTTAAATCTATACATCTACCAAGCACAGTATAAGCTGTTAAGATACACACCTCTTCCTGTTCCATTTAGGTGACCAAGCTACCACAAAACACTGTGTTATTAAAATAATTGTATCTGTGGTCCCTACCTGCATTTTGAGTCTTTATGTAATGAGATTCAGGATACTGTGGACAATCTGAAGGATGCTGTGTTGGAAATTTAGCACAATGATAATAGCCTATAAAAAGAACACTGCGTGTTTAGCCTGTGCATTCAGTGATCTTTTCCTCCAATCTGAAGGGAATTATTTTATTCTACACACATTTGCATTTCTTTCCTTGTGTCATCAGTGGGACACATGTCCCCACGCTTGCCAACTTTACGGTTGCTTTCTGCAGATCAACCATGGAGCACAGCAGACTGCCATGAAAAGCTAACTGTGAAAGTTCTTGAACAAGTCATTTACACATGAAAATATTTCTGAACGTCTAAGAAACAATAGTTTTCCTGAATGATATGTTAGCCCAAGAAAGGATGAGAGACGAGCATAAGAGCATTGGATTTACCACATTTAATAAGCAATTCTAAATAGGATTATTCATTTCAGTTAACAAGGCATGATTAATAGCTCCAACCTTCTTACCAGTGTTATGGAAACACCTACCATTTTGTAGGATTTCTCACCCTTCATTTTTCCCTCAATAGTCTGCTGCTAGTCCATGTCCTAACCTCTCTTCTTTTCTGGAGAAATTTTTCCAGCAACTAAACTTCCTCTATCTTTCTAATGACATATTTATTTCCATTTTGATACTGGATCATTTTAAGGCCCCAAAATATCCATAATGAATATTCTACATTAGGACCATTAAGAGTGGGGTTTCCTTTCTCTTTAATGTAGTTGTAAATCAGTTAATCAGAAATCCACTAGTATATGGGTAACATGATTTGGTAACAGCAGTTACTTGAGGAAATCCATTTATTAGAAAAGATCTCAAGGGTTTATTTTGAATCTTTTATTATCTTTATACTCCACTGCAGTGCTCTCATTTCATTATATAATTATAGTGCTGTTGAGCATGAGGAGCTAAAACTTATATATTATATTCTGTTGATTACACTGACACTTGTAGTCCACAAGCAGTGACAGAGGCTAAGGTGCTGAATCCAGGGACTATGAACTATTTAATTAACTTTCATTTGTTCATCAAGATTTTGTTTAAAGGGGGCTGGAGCAGTGGCCTGGCAGTTACAGCACTTGCCTAGCATATGCGAGTACACAGGTTCAAACCCTAGTACCATGTACACAATGAAGTGTCTGAGCAACAAAAACCATGAGAAAAACTAAATGAAATTGATTCTTTCCCCCTCTCTCTCTCTCACTCACTGTCCCTCCATCTTTAAGAAAAAAAAATTTTGTTTAACAAAAATAAATCCTTGGTCCACTATTGAATTAACTTTTATTTGTTCATCAGTTTTTTTCTTTTTTTAGAAAAAATCCAATACTCCAGTACTTTATTCATTTGGATTCACAACTGTTCAGGTTTTAAACAATTGTTACCCAACATTGTCATTTCTTTAGATCCCTTCCAATGATTCTGTTCTTTCATAGTATTCCTAAATATATTACACCTGTACAATATTTTTTCTATTTAATAAATTGAATATAGGAAGAAAACAATCTTGTGATCAAGTCTAGTTTTAACATTTGTTCTGTAGACTTATTGGTGAATGTCAGAGATTTATTGCTATTCTTAAGCCAGTATGATTGACTCTTAAGGTAATTTCAATAGCAAGTCATTGAATATGATCTCTCTCACTCTCACTCTTCCTCTCACTCTGCCTTGCAGTCCTGACTGGTTCCTGTAGAAGTTTGCCAGACTCTTTGTTCTTGGAGTCATTATTATGAAAAGTTAACCACATTGTGGGGCTGCTAAGGTGCAAGTAGAGATAGGAATAAGGTTAGAGATTATTTGTTTTCAGAAGGATTTTGTGGGTGTCTATTATATCGTGAAGAGCAACAACCTTGTATTCAGATTGCTTGGGTCTGAAATTTTATTTTGGTGTCTCCTATGTGGGCTCAGTTTCTTCATCTGTAAAACGGAGACCCCGATTTTCCCAGGGTGTCTGTGACACACAGCCACACAGATACTGTGATCTATAGAATGTGCTCTGGGGAATTCTACAGCAGAGGGCTGGTCCTATCTGTAGGTTGCCATGCAGATTAAATGAGCGAAGTGCTTAAAACAGCATCTGGCTGCTGAAACTGTGCTTGCCATTGTTAGTCTTTGTATAAAAGTGGTTTTATTGAAGACTAGTACACATTAAAAATTAATGGCACATTTGGGTCTAATTTTAATGATATCTAATGATGGCATTTCCCAAAAAAACTACTAGTTACTAGTACTTGTTATAATGAATGCATTTTCAATAGATTGGTCAAATTGGATTCTTTAATCTTAGAAAAACATTGTATTGCAGTGCTGAAAAGGATCTTGAAAAACCTCAAAAAAATAAAAAAGCAAAGAAAAAATCAGTAATACTGATTCTACTTCTATTTAAAATGTGAATAATTTGTCATGGACTTTTTTATATTAGATTTTTCAAATATTGCACTGAAATAGAATTTGTTTTGGTAACTGAGTTTTCAACATCGCCCTTTATATTTTGCACCCAAAATAAATACCTCACCCACTTAACCCATTCCTGGGCCTGTTGTGTTAGTCTTTGCCAGTTAGAGTGAAAAATCAAAATATCTCTAATCTATATGCAGTTGGTGAGTCTCTACTGTCTCACTAATTAGAGGAAGCTGTACTAGCTAAGTCTGAAGACAGACCCCTGCAAACTGACACTGAGAATTTCACTTGACTAATGCTAAATCACATTCTTTATTTTCACGCTACAATGTAACTTAGAATATCTTAGTTCAAGGAATTTGAAAAATTCAAAATCATTTTGTACTCCCTTGAAAAAATGGCCTGGTAATTTGTTTCTAAGAATAAAGTGGGCACACTTCAAATAAATGAGACACTGAATCAAAGTGCCTTGGGGTGGCCACAGGAGTAACAGATACCTTGAAATCAAGAGTGAGAGAGAGAGTGGAATGGAACCTAAGATTGTTCATTTTTATTTTATTATTTTTTTTACAAGTAGTGTTAAAAGAAACACAGCTAATCTACTGTTACTTGGAGGAGAAAGAGAATTGGAACAAAAGGAGTAAGGTGTCCCTTTACTTACATATAATAAAGGCATAATGATGGGGGTTGAGAAAATGTGCCCAAGACCAGGGCTCACTGAATCAGTAGGATCTCAGCGAGTATCCCTTCGAGTGTTGTAGAGCAGGCACTAAACATCGAATTTGAGTTTGGAATCAGATTAGGTAAATACTGAGTTGGATCCCTGCATAGCTATCTATTAGCTGTGTAATTTGGATAGATATTCAAATTTTCTGTGCCTTGGTTTGGAGAAAGAAATGCTCACTTCGTAAGACTATTATTTTTTTTAAAAGAGCGGGACAGTGAGAGAGAGAGAGAGAGAGAGAGAGAAAAATCAAATTTATTTAGGTTTTTGTTTGGTTGGTTTTCATTGCTATGACACCTCATTGTGTATGTGGTGCTGGGGTTTGAACCCGCATACTGATGCATGCAAGGCAAGCACCGTAACTGCTGGGCCACCGCTCCAGCCCCTCATAAGACTATTGTGAGGTATAAAAGTGTTATGTAATGTAGCTCAAAAAGCATGGGGGCAGGGCTGGAGCGGTGGCTTAGCAGTTACAGCGCTTGCCTGGCATGTGCAAGTACATGGATTCAAACCCCAGAACTATGCACACAATGAAGTGTCCAAGCGATGAAAGCCACATGAAAATAAAATAAAATTGATTCTCTCTCCTCTCTCGCACTGTCCTGTCTTTAAAAAAAATTATAAAAAGCATGGGGGCATATAGAAGGCGCTTGGTAGCTGTTTTTTGGTGCTGTACTGACTTACATTAATATTATGTCAATCAACATAATCAAGGGCAGTCAATCAAGGACAGTTACCGGCAAAGGGAATCTAAATGGCCAGCCCCAACGAACTGTCTGTGGAGGATTTCTAAGCACAAAGCCAGGACAGAAGACAGCCAAGTGGCTAGGATTGAAGTGGGAACACCTGTTAGACATCAGAGAGGTGGCCAGCATAGCACTGGATCAGCATCTCCACCAGATAGTAAACCAGTATGTCTTCCAGCCCACTAGTTGCCCAAGAACATAGGAGGCCTTCAGTAAGCCAGCAGTGAAAGAAGCCGCCTTCATCAGAGGAAAAGATAGCAGCCTGACTCAGGAAACTGCTCTTATGGAGCAGAGAGGGTTGGGACATGGGTTGGTTGATTGTAGAGAACTGACAAGGGTAACTGATGACACTTACACTGGGAGGAGAGGACTGCAAATGGCAAATTCCACACAGCAGCAAACAGCATAGATGGTGACAAGCTGGCTGCTGCTGTTCATCTTAAATTGCTTACAGAAGCTCACATTCTCATCTTTATTTGCTCAAACTAATGTGTAATTTAAAAAATCTCCAATTCCTACCTCATTGTATATCACTGAGTGGGAAAAAAAAAAAAAATATATATATATATATATATATATCTTTTAGTGGATTTAGGACTTTGGAGAGCCCCGATGACATGACATGTCGGTGCTCAGAGAAAATGTACCTGGTAACTAATTCTTACATAGTGACTAAGTGCCTAGCTAGACCACTAAAAAAAATGTAGCCATCTGTAGATTTGGTCTAGGATGTTGAGTAACTGCTATGGCTGTTAAAAATATTCAATTACTGATTATTTTTTTAATTGAAAGAGAAAAATAATTATATTTTTCAGTAACTTATAAACACAGATCTCCATGTCAGAAGCTGCTTGAGACTGTTTAATTTCCCTTCACAGCTAGTTGAATTTTCCAAGCAGTCAGGAAATGTATGCGCACTGTCCTCTTCCAGGCAAGGAGATCCCACACCTGGCTCCTCTCCTGAAGTTGTAAATCCTTTGCCTTCATCCTGTTCTTTACTTTCTTGGCTACCTAAGATACCTAAACTAGCATTCATTCAATCCAGACGCCAGTCAGTTTTCCTCAGATTGTGTGAGAGTTTGGCCTTTATATTTTTTAGTTTAGTGAAATTCCTTGGCAAAAGCCCTGCTCCTGCCTGGGAACTGATTGAGCTTCCGGAGAGCCAATATGTTTCTCAGTTCTCCAATTTAAATGCTGCCAAGAATTTCCTAACATGTGCCATGAGAAATTCAGCTGCACATAAAACCCCATTCATTAAATAAACAGTTAACTAAGCAACCCCTGGCCAAAGGCACAACCCATCCAACATCTGAAGCACTTGGGACCTTCCAAAGGAAGTAATTAAAGAATACATTAGAAAGAAATACACTGGTACTTAGCAGTCATAATTGAAAAATAACTGCTTTAAACCTGGGGTCTCTCTAAATTTTAGGGTTTTTGAAGTGAATGTGCTCAAATTTTCAACAAACCTTAAAAAAAAAGCCACACAATTTAATCCTTTTAGTACAACCTAAATAAAGCAGCTATTTGCATGAGGCTATAATTTATCAACTTAGTGCCATTATAGAGGCTACTTCATTTTGTCATTTAGATACCCTTGATAAATTTTAAATGAACCACTTTAAGTATGCCTTAACAGATATTATTTGTTTAGTTGATGAAGTCTTTCAAAATGTACAGTTCACAAGATATAAGATGGAGTTAAGAAATTCAGAAAATGTTCATTTGAAGATTAGCATTTGAAGGTGATTAATTACTTTATGGAATGGTTCTTTGCTTTTTAGCAAAGTAGTCACTTGTTTATGTAAATGAACATTCTCGTCTCACACATTTAAAACCTTAACATTTAAGAACTTGCACGTTTAAAATTATAACAGTAAAATGGCTACTCTTTATGTTTAACTAATACTGAAAAATAGAGTATTAATAATCTCCTTGATAAAAAGGGAAACTACTTGGAAATTGCTCAAGGCAGTGTAACCAGTTAAGTGGCAGAGCAGACATTCAAACCTAGGACTGTTTGAATTTGAAACACACACACACACACACACACACACACACACACATAAACGCACACACACACACACACACACACACACACCTTGCATTGCATTTATCAGCTAATATTAAAATTAAAGAGCAAATTTACTCATAAACTTTCAGGAGTAGTCTACCTAGATAAATCTTTTCATTGAAGGTGCTGAAAACAGCAACATTTGGCTGTCTTTATTTATGTTTTTAAGGAGTGAGAAAGACAGGGAGAAAAAGAGAGAAAGAATTCATCTTATTTACTATTTTATCTGGTTTTAGTTTCTCCAACACTTAGTTATATAAGTGGTGCTGGGGTTTGAACCCAGGTCCTCATGCATGCCAGACAACCATTCTGCCACTAAGCCACAGTTCCAGCCTGGCTGACTATCTTAAATGTCAGCTTTTCCTATGTCAGCTTCTTCTGTTGCCTTTGGGGCTCTCAGGTGGACCTGTGTTGAGCCCTAGAGGCAGGCAGAGCGGGAAACAAAGGGGATTCCTGCAACTTGGATAATTCACCGTTGTATAACCAGCTCCTGAGGCTCCAGGTTGAGGAGGATTAATAGTTCCCCAGCTTTCATTGCTGATAAACATCATAAAGAGTGCCATCGAAAGAAAGAAAACCAACAAATTAAATAAGCTGTTCTAGGCCCTGATAACAGGCATTTAAATTCCGTCCTGTATACAGTCTACTGACTCTGAACCGAACTCATTACGTGACCTTGACAGGTGACCTCACCTCCTAAAGAGAGCCACAATTAAAGTGGAGTTGTTTACTCCATCCAGGAACTTGCTCCAGTGAACTGGCAAAGCGCTCCAAGTATATTACTGCAAAAACTCTGCCAGGACCTGTGCTTGAAACTACATTCATTGTTTTTTGGTCTGTGTGTTTTTATCCTCTGACTTTCTCTTTCTAGTTGTATATCTGTCTTCTAACTAATAAAATAGTTTTCTAGCTTGAGGGTAGATTCTCTGATAGGTTAAAATCAAAATTATAATCCTCTGTAGTTTATCACTGTACCAATAATCATGATAACAGATATGTAATTCTAATCAAGATAGAATTTCCTCTCACTACACAAAAATACTTGTAAGTGAATTTAAATGTATAACTTGATATATTTTGGAAAGCTATATCAGAGTAACTTGAATTGTTCTGTTACATATTTCTATCTTGACCAAAGAGAAAACAAACCTCTGGGATATGATGTATAAATATTATAGAATAGCTAATATAAATTTCTTGGATCAAAGGGATTCCCCAAATTAGAATGTATTATAAGCTACAATAATTAATTAAGTGAAGTGAAAATAAAAAAAAAAGAAAATAGGTCAACAATGCCAAATAAAATGCTCAGTAACAGAGCCTTCCTTGTGTATGTAAGAATTTAACGTGTAGGAAATATTTACAATCAATGGAAAAATATTCAAAAATTGTGGTTGTTCAAATAAGTAGTCATTTAGGTGGATTTTTTTATCCCCCTCCAAAAAAAAAATGCACACACATTGAAGTCTCCACTCCCCATTACTTGTTCATGATCAGAGATTTGACAATTAATATCAACTTAGGCGGTCCCTTAGATTTCCGGAGCTTACCTTTTCATCTGAAAAGAAGATATTAATCCAGTTTGCAATTTGCATTAAAGAAATCTGCATTTTAAATCTCATGTTACTGAAATCTGTGGCTTATTTTCCAATATTTTTTCCAAAAGACATTACAGATTTGTTAATGCGAGAAAAATAGGCAGTGCTGTTTAATAGAACTCAAGTTCTTTACCACGCACCACTGAAGACTTCATAAAATAGAAGGGACAAGTCAGTCTTTTAACTTCCATGGTTGACTTTTATTAGATGTCATCTAATGTTGTCTAAATAACTTTAGGCAGCTCGTCACATGGTGGAAAGTGGGAAGGACAAAGCAAGAGCAATTTCCTTTTCCTTTTCATTATTTTATGAATAGGATGCATTTGCTCAACTTTGAGACTAAGAAAAAAATATTTCTCTATGTTGCACAAAAAATTTTTTTCATTTTAAGTAATTAAAATTTTTCAAATTTTAAGTAATTTTGGTTTCACATTAAATGTCACATGCCTTTGCTGAGAAATGTTGTTACTGTGATTTGTTGTTATACTCTATTACTAGTTCTGTTGTTTTAGGTTAGCAAAAATGACATATTTAATTGAAGATTTGTATCTGCACATGATCTCTGAATGCAATTAGATAGCAGGAAAAACCACCAACTCCGTTCCCCTCCAAAATCCTCTTGTCTTTCAACTTCCTTATATGCTTCTCCTTAAAATTAAATTGCCTCAATGCTAGGTGTTGTTTGGGGAAGCAGATTGTGCATTTGCACAGGGCTGGCCTGTTTCCTGTACCACTGCGCATGCCCCTTCCTAGTCCCCTCCACAGTGTGCACTGGATGTGCGCCTGCCTCTGCTGGGTACTTTCCAACTGCAGATGAAAACTTCTGTGGTGTGCATGTGCAATTCTCAGGAACACAAACACCACCTCGGCCCTTCCTCGGTTCAGTACAACAAATTGAGCAAATTCAATTTTTTCTACCTTTTTACTGGAAGCAGATTTTTTGCTTGACCCTTGGTGTAAGAAGAATGAATGACATGAGAAACTCCATCTTAGGTTGAAAACAGGACAACAATGAATGCAATGTTTGGAAAAAAAGGACAGTGAGCACCTGCTTCTCCCCTGCTTTTATAGTTATCTTTTCATGCTGGTAGGAACATAGAGAAAAATGTTTAATATTCCACTTCATTTAATCATAAAAGAATAATATATATTTTTTTGCTATAGTCCTTTCTTCTTTTAGGTTGTGCAAACCTTGTAAGTGCTAAGCTGTGCTTTTAGTGTAAGTCATCTGTGATACTAAATAAGTAACATCATCTGAATGCTTTAGTCAAGGTCTCTCTAATTTTGAGATTATCAAACACTATTTTATGTATTTGTTATATATGTAGTATACACTACATTTTATGTATTATCTACTTATCTACTGAGATATATATTGTAAAATGTGCATTTTTTGTGGACATCAGGTTTAAAATGTTATATAAAACATGTCTGGTAATATGTAAACTCTTTGCATGCATGTGTTCCACATGTAGTTTAGGTATTGACAGTTTACATCAGTAGCAAATACTGAAGAAAATTTAGATGGCTTTATTCTCAGTGGATCATGTGCAACTGGATTAGCCAGAAATATTCACAGAGGAGTAACAAAAATTGCATTTTCTTAAGTACTTTGCATTAATATGTGCCTAACAAGTACTTATCAACAGAATGGAATGTGTTGGGTATTGAAAAATAGTTTCAAAATAATAAATAAAACTGTTGGTATGTATTTGAAAAATATTTTATTCCCTCTTCTGAGTTGTTCCCTAGGTCAAACCAAAACAAAGCCTGTCTGTTAAGATTACTTCTTAGAGTTGCTCCTGTACTTTTCACTTCGGGGCTTGCTTTTAGTTATATTTTTAAAACTATGCACTGCTGTAAAGAGACAATAACTAGAGAGATTAAAGATGGAAGAAAAAACAATTAAATTCAGCCAACTGAAAAAAAATTCTCACTTAATCTTAATAGAGCTACAAATTATTGTGTATATAAAAGAAAGGAAAAAATAAAAACTAAAACTGTAGTCCTCTTAAGTAAGTCTTAAAACCCTTAAACTTGTGGGATGTGTCTGTTATATCCTAGGTGAAATACCTAATTTAAAAATTACATTCTTATTGTGGAAATAGATAAATAACCCCTTTTAAACTAGAATTGAACAGACATTTTAATTGCTAGGCACATGATGAATTCCTCTGCTCAATTCTGTTGTTTGATGCACTTAGAGATATTTTGAGAGGACAAATGGAAGGAACAACAATGAGTTTTTTGGAACAATGCATGTAACGCATAGTAAGCTTGTCCTTTTGCATGTTGGCAAATAGCTGTTTGATTCTAAATCTACTTAACAACTCCTATCAAAAGTTAAGTGAAATTACATGCTGAAATTAGAAATTTGCATCATTAGATATTCAAACATATTAGACATGGTCATGATGAAAGACATTTGCTAGCTCTGCCTGCACATATCTTTTTATAAAATGGAATAATGTTGCCTAATACATTTATTCATACACAATTCTTATAATAGGGCCCAAAAGTAAGAGAAGTGAGAGATCTCATTGATTTTTGTGAGTGGTGTTGGTATTGGTGGCTTTTTTGTATTAGATGGAAAAGAAATAAGTTTGTGAGTGAAAACAAGCTACTAATATAGCTAGCTTACTTTGTACATGTTTACAGGCTAAGGAACCTTACAGAGAAAGCCCATAATCTGACAAATACCTTTGATCATTATAATTCCTTTAAAGCAGTGACCAACCATTTGCTTGTTAACTGTTATCCTTGTTAGGACAATTAGATTATGCAATTTCCTTGATTCATTATAAGAACAGTAGCATTATCTTTCATAACAATAACAACATTAATAAAAGCAGCGAATATTTGCTTGTCCGTGGTATACTCTGTGCCAGGCCCTCCATTCTTATCACTTTAATTGAAGTATAATTTATTCTTTCCAATAGTCCTAATATGGTCAATATTTTACAGATAAAATACTAAGCTTTGGAAAGATTGAGGAGACTTGCATAAGACCACAGGTTTGCAAATGGATTTTAGCTGGAACTCACTCCGAAATCTGACTTGAGAACCAAATAGTTAGCCCTCATTTGTTAGCATTTCCAAGTAAGGAAGAGAAAACCAAGACAGATTAAAATGAGCCATTCATGCTCTGTCAGGGAGGGTTGTAATGAATTCTAAATATCTGCATGGCTCTTTGACTCTAAATTCAGTGCTCATTTCACCATCCCACGCCCAATCATAGTGAAGGTATGAAAAGCTTAGATCAGTGTGTTGATTAATTCAAGAGCCTCATTGAAATTTCTAGACTGAGACATGTCTTTATTTTAAAAAGTCATTATTTGAGTGGCAAATGTTTTCTCACTGAAATACTTGTTTCTCGTACTCCTGCTGTCTGTGGGAAGAGCCTTATCTGCCAGCCACCAGTGCTTCAGTACCAACTGCACAAACCTTAGAGAGATGCAATCCTCAAGGCACATCTATTATGTGACTTAGAGGCAATGGACATTCTCATTTCTAATGGATTAGTGTTTCAACATATCTCAAAGCACGGAACAATACTCCTGCCATCAAAAACTACCACTGGAAAAAATCAGAAAAAGAGAATGAATGATAGGGTGCCTTTTTCCTCTGGCCCAAATCACATGGTCTGTGGGAAACACAAGCTCAAGAATTCAGAGGTAGGACATGCCTTTTGTGTTCAGACATCAGTTTTAGGAATAAGGAAATTATCCAAGGCAACTGGGCTTAGATAATAGTGCTCAGATGAAGCGAACTTTATGTACAGACTTCAAACTCATGTTCTTTAACTTCTTTGTTCATCCTGCCTTGTCCTGATTTTAGAGTTATTATCAATATCAAGTATGATAGTGAATGTCTATCTCAAATGTCAGACCTAGGAGTGTAAAAACAACCAGTTACTTCCTATTCTTCCTATCAAAGTTGGAGTGACATTTTCAAAGTCCTGACGAATGTTGGAGGAAAAGGAAAAATCATAACAATGTGTTGAAATTTTATGTCAGCTGAAAACCAAAACTGAAAAACAAAAACCAGTGTTCCTGTTGTTCACAGGAAAAACTGAAAGCATATTTTATGTCTCTGTTCCCTTGATGTTTATGACAGAAGTCCTTGAAGCATGGAAATGAAATTCAACATTTTGAATTGCTTTAAAAAAATCAATTATCCATAAAGAAACCTTGATTCTATAAACAGATCCAAATGACTATGCAATAATGTCACCAATGGCTAGGTTAATAGAATATAGATGATTTTGTTGAGAAGAAAAACTTAAATTGCAACTTTCTACATAAATAAGAAAAAATGTATGAATAATTATAAAGTAATCCCATGACTGAATACTACAATGCTTTAGCAAGAAGCAAAAACAGCTTTCGCATGGATTTTAAAGGGATTCAGAATACTTAAAGCTATTCATTATTCTAATTGAACTAGATTCAGGTCATTTTAAGAGTAAGTCTAACTTTAGAAAAGTAGAGTAATTATGAAATCTGGGTTAGATAAAGTGGTAGTGTCAATTGAAGAGCTATACACCTATCGATTCAAAATAGCTTGTTTTCTAGAGTAGCCTTTCAATGAATAAAAAATGGGGAGAAAGAAGTACACACTGTACTTATCCTCAAAATAGCTCTTTTCAGAAAATGGTTCTGCCTCTGGAGAGTTCCAACCCAGGCTTTAGTCACTCTCAAAGTAGTTTGCATCCCACAAAATAAGTTTGAACTTGAGGTCACCCCATGTATAGACCAGCTTCTTGTTCATGAACTGGATGTGCCTAGATGTTTACACATTTTCCTAGAGTAATAGTCAAAAATAGTAGTTAGGCTATAAGATTGGTTCATAATAACAAATTTGGTTGTATTTTAACTATATGTTTAAATTGTTGTTGTTGTTGTTGTTATTTGCCTATAACCTGAGAATTAGGTTTAAAAAGTGAAAGAAGAATTTTATTCAACTCTTAACATATATTTATTGTCTACTCTGTGCCAGGCACTGATCTTGGTACTGGGTTATAGTCTTCAAGGTTCCTGTCTGCATAAAGCATAGATTCTGGTGGAAATGCATTTGTTGGGGAGTGTGTGTATGTGTGTGTGTGTGTGGGGGGGTGATTACATGTCTAAACTTAATTAATATAACTAAGGGAAATATCCTTACTTTCCCCTACATCTTACTGAATCTCATCATCAAGACACCCAATTCTCTCGTAGGATGATAAATTTCTCACTGAAATCTGCTCACAATTGCCTTTACCCCACATCCTTCAACTTTGCAGTGTCTGATATTGGGTCCAAAAGATAATATATCTAGCCATATACATACTTCCTCATGTCAGAAACTCCCAGTTCCATTAAGGTGTCTTGATTGTATGGTCAGCATGTTAGCATTGATCAGCAGAAGTGCCTGCATCATTTGAGTCAGGAAATATTCATTCTTGATTAATATCTATGTCCGAAGGATCTCCGAACATTAAAATATAAACCACCAGGAAAAATGAATAAACATTATAGAATTGGATAGCAGGAAAGTCATGGTGAGAGGTTATAAAACTTGGAAAATTTTCCATGAAAAACATTTTCTCCACTTCTAAGAACTCTCCAGAGAAAGACAGTTCTAAATCAACTATCCCTGGGCTTAGTAGCACTTTCTCTTTTCAAGCTAGTTCTTAAGAATTAATGTAATTCCTTTTTTGTTATTGTTAAGTTCATTTTCTCTTCCTTTGTTGTCAATAGATGCTCATTAAGTCATTGTACGTAGTTATTTGAAGAATAAGGGATATAATGTTCTTTACTATAATCCTTCAAAATAATGAAAAACTGAAATCACAGGCTCAGCATTGGAAAGATGTGACATTTATTTGATGTAAATCAAGTATAAAAAACAATTATAAAATGTGGGCTTAATTTCCAAATATTTTCATATAATGGATAAACTTAGAATGAAATTCTCCATTAGATTATGATAAAAAGATGATGATCTATACTATCATGTAGTTTGATGTGATTGAAATTTATAGAAAACTTATGATGCGTTTGTCATTGGATTGACTGCCTCTATGTACATTTTCTCACATGCGTTTCCTTATGTGTTGCTATAACCATCCTGTATAGTGTTAGCTCTCTTTAAGGAAGAAAAACTGGGTAGAGAACATACTGTTTTAGAGATCAGCCAGAATCTGAACTCAGGAAGCCCAGTACCAGAATTTGCCTTCTTAATCACTCTGAAAAAGAAAGCTTCCACTAATAAATCATAATAGGAAGCTCACCAGCTTGAGCTAAAGGAAAAACATGCCTTTTTGGTTCATTTGGCCACAGTTTCTAAAGACAGATTACTGTCTTGATTGGGTTGACATCTGTGATTGGCATTAGCCAATCATATATAGGTAGTTTTATTTTTCGTTATATAAATATATTTTATGTGTGGGTAAATGAATTTATTTAATCCATATTGTGAAATTTTTATTCTCTTCTTAAAAGAATTTCACATTATCTGGACATAAATAATTCGCCCCTAAGTCAACATGAGCTGTTATTTTAGAAATGTGATTATCCACTGTGCGAATTTTGTAGAGAAAGGATATGATATTCTCTTTATCCTTATGTCAAAGTGCCTATGAATTTATTAAACGTGATGTGATAGCAGATGCTTGATGCTATGAGCCCTGCTGGGAATTTACCCAGTATCTTATTTGGATTCCCAAAACCCCTAGGATTATCAGCAAACACTCAGAACTACCCAGCCACTTTATATGAAGTGCCTCAGAAAATGAGCATACTGGAAACCCTTTACTTGGCATTTACATAAATTAAAAGTAAAACAACATACGAGGAGCACAGGTTGAGTGGTCTTAGAGTAAACATGACCTTCCACACGTGGGAGCCCATGTTACCTAATAGTAGTCAGTTATCAATTCGTGGAGGATAGCAAAAAGCTTTTGTATCTTAATTATGTTTTATGGACTTTCTGAGAAATTTCAGTTTGCATAACAGCTCAGTTTGTGATTATTTCACAAAGTCAATATGCATACTGAATATATAGACTCTGAGTGGGTTCCTATATTTTAAGGGACAAGTATATTTTTAAAAATCCCATTTCAAATACTTTAGTAATGGAAATACTGAATAACCTCAATACTCAAATTTAATTTTAAAAGTATAATAGACAACTATTAAATACTTTTATTAAATCCAAGTGGTTACATGCTAATGTATCCATGATAGTGAAATATTTTAACACATTTATTTAAATATTTGAGTTAGATAGGGACAGTGAGTATGTGTGTGCCCACACCCACACGTATATTATTTGAATCAAATTAATTTTCAATGAGTTGGTAACTTGGATTTTATTTGAGAAGGGCTTCTTTGTACAATACAAGTCACTGAAACTTATGCTTTTTATTATCTACTTGCAAAATTACATGAGCTAATGAAAAGTTCCAGTTATTAAATTATGGAATCTAGTTTCTCACTGCTATTTTCTACCTACAGGTTGTATATAAAAATAATGATGTAAGGCTGGAATTATCTCGACTTGCCAAGCAAGGAGATCCTAAGATGAAGATCCATGGCGTGGTAGCATTTAAATGTGAAAATGTTGCAACTTTGGACCCAATCACTTTTGAGACTCCAGAGTCTTTCATCTCTTTGCCTAAATGGAATGCAAAGAAAACAGGCTCCATATCCTTTGATTTCCGTACAACAGAGCCAAACGGCCTCATTTTATTCAGCCACGGCAAACCAAGACATCAAAAAGATGCCAAGCACCCACAGATGATAAAGGTTGACTTCTTTGCAATTGAGATGCTGGATGGCCACCTCTACCTCCTCCTGGACATGGGGTCAGGTACCATAAAAATAAAAGCCCTGCAGAAGAAAGTGAATGATGGAGAATGGTATCATGTGGACTTCCAGAGAGATGGGCGGTCAGGTAACACCATTTTTCTATTCTCTTTATCTGATGGAACATTCCACCAAATCCCTGCCATTCCAGAAAGTTAAAACTAAGACATAATAAAGATTTCTAGGATTTCTTCTTTTAGAGTAAAGGAAAATGATTCTATTTCACATATGAAAATCAGAGGAAACCAATTAATTGTCATATTGAGCATCAAAACCCAAATTCTCAAATGGCTTCTAGAATAGCTTCCTAAGTGAACATTTATTGTATAATCAAATGCCAAATATTACAAGAAATCTTAACCTTGAATTTGGCAAATGACAAATTTCAGGGTTCTTATATTCTCAGATATTTCTTATGTCTTTGGACATTTAGAGGTACCTGAACTGGCAAATACAAAATACAAAAATATTGGAGTGATCCACACATAAAATCCTCAATTTGGTACAGTACACTATTATGGAGGGGGGAATCTATGGTATTGAAAATGTTTTAATCAAAAAAGTAACACTCAAAAATGTGGTGCCTTCCAAATTGTTTTCCTTTAGACCTTTGAAAATCATCCAGCAGGCTTTTTACTTCTGGCTTCCTTTTGCTGCAATTTACTCTTCTAAGAAGGGAAGACAGACAGCAGACAGAGTAATGTCCCCAAAATAATAACATCTACACTAAAATTAGAGAGTAGCTTTGGGAGAGTAGAGTTTCACCAGTATGAACTTTTGAGGAAAACATTCATCCAGGCAGAGGAAAGGATACTGTTGGAATCCTGATAAAGAAAAAGGAAGAAGGGATGGAGAGAAGGAGGGAAAGAAGAAGAGAGGAAGACAAGACAAAGAGACAGAAGGAAATGACACAGAGAGAGATACACCAAGGTATCTGTTTTAGGTATATAACTAGACAATATTTCTTTAAAGCCCTTTATCCAGTGTCCTTATCTTTCTTCTTATGTATAAATCAAATTATATTATCACAGAAGGTACCTGAATTTAGACCTATCCACTCTCCTCCTCTCCATTCCCCCACTCTCTCATTTGCTTAAATATTATAATACTCTGGATTTTCTTCTAAATAACAGTGTAAGCTTGACCAAGGCATTTTTACGGGCCTGGGTTTCTTCATCTATAAAACAAAAATTGGGAAAATTCCCATCCAAACAGTGAAAGCAAGTCCACAATGATGGGGCTGAGGATTCACTCTTTCTAAAAGCTTTCCAGATGACTGATGATTCGTCAAATTTGGGAACTACACACCAGATGACACCTGGTGCTTCTTTCACAACCAATAATCTGTGGTTACTGTTCTGTTTCAGAAGGGCCATGCTGAAGTTCTGAAGCAATCTTTTACTCTGTCTCCTGGCTCCCTTCCCTACAAATATCTTCCTCATGCAATTAAATTAAGAAATGGAAAGTATGAGAACTGGCAGGGGTGGTGGTGCGGGAGGTGCGTGTAGAGAATAGAAGGAGGGACAGAACCCATGGATCTAATCATAGACATCTTGGGAACTTTATTCTGATTCATTTCTCGGGAGACTTGGTCTCCCTAGATCTCATTGCTCTAAAGAAGTCTGCAGAGAACTGGATTCCTCTTTGTTTTTCCTGATTAATCTGAGAAGAGTTCTTGCCTGGGATGCAGAAATCTAATAAGCAAGGGCTTCCCTCCCACTCCCTCCAGCCTTTCTGCCAGAGTTATAGTTGATTTGCTACTTAAGCACTTTCAAGCCAGAATTTAAAGGAGGATGGATGCAGGACTAATCTAGTGCTTTGAAATATTAGCTTATGGATGGTAAAATTTGACCTAAGATATACCTACAATAAGATTTTGAAAATGACTTTTGTAGATCATTTTAAATCAGGTTTTCTAACAGCTTAAGATTAAACATATCAGATTAAGTGGGCATCTTTTGAAAGTTCAGAAAAGCATAAAATACTAAACTTCAGATTAGTTATATTTCACTCATTAGGTATTTTCTGAAGATGTGAAAGTAATGCATAGTTAACGTCAAATTATTAGAAAATACAAAATAGTATAAAATATAAAACTATCCCTTGTTCATTTAATAACAATGAATTGTTTGGGGATATTTCTTTCCAGTTTTCTTTCTGTGTGGATTATATGTCTGTACACACACACACACACACACACACACATATTTATGTACGCACGCACATCACACATGCACATAAACACATACACATAGAAGAAAACTTAATTTGAGTTTTTCACTGAAGTCTCTTGTAAGGAAAAAGTGTTGATGCAATGTAGTTATCAGATAAATACCTTAATCCTCAAGCCAAATAAAATACACTTTTTTCCCTGTTTAAGTCTTTTAATTTACCCAAATTACCAATAGTTTACCCATTTTATACCTCCACTGGCCTCCACTGGGAAAGGTCAAAAACAGATACTATCTACTTTTAATTTACAAAGCTCAGTTCTGTAAAGGAAGATCAGATATCTGATCCAAAAAGTTTTATTAAAGAAAATAAATGCATGATTTCTGTGTAATTCCTTAGAAAGATAAGTTACTATTCTTGGTGGTATTTTGATAGTAAAGTACTATTATGTGATTAAAAATTTCAGATTACTGAATTGGAAAAAACAATATAAAAACCAAAATTTATTCACTAAGCCAAATTCTGCCCTTTACTAAAGTGAAAAGAAGAAAGAGAGAGAGGGAGTATTCTCATATTACGTTGGCCTAGCTTGAAGGAGTTTAATGTAATTTTAATAGCTGCAGCTGTTAATATTTTATATATAGTATTTTAATTAAGTTCTATATTTGCACACTGCATTGGTTTGCTACAGAACAGCCTTTTAAAAATTCAATGAATGACTATGCCAGTTTTTATTTTACTTGGAGGATATTTCTGATTTTAGCTGGTGAAATAATAAGATTCATAGTTCTGTTAAGAAACAAGGAAAAATCAAGAAATATTTTAAGAAATAGTTCATTTTACCCATTTTCATACCAGTTGTATTGAGAGGGTATATGAAAATGGTTTTTCATATAACAAATGAATAATAAAGCTATAGCAGAAGGGCAACGTGATTACTTTCTGACTTACGGATGATAAAGGGTATACTGTTGATTTCCCTGGGATACTCCTGAACTGAATATTTTAAAACATTTAAAGAGCCACATTATCTCTGCTGTTAAAGTAGAAGGAGTACAAGCCTGAGTTGCTTTTCGTTGACCATTTCAGATGACCATCCTAATTAAATAGATATATAATGAAACAATGACCATTAATCTGATGTAATATAACTATTAGTTATTTTGGTGAGGGACATAGTTTAATTAATATTGGGTGGATGTAACTGAAATTTTATTATTCTCCAAATACTTTATGAGGGAACCCATGTCTAAGAAACACTATGTTACTTATTTTTATAGCCACAGTTCCTAGTACTTTCTTGGACATAGTAGTTGTTCCACATATATTTAGTTTAAAAAAAAAGGAACAGTTATATGTGAATAGCACAGTGCCAAATAACTAATAAAAATAGTAGCATTATTTTAAAATTTGAAGTGCAATATCACTTTTTTACTTGTAAATGCAACTTTTGATGATTTAAATATATGTTCAAATTGCATTGCTTCTTGAAAGCAGTTAATACAACAGGTGGTGTCCTTTTACAGATGCAGAGCCATCCACCGTGCCCAGGTATCTGAAATAATATACCAAAAAAGGTCAATAATTATTAGAGAATTTTGTAATCCTGGTACCAAAATGACAAACTTACATGTAAGTAGAAAGAAAATAAACCAAGAAGGACGATATGGACTCCTGAGGACGGGAATATGCAGCCATAGGAACATGCTAGAGACAAGGAAGACAGTCGCCCAGGCCAGTCATCTTTCTGATGGCCTGTCCTTTAGTCCTTTGTTCACTAAAAGAGGTAGATGAGCCTCTTATTTGATAACAAATCTTGCCTTCATCTGCATACTTTTCTGGAACTTCCTCATTTTTGGCAAAATTGGTTGTATTGGGTTATTTCTAACCAATGTCCCTTCTATTCTGAAACATGGGAGAGTCACTTGGTTCCCACACTGGACAACGCTGTTTAGCCACATATGTTTTGTTTGTTTGTTTGTTTTTGTTTTTTGTTTTTGGGGGTTTGTGTGTGTGTGGGGGGGGGGGGAACAAGCCTTCTTTCTTTGCCTGCTCAGTCTAAGACCAGTGTCATGGGAGGCCAAGTGGACAGAACCATTCATAAATTGCAATTTCAGATCCTGCACCAAGTTGGCAAAGGAGGAAACCTACCAAGTGTGGAGATGAATTAGTTCTAAGATCAGAGTGGATAACTTAAGTGCTGTGAAAAGTAGGTATCTTCCATGGATAGCTTAGTCACTAACAGCAAAACCCTAAGTTGCTCAGTTAATACATATGATTGAAGAGGTCCATTGCCAACTTTGAGGATTTAAGTATGAATAGTTCTTTACCAGCCTCTCCTCCTTTTCCAGACATTTTTCCCTCTCTCCTCTACTTCCAAACCTAACCAAAACAGCTGCCCAGGTATTTAGCTAAAGTGTGAATTGTGCTACAATTAGGACAAGGTTAATGACTGTTTTCTTGGGCAGAAATGCTGTTTAAATTTGTGTTAAGCTCTTTGGCTCAGTTAAGGATATCCTCTCAAGTATTTTTATAGTAAACTGCCAATCATTTTTTTTCTTTTTTTGAAAACTATCATTACACATTGAAATCAAAGAGAAAACTCATTATTCTTATGTTCTGCTTGTGTACAGCAGGGCACAGCAGATTGTATCAGCGGTTATTCATGGGTAAGCCTACATTTAACAGCTAAGGAGCCATTGAGATTTGAATTGAAGTCATAGAGTTCCAGTGTAAGAACTAGAAATTATAGTGGGAAAGGCACAAGGCTTTCTCCAGAGCACATAATTAGAGGTTTATAGTAATCACTGTTTGATGTGAACAGTACTTTCTAGCTATCTATTATCAGCGCTGATTTCTGTGTGTACCATTCATGAATCACCACACTTAGCCGTTTCTACTTGAAAAACCTTTAGACAATTTCTCTGTTTAGGTCTTGATTGGAACTTGCCCTCTGACAGTAAATGTTCCTCCCATATTTCTGTGTACTAACCTGTTGCATATATTAAGATAATTTTAAGTACATTTTATAAATAGATTTTGTTTTGTATCTATGCCCATAAACCACTACCCGTCAAAGGGAAGGCTGAACTACTTTATGAATAATTTACTAATTATTTGACCAGATGATCAGATGAAGTCCATTTTGCATGAAAGTTTTGTTTTATTAAATTAATGTTTATACTTATTCTGAACATATTTGAAGAATTTATTGTCTTCTCCACATAAAATTCTTTAATTTTTATTCATTTTTCAGTCTTTGTTGATATGTACATATATTTTATGTAGTTACAATTGCAGTATAAAGGCAATTTTTCAGGCTGTTTAATAATGTTATAAGCTTTTTTTTACTTAAGAATATGTGATAACAAATTTATTTTCAAGGATTATGAAATCAGAAGCTTAGATACAGAACAGAGTTATGCAGAGGCATCTCAGCTAGACCCCCAGACTTGTAGAACTCAAATGTATTAAAACAACTAAAGAAAAGAAAGTCACAGGGGCAAGTACTGTCCCCATCTGAGCACAGTCCAGGGCCCTACTTCTCCACTGTGGGGCTGGAGGTAGGGCATCTTAACTGAGATGAGGGTTTCCAGCCATCCCAGACCAATGTCACTACACATTTCCTTACCTCATGTACTCTCCTTATTCAGAATCCATGCTCCCAAACACTCTTTTGATTAAGGTTTAATACCCATTTTAAGACTGATTGCTGTGAGGTAGATATTAGACCAGTTATTTGTTCATGAGTAACCTGATTCTTGTAACAATAACAATTTTCCCATAAATAATACTTTTTTAAATAAATTGTTACCCCATATTGACAGGCCTAGATGGGAAGCATTCTGCTTTCTGTGATGGTTACTTCTTATAACAAATTAATAACTTATTTATACTTTGGTCTTGTGGACTTGGTAAATATCTGTAAAACCCTGGGAGATGAAACATCTGTTTCTAAAGATACCAAATCTTTTTGAACTTGCCTGTCTAGAATTTGGCATTACTTGACCATTCCCAGCCCTAGTGACTTACACTGTGGAATGCTGGGGGGAAGTCAGTGGAATTTCTACCAAATAGTCTTTCAATAGCTGCAAAATGCTACTTAATAGATAGTTACAACTGCTCATCATTGTATATGATCTTTTTTTACTGGTGAATTGTAGGTTTACATAAAGAAGGGGTTTGTTGCTATGCTGTCCTACATGGTTATTTTTAACATGCACAGGTGAATACAGGCTGGTATAAATGTGTGTGTGTGTGTGTGTGTGTGTGTGTGTGTTTGTATATGCACATGTACATAATGCACAGTATGTTAAATATATGAGTGTGTGCATGCTATTGGTGGAATGTTTAGGCATTTCAACAAGTACATAAGTGAATCACGAGTTTCCCTTCACCACACTTTGCTCACTAATTCATCCACTTCTCCATACATATCCACCAAAATAATTTGGTGTTGAAAAATTTCCAGGTATTTTTCTAGGCATCAATGTATCAATAAATATATTTATATATATAAAATATTAGAGTTACTTTTTCACATAAACAAGATTATACTTTACCAATTATTGGGTGCAAATTTGAGAGATTTGCTATTTGTTTTCATCATTTCATACATTCCTTAATTTGAAAATACTAATATTTATTTAATCATTCTTCTATTGATAACCATTTACATTTTTAATTTTCAAATGTTTCATTGTTTTAAATTAATATAGAAATGTCTTCGTATGGATATCTTTCTGTATATTGGTCAGAAATTCTGTAGGATAAATTCTGAAAGCCCAAATGGCTGAGTTAATTGTATTTTTAGTTTTGAAAGATAATGACATGTTCATTTTGCTAACCAGCATTTCAATTCACATTCTTATCTGCAGCATATGAGGTGCCCTTCTCCCCTTATTCAAACTTGTAATAGTTTCTTCTTGGACTTATAGGTTTGTTTCTATAAATTCCCAGCTCACGGATAAATCCAAGTTATTAGAAAACAGAAATGATGGCATTTTTATTTTTGTTTTCAAATGAAATTTATTTCAGTTATTTTTATAAACCTAATCCATGGTATTGTGGGTTTTTTTTTTCTAAAGATGAAAATTTACAGAGGCTGGAGCAGTGGCTCAGTGGTAGAGTGCTTGCCTGGCTTGTGTGAGAGCCCAGGTTCAAACCCCAGCACCACATACACAACTAAGTGTTGGAGCAATGAAAACTGCATGAAAAACTAAATAAAGCTGATTCTCTAACTCTCTCTCTTTCTCTCTCTCTCTTTATATAATAAAATACAAAGAACAAACAAAAAAGCTCACTAATAGTTCAAAATTCCCCTAATCTAAAATCCCTATTAATGTTTTTGGTTTTCTTAAATTTTTTATTAAGGAGTTGAGTTATTGTACAGTCACAAATGCATATAAAGTAGCAACAATATGATATGCATTTGCTCCCAAAACAGAGTTACCAGCACACTGCCCACACCCCACACTCTTGATTCTTCTATATTTCACCCTACAACTGATATACATGTTTAAATTATGAATTTTCCAGAATTAAATGATTGCATAAGTATTATTTGGCTTCTCAGGTGAGGGTGTGGTGGGGGAGTAGAGTCTTTTTTTTTTGGTTGTTTTTGTTTTTTAAAACAATTCTATGAGAATATTTTTCATTTTGCATCATGTCACATTATTACTGTTGTATTCTGCTTTTGTCACTTAATAAGTTTGTACTGAGTTTGAATTCTTTAGTAAAATAGGAATTCAATGTAACTTTCTAGAATCTGATTCTTCTGTGTAGTGGGAGAGCAGAGTTATGGATGGATAAAATTGACATTTAAATTAAAAATGATCTGAAACAGTAATTGCAGAATTTTCATCAAAAAGGAACTTTAGTGATCATCTTGTCAGTTCCCTTGTTTTGCATAAAAGCCACAATGAAGTCTAATGAATATGTCATTTGGCTAAACTTGCCAGCTACTCAGTTGAAGAGCTGGAACATGAAAATCAGTTTCTCTCACCAGGCAAAATCATTTTCCATAGCAGAAAATTGTTTTCTACCCCTCATTTCCTAGTAATTTAAGCTTTTCTAGTAATGTAAAACTAGAAACCAAATTAACTTATTTTAAACCTCATCTTCTATCCATGTTTCTTCTCATCTTATAAACTAGTTTTATTGAAGTAAAATAGCCATGAAAAATTGAATAGGGGAAGAAAAGGAAACGAGAAGGTTGTGAATTGTAAAGCTGATTTCTACCTTTAACTCTAAAAGCTGTTTTCAAGCGTTTTTCCCCGTTTGCATACAGATTTAACCAAGAGGAGAATTTATTATTCATGCTTTTGAATATTCTTAAATAAATGTTACCAACTCTACTTATCAACATTTTATTATTTTGCTCATGCCACAAAAAAAGATTAAATATTAGTATAATATAAGGTGGCTTCTACATTAAAATTACAAAAGGAATGTGAATATATGACCATTTTGATCTAAAATTGTATTCCTTTTAAAAGTGGCATAACATAGCAGGGCGCGTTGGATTCTTAAATGCTGAGGCACGGAGCACTAATGTAAATAATTATGACCACCATCCACAGATTTTAACAGCCTAAATATAAAAATGTTTTTATAAAGTTTTGGCTTAGTTTCTCAGAAACTTTCAATGTAAGTATGGTGGAAGGGACAATTTATGAATAAATCAAACTATTGCAAAGGGAACATATTAATACTTGTGGTTACTAGATAATGACAGTTGGCTGATCCAATATTACTCCCAGGTTTTTATTATTCTTAAAAATGTGTTTATTTCATTTGCACCATTGGGAAATTCTCATTTTCTATTGATAAATACATCTGTGGCAACTATGGTTTAAACATCCATGTGATGTGTTCTCTGTAACCACTGCCTTTATATCTCAATTATAATGAAGTGAGCACTTGGGAACCTTAAGATTTAAATTTCACTGCACTCATTTGTATTTGTTAAATTGGTTTAAACTGATTCAGATCCTGAGATGACTCTTTTGCTTAGGTGACTATTCTTTGATTCATGTCCATAGTAAAATCATTAAAGAGATTTGTGATTCAAATCCCTTATCAGAAATACATATAGTTCAGGACCTGTGCACACATACAGGTTAAAATACAAATAACTATTTGAGTTTGACTCAACAGTGAAATCTAATTATTATTTCCAAGTGTCTTTATTATGAAAATCTTCAAAATATAAAAAT
Organism: Aplodontia rufa; assembly: GCA_004027875.1. Lineage (NCBI taxonomy): Eukaryota > Metazoa > Chordata > Mammalia > Rodentia > Aplodontiidae > Aplodontia > Aplodontia rufa. The sequence goes on from PVKS010000131.1 coordinate 145,631, forward strand.
AACTATTTCTATTCCAAGCTAAATTAACTTCTACTCTTTGTTATTTGTCATGTCTTTTTAAAATTTGAGTGAATGTGGATTAGAGAAAATAGTACTTGATCTTTTTTAGTCATTTTCCTTCATTTTGCTTATTTTGCAGAACACATCAATGAATGATATCTGATACATGTATTTGCCTGATATGTCTCCTTAACTTTAAATCTAGGGATCAAAGTTCTAAACCTTCTTACTTTACATATGACTTGAAATTAGGATTATATTCCCTTTTCTCTCTCTCTAATATTTCATTGCATTTTTTCCATAAGAACTCTACAGTTATCTCTCAAGAGGACAATAAGGAACTGTGGAGAAACCTAAGTTGCAAGCTCAACTGTAGCTTGCAACTTGCTAGTTGGTTCTGAATCAATTTGCTCATTTTGTCTTAATAAGAGAATACAGTGAGAAAGTAAATGAAGTAATATCAAGGTGTTTTAGAGGAAGTAGAACTTCATATTTTTTTCTGTTAAACTTGCTTCAGTGTATATTGTGCATATATAGTTAGCTAAGAGAAAACTACGGTCTTTATGAATTTGATCACACACATACACAAAAATGGCCTAATGGTAAGGTTTTAGGGAGTATTTTATTATATCCTTGTCAACAAGTGTGTTCATCAACACATACCTGAACTTTCTTAACAATGCTTTGCTTAAAGTGGGCACTAACACACCATGAGCAAAAAACAAGAGGTGCAGTCTCTCCATCCTCCCTGTTTAACTGTCCTTGGAGGATTGTTTGAAATACCTGGGAGAGTTTGCCCCTGAGAGTGTGGCTACGGTGCAGTGAGCTTTGGACACCACAGAGAATGGCGAGAGCAAAGCGTGCTGGCCTCTGAATTCTCCTGTCTGGGGAATCCTCTAGCATCCTCTTTGTCAGAATTACAACATTCTGAATAAGGACAATACCCTTTCACCAAGCTTTTCTTTTCTTTTTTTTTTTTTCTTTCCAGAGCTGAACCAAGCTTGTTCCATAAATAAAATAAAGTGGGAATCTAGCTGGTTCCATAAATAAAATAAAGGGGGAATTAGGAGCAAGATAAATATATTTTTAAACATATCTCCACTCCCATAATACTGTGTCATAGTTACTTATTAATCTCTGTCTTATACTTTGTCATATTTCCTTACTAAGCTGTCTTATAACAATTCTCAATGGTATAGATTTTTATATCAAGTCCTGTAAGATTCTACTGATTCTAAGAATCCTTCCTGAACTAATTGTAAAAGAGTAACATTCCTCCCTCTGTTGTCTTAAAAGCTTAAGTCACTGCACTCATTGCATGTCATTCTTTGCTTCCAAGGTAAACATGTACTTTTTAAGAATCCACCTTTCCTCTTGTCCTTAAGATTAATTCCTTCTCATCTCATTCTAATTTACATTAGCTGCTGCAGAGGGTAGAAACCATCTGTTAATTCACTTCTCAGGTATTTTGGATAATATTACATGCAAAACAATCCTTTAGAAATGCACTTAATGATCATTCTATTTAAAAGATTAAAGAGTCACTGTTCCCTCCTAATATTATATGTTTCCTTTCCCCAAATGACATTCCTCATATTTGTCTGAGTAGGGTTTTATGGAGCCTCTGTGTTCCTGAATGAGACTTTTCTTCTAGACACTGGCACAAATGGGAACAGTACAGATTGATACTTTGTCCTTTTTTCCGTTTTGCTGCCTCCCTCAGAAATCTCTATTATGCTCCCCTCCTTGGAAGGCCAAAATAGCAATGTCTTTGAGTGTTTCTCCCCTGGACACTTTTTCCATTTCTTTTCGTGCAAGTCTTGAGAGACAAATGCCCTCTTAATGATTTGGCTGCCTGTGCCATCTCCACCCGTGGTTTCTGTGCCCTTCTTCCTCACAAAGACAGATCACATTATACTGCTCGAGGAAGAGACTCCTAGGTACAAGGTAGGGGCCAGCAGCCCCACATCCTTACTTAGACAAGGTCCACACTTGGATTGGGCCTTAGGAATTCTGCATCTTCCTACTCGCCCTGTTCCTTCTACTCTGATATCTGTGCCACCCATATGTCTCCAGGTCTCTCTTGGGTCTGCCCCTTAAATCCCTGAGGCTGTCAGCCAGCACCCCAGCCTGATCACACCTTTGCTTATTCCTGCTCCATCTCATCAGACTCTGCCTCTTCTTCATTATGCTTTAGATCTAAAAAATAAATCTGGGGTATTATGGTAATGGGTATCCTATGCAGGTATCATATTTTGCATCTTTATAAAAGTTTTTCTGGAGAGAGAATTTTGTAGACTATTTGGCAATCTGACTGTAGATATTTAAGTTTTTTGTTAGGAAGTGCCTTCAATCTTTCAATTTTTTTTTTTTGTCACGGATTCTACATATGTCTTTGACCTTCAAGTGTTCTCATACAAGTGAATACCTGTTCATTTCACTTAAGTCATAGGTTCCTATATACTTACAAACCAATAGATTTTTTCTCCCTCATATTTGAAGTGAAAAAAAAAGAAAACCTTATTGACTTAAATAAGTAATTGTGTGTGTACAAATATAATGCAACAAATCCCATCAGTATGTACAACAAGAATGCACCAATAAAAATGTGAAGAATAAAAAAGAAGTGAGTGACTGATTTTACTTCATTTTTTCACTGAAATATTATAATGAATACTCATGCAGTGCTTGCTATAATCCAGACACTGGTGTATTTAACATAGAGAGAAACCCGCTGAGTTGGGTCACGTTATTATGCCTGTATTATGGATAAGGAAACCCAAAGCATAGAGATCAGTCAATCGATGCAGACTGATAGGAATGAGGAAGTAGGATTTTGACATGGGCAGTCTGTCTAACCATTGCATCCAATCAAAACAGTCAAGTCAGTCATTGTTGGGGACAAAGGATCTTTCCTTGGCTTGCTGACACATACTAGCTTTGAAAACAAGCACTAACCAAGGGGAAACGGGTTTTATTCTAGAAAGTGAGATAGAATGCCAATTTATTTTTGTATATGTATTTGCTTAATGACTGAGCAAGCTGACAACCACTGTTGGTTACATGCAAAATGTGCTTTTCATTCCCAAGGTCAAATGGGACCATTAATTACAGTCTGTTTTATTTAGATAGTTAGTTAATCTCATAGGCTTCTTAATTCCATTTGGAAGTACCAGGGTTGGGTACCATACCACTGAGGATAGAAAGAATACTAAGAAATGTCAGCTCTCAAGGAGTTCACCCTTAAGAAAGAGAAAAGAGAAAAGAAATAATGAAAACATATTGTGCTCTGAAAGACCTTTGTGTTTTCTTGTCTTTGCAACAGGTACCATTTCTGTCAACACACTGCGCACGCCATACACTGCTCCTGGTGAGAGTGAGATCCTGGACCTCGACGATGAGTTGTACCTGGGGGGCTTGCCGGAAAATAAGGCTGGCCTGGTCTTCCCCACTGAGGTGTGGACTGCACTGCTCAACTATGGCTACGTGGGCTGCATCAGGGATTTGTTCATTGATGGCCAGAGCAAAGACATCCGGCAAATGGCTGAAGTTCAAAGCACTGCTGGAGTGAAGCCCTCCTGCTCAAGGGAAACAGCAAAACCGTGCCTTAGCAATCCTTGCAAAAATAACGGCATGTGCAGGGATGGGTGGAACAGATATGTCTGTGATTGTTCCGGAACAGGCTATCTTGGCAGGTCCTGTGAGAGAGGTAGGATTTCAAAAACCTAGCAGCTTGCTCCCCAAGATAAAAAAGTAAATTAAATGTTGACCTTGAACCTGAATTGACCACTGAAACACAATGTATGATATTCTGCTGGACTAAACTCAGCACTGAACACCTGTATGAATTACTGATAAACCTTTAATGATTTTCAGGGGTCTAATTCTGGGAAGACAGCGCTTTAAACATTTTGCAGGTATACAAATATAGATTTTCAGGAACCTCTAGGGCATGAGTCTAAGATACATAATGAAGGTAACTACTGTCTCTGTTGCCCAGCTTTTAACTTCACGACATTAGACAGTAAAAAAAAAAAAAAGCATGAATTAGACATATCTACAGCCTCCAGGGCTAACATCATTGTCAAAAAATAGCGTTTGATGCAAGGTAAGTTGTAAGTTGCAACTTCCCTGGCACTATGGGTGAAACAGCCTGCTCGTTTTATTTCATCAGCTAACCCAAGGAGCAATATCCTCTGAAAAGTTAGCAGAGTTTAAGTCACTTAAGTTACACAAACACTTTTAGAAGTGTATCCTAATTTCAAAAGTACTTACTTTTGGTTAGGACCTAACCAATGGCAGAAGATTCATTTATTTATGTAGTTTTGAGGCTTAGCTGTGTCTGTTGGGTCTCTGATCAGGTATCTCCCTCTCCTCCTACAGTGGGAGATAAAACTACATTTTTTTGTTTTTATTTCCCCTTACAAGGAAAGAGACAAGGGTTAAAGGAAGACTCTCACCAGCTGATCAGCAGACCAGGCTATCAGCAGAAATAGCAGAACAAGTAGTTCCAACCACATCATTCTTCCATCGACCCGGTGTTTTAGCTAAGTGCTTTAGTCACTACACCCATTGTCACTTATTTTCTGCAATGGAACTGAAAATCAATATGAAAAAATATTGATGAGTTGTTCCATTGTTCTCCTATGGTGCAAATAACATTGCTGTATCAGATATTTAGCCTAAAAGTGCCTGGCATCTTTTGTTTTTTAATCCATGCACATTTCATTATTGTTTTCCTTCTCTTCTGAAATAGTTCAATTTGTTAACCTAAAACTTCCTAGAGGAAAGGTGGCTATTTTGTAAAACCAAAAATTGAAAGGTGATTTTTGATTCTTTATCATACTAAAGAGTAATATCAGCTTTTCAGTTGTATATTAATATTAATAAATATAAATAGTAATAAATTAATAATATGACAGATTATATATTACCTGCCAAAATCCTATTACTATTCTGTTATATAATTAAAGAGGACAGTAGATGGGTAAGCAACACACAGAAATATTCACTTTCCTTGTGACAATACCTAATTGATTACAATTATCATTAGAATTTAGCTCATTCTATGTAGTTTGATGGCTATATTCTTTATAAATTTCCTCTTTGCCTTTTCCTTCCTAATTTTAAATTTGTTTAGTTTAGTTTTGGAAAATTGCCAAAGGGAGGAACACCTGATGAAGCTCACAAGGTATACTATAGTAAGGCATTATGAGATAAGCAGACCTGCATGATTGAAAAATTTGCCTTAATTTTAATCATTCATAAAGCTGCCAGTTATTCTGATGCCTTCTAGTTAAGCAAGGCTGGAGAAGTGTGTAACTGTCACAGGAACGGCAAAAGCCTTCTGTTCAATATGCATGGTGTACCACCCTGTGGCAATATTCTGCTACTGCATATGGCAGAAATAAAAATAGAATTTGTAGAGCTTTCTGAGCGAGAATGAAGGAAAAGGAATATTCATATATTGCAATAATTAGAAGGAAGGGTGGTAAGCATATGCAGATTTGCAAAAGAGAATTTAATAGCAAACTTCATCACTGGGATTTAGCATACATTTTTATCTCAAGGGTGACTGAAAATTTCTTTTGATTTCTTTGTGTTCCGGTTGGTTGTTTTTGGAAGATAAAATGATTATTTTTGTGTGGTTCTTGTTTCTGGACAACACCAGCGTTTGTGAGAAGACTTTGCCTTTCAAAATTAATTTTCTTATTCACATTAGGGAGCCTCCTGAGAACCAGGGAAATGTGGCTCAATGCCACAAAATCTGGCTTCTGTCCAATTCCTGGCTATGCCCTAGTTCAGCATACACAAGATCATGCCCAAACCTCTGAATGTCCAATTCAAAAGGAAGGTTTTTCACTGTGTTTCTTCTCCAGATAAGCTCAATCCCATAAGGTCAATGATCTTCAAAAGTCTATTGACAACTCTTTAAATAAAAAATAAATAAATAAAAATAAAAAATAGCATTAATAAAGTTTCTGTTTTACTATTGAGCAATAATTGATAATTTATGGAGGTAACTAGTCAAAGTAATTAAAAAACATGCTCAAGTCCTTGGACACTGCAGCATGGAGAATGATGTTGTAATTATATTACAGGAAATTTTCATTCTGCAGTAAGAAAGCAAAGGGATTTATAAGAAAGAACAAATATTTGCTAACTTAAGTGAATGGGGAAATAATATTTTGTTCTATGTGTATTGATCCTTTAAGGAAGAAAAATACAGAAATAATGCTGAATGAATGTGAATTACATGTAGCATATTTCCTCCTGCTTTATTTTTAGTAAAATTAAGAATATGTAGAGATTTGACCATAGACAAATGATTCTCAGTAATATGTAAAATGAGAGCATTAGTATAATCAGAGGTTTACTTTATACTTGTTTGTTAAAACTCTTAGCAGATGGAGGGACAGATGTCAGAGCAATATAATTTGGCTCCTTGTCTGATTTTCATCGTTGATCACAATATGTGGCTGCCTTTAGGCAAAACTGAGCACAGGTGTACACTTTAGACTGCAACAAGGAATAATGCAGAAAAGCAAATTCATCAAACCTCATGACAAGGGAGAAGGAGATATAGAAGACAAAGCTGAAACTGCTTCCCCCACTGGGAAGTATTGTACTGGAATTAGCCTTTTAAAGAATTTTGTTGTTGTTGTTGTTAGAAATGATAAAATAATTTTTGTAATGTTAAAGGATGCTGCCAAATAGCATAACCTTCAAATGTCAGGATGTTGTCTAACATTCATTTGGCAACTCTAGGATACAGCCTTGTGCATTTTCCAGTTCTTGTCTAATTAAACATTAACTCTAATTATGAAGAATCATTTAGGCTTCAGTTGTCGTTTATCAACAAGTTATTTTCACATTGAAAATTGTTTAAATGACACTTGTGGGCACTGGAGCTTCCTTACTTTTCTATTTCATTCCTGCAGCTTTTTGGAGAATGTTAAAATCCAGGGATCTTGATTAGTTCCCTGCCCTGCACTGTATTTCATACCATATTTATGATTGATTATTGACCATCTATATTTCTAAAAGGCTGTAACCACCTACTTAGTTTTCAATGAATGTATTTTTCATAAAAGAGTTTGATGATTTTAAAAAGATGACTGTTGAATAATAAAGAGTAGTTCCACTAAATAATTAGTGGAAGACTAATCATGTTTAATGAACCTATTTGATACCAAAGTAACTGAGCAATTGATAATGGTTCTTTAATTGTTACAGAGACATTTATTGCTTGGCAAATATGTACCATGATTGGCTAAAATTTAGAAAAAGAGAAAGTAAAGTTCAAAGTTCATTTAAGGTTATACATGAAACACTTCCTTTTCTAGATTTCACTGAAATTTTGCAATCATGTATTAATTATTTCCTTAGCAACTACTACTTGATTAAATGCGCTAACCTCTGTCCTTTTTCAAGATTCCTCCCATTAGGGAATCTCTTATCTAATTGGAAAAATATGTGATATGATATAGAATCACTGAATTTTAAGATCTTATTTTCTCAGTGGTTAGTTCAATGACTAACCTTGAGGGCCCACTTTTGATAAATAGACACCTTTCCAAGTTTTGCCTCCTAGTTATGACCTTCAAAGTAGACTTAAAGAAGTATTTTATCACAAGCATTACCAAAATTAGATTCTACTTAAAATAGGGAAAATAAATTCTTAATTTCATTCATTAAGCATTTATGTAAGCTTTATATGCAAATTCAGATAAATTCTTACATATACTTCAGTATCATGTGAAATTCTTAATGCAAGAAATATTTACGGAATTTTACTTGTGTGCCTGACCCAGTGCTCTCTAGGGCACTTGCTGCTGACAGCAGTGGATGTGAGAGCCTGGTCTTTGCTTTTAAGGCACTTGCATTTGAAAGCATGAATACAGCTAGTGTGTTATAAGAGAAGTTGTAATTTAAAACTATGTAATGCTGTAATTAGATATAAAATAATGGGAGAGGAGAGTAGACCTCTCAGGAGTAACTTTTGGCCAGAGACCCAAATGGTGAAAGAACCAGCCATTTAAAGGTCTAGGGTGAAATCGTTCACTGCGTAGGTATTCATGAGTGCAGATGCCAAGGAGAACATGAGCTCAGCATGGCTGGAGCTTATTGAATGGGGGGTGGGATGTGCCAAAACCTGAGGTCTTGATCTGGGCACAGTGGTGCCTGCATGTAATCCCAGCAGCTCAGGAGGCTGAGGCAGGAGGATTGCAAGTTCGAAGCCAGCCTCAGCAATTTAGAGAGGCTATGTCTCAAAATTAAAAGCAAAAATGGCTAGCGATATAGTTCAATACCCCAGAGTTCAATCTCTGATACCCATCTCTCTCCCAAAATGGAGTGCAAATGTTATTCTATCTGAAGTAAGAACTACTGAAGAGGGCTTTGGTTTAAATAGTGGGATATCTAATAATTAGATTGCCTTCTCTTCTCTTAGAGTTTAACTTGGCTGCTGTGTATGGGGAGAACAAGTAGAAATAGGGACACCATTGAGGGACATGAAATGGTGGTAAAGGTGAGAGAAGGGAGTGCCAGGTACTTCAGCAGCAATGGCGAGATGCGACTTGACAGGCAGATTGGAATCAGAACACATAAGACTTGCAGACTTTCAAATGGATCGGAAATGGCAGGGATGGAGACCTGGAATACCACGTAGCACTTAGACATCCTGGATGCTCATTCTATCCCATAATGACAACCAACAGTGATTAGGATCTCTCAGAAACAGTTCTTGACTTTCCTGACTTTTCAAAAGATGAAACGTGCCAAGCCACAAGTCCAGAATACAGTCTTAATAACGAGCACAGATGTATCAGTAAATTTAATTGCTTTGCCATGTAAATAGCCAAGGTAGTGAGAATTATCCTGTGTATTTTAATTCCAGGTAGGTTTTATTTTATTAAATGGTATTCTGAGTTACCAGAACCACTAGGAAAGAAAAGTGGCTCACACTTGTTTCTCAGTATTCTGCTCCCATGTGGTGTTTAACACGGATGGGTGTTGACTCTTTCCTGAAGCAGTTTGTCATCAGCGGTTTTTGCTATTAGCCTTTCTCGGTGTTTAGTATAGTATTAGGCAATCTCCCAGTTAACACAATCTACATGTACCTTTGTTTAGTAACACACACCACATAGGTTCCTGGGTCCCATGCCCATCCTTATTCAATATAGCCATGAAACATAGTGACATTTTTGTGGTAGCTTGATATGTTCAAGATGCTGGGATTGTGCTTCTAGATAATGCTTTAAGTTGCTCCTTTCCTGGAAATGAACTTTAAAATGAAGTTGTTGTTTTTCCTTTTTTTTTTTTCAGAAAAATATTACCTTGGTAAACATAGTGGCTCATAAGAAGCATCCTTTGTTGTTTATTAGTACACTATCAATTTTTCTTTTTTCTTTTTGTAAAATTACCTTTGGTAAAGTGTTGTCTTCATTCCCATGTTCCAGTCATATTTAATTCCCCCCCTTTTTTTAGGATAGAGATTATGAAAAAATAAAAGGTAACAGTAGCGTCTCTTAGCACTGTGGATTTTGGGGGAAGGGTGGCCTTAGTGATCTTTCTGTAGCACCCCCTCATTTTACAGGTGAAGACTCAGAGCCACAGCCGGGTCAATCACAGATCCAGTCGGTTGCATGAACTGTCCAGAAACAAGCTCTATAGCTGCTGATATTTACAAGGAACTCTGCTTTTGAGAAGAAAGGTGTATAGAAAAGACTTACAATTCAACATGGTCAATGCCGTAGGTGGAAAGAGTTACAGGAACAGAAAGAGGAGGTGTTGCCATCTCTGTTTCTGGTCTGTAGCAGATATTTACAAAGGAAGTTCTCTGTATTATGACTTTTCTTTCCATTTTCTAAAAATAAAAAAAAATCACATTTCTAAAGCAGAAGAGCTAATTTTGTCATTTTGTGTTCTATCTAGAAGTCTTTAATAGAGTCTCCTTTTCCTTTTCAAAGTATAAATGCATTAAACTGACTGAGAACTTACTATATTCATTTCCCACCCGTAGAGGCAACGGTTTTGAGCTATGATGGGAGTATGTTTATGAAAATCCAGCTCCCTGTGGTGATGCACACGGAGGCTGAGGATGTGTCCTTACGGTTCCGATCCCAGCGTGCATATGGCATTCTGATGGCAACCACTTCCAGAGACTCTGCAGACACCCTCCGCCTGGAGCTGGACGCGGGGCGTGTGAAACTGACGGTCAATCTAGGTAACAACCTACCTTCCACCGTTGACTAACACTTTTCACTTTTTGTTAAGTTTTGCCTGCAAACATCTATCAAGTAGCCTGTTTGCCATGGACAGTTAAAACACTTAATGGTCTTATTTCCATCATTTAAGTTAATTTAGGTTTATGGGGGGCATCTTTTTGTTTTTGTTTAACACAACTTGCTGTTTTGTGATTCTTACCACGGAAGGTTCTTAAAAGAGAAGCTGAATCTATCATTGAGGTGAATTGAAAATGTAAATTACAAGGCTTAGTGATGCCTCAAACTGAATCGTTATATTTACCGACTTTCTGATTGGTTGTAAATGATATCCTTGCAGATACATAAAAATCTGTCTAGGTTTACTTAGATAATTTGCATACAAAATATTAAAATTCTTCTCTGTCATCTAGATTAACACATTATTCTTATTCTCCTCATGGGCTTCTCCTTTGAATCATCACCTCTGTGGTCCTCCATCCTTTGTTTTGAAGTACTGTGTGGTGATATTTTGCTATCAAACAGCAATCCACAACCCTTCAATGCCCAAAGTCTGCGGCCCTCAGCAAACAGCCACGAGAACACTAAGGACACAGGCTCTTCTACAGAAAGACAATGCTTTCCTGCTTATGTGTAGCAGAAAGGAAGAGTCACTACAGTAAAACCTCACCAATCTGGATGCATTGCGGGGAAAGGTCAGGCTGAATTAACAGGAAAATCTGAATTATAGTTTTTAAAATGGAAGCAGCTTATTTTTTCAGTTACATTCAAAAATCACAAATTAATAACTGGAAAAGTCTTGCCAGCTAAAGGGTTTTGCGAGGCTGATTTTAATGGATGGATAAGAGTTATTTGTATTTAGCACATTGTTTCTCGCAAAGTGTGCCATATCACAGTGAAGTACTTGAAATCAGTTTAAATTCAGAATGTGGACTTTCAGAACATGGTTTCTTTACAGGTTTTCTATTTAGTTTCTATTTTTCTCTATAGGAGATCTCGGTTCACACCAAATGAAGATTTAATATTCTGCCCAATAAGTTTCAATATTAATATTAACTCCAAATAAGAGGAGTAAAAGTGAATGAGGTTTTACTGTATTTCAAGAAACGGTGAAGCACACAGAGAATAAACAGAGGAAGAAAAATAAAAATTTGAAACTACATAGATGCATAAAAAAACTAGTCAAATATGATGACATGAGGAATCTGTGGTAACCCTACCAACATTTTCAAATTGTGCTGGGCAGAATGGCAATTCATAAAATATAAACTTCACCCATTGATAGTTTGTTCCATATAATTATATTAAACTAACACTAGGGAAATTAAGTTAAACAATAAAGATCTTTTTTTTTTTTTAATATTACTTAACACACAGCACTCTTACTGTTCTGTTAGAGGTCCCTCTAGTGACAATGCTAGGTTACTACAAGTCAGTCAAAAGCATTCCCCTGATTGCAGTCCAGAGACTGCCAATCTGAGCAGAAACACTCCTGGGAATATTTTCAACAGCAAAGCATTCTGTAGAAAGAGTTGTGTAGGTGCTGGTCCTTGGCTGTTTGCAACCACTTTTCTGATGCGGTTGACGACACATGACAAACTCAGCTATATGGAAACAGAATCTAGGTTTATATTTTTCATGTTCCCCAAAGGCATTAAATATTAAAAGCCACAGCCAACAAGTGCATACGATATATAAACACAAAACATCCCACGTAGCTTTTTTTTTAATAACCACTGTAATCACAGTCTGTGTTATCCACACCAGACATTCTGATCTTACAGTATCTACTTTCATGTGAAGCCTGTATACGAAAGGGAAAATCAATAGCAGTGCTAATAATGACACTTATTCCATAGAGAGATAACATTGGAGCTCCTATGAGGGATATAGACTTGTTGCTCTGAAGAATTACTATCCCTTAGCTGCCGTCATTTCTAAAGGATACATACAGTTGTTTTTTTTTTTTTCTCCTCCAATTATTACAAGGTATAGAAGCCAGCTAATATCTGGCTGTTACCTTTTTCCTTCCAGGCAAATAAAATTAGAAACAAGTAAACAAACAAAAATAAAATATTAGGGTGAGAAGAGAATAATTTTTAACTTTCTGTCCATTAGAACACCACAATTCGGAAGGGCTCTGTTGGCCTTTGTGGGATGATAAATTTTGGAGGTCCAAGATGTCTGAGCCTAGCTGAGCTTCACTGTACCCCATTGTGACGGAGCACTTTTTAATTTTGCTGAAAACAATGATATGTTCTTTCACAGATGGGGAGAAAGTTGCAGCCAGTCTAAGTCAAGCATCTTTGACAGTTAACTACTTTTTATTCACTTAGATTTGTCACCATGTAGCTTTGTTTGAATTGGCCATGTTTTTAAAACATTTTCTTGTTGTTTCCAATGGTGCCATTTTATAACAATAAATCTGGGTTCTAGAAGTATGTAAAGTATGATGATATGGAGTGGCCATATTTGCATGTGTCTGTCCCCGGAAGGGTGGACTGTGATTTTATTGGATGTCTGCAGCTATTACCTTGAAGGATAAATTTTCATTTTTCATCTATTCTTCCCCATCTAGATTGTATCAGGATTAACTGTAATTCCAGTAAGTGCCTATTCAAAATTTTTAAAATGTTATTCCTCCATTATGATATAAGCTAGTCAAGAAAAAGAGAGAGAGAGAGAGAGAGCAAGAAAAATGTGTTTAGAAAACTCATGACCTCACCTTTGAAGTAGACCAGTCCATCATCTGGGTTGTAAAAATTCATTTTGAAAACTATGCTGCTGAAGAGTTTCCCACTGCGGTTCCCATTTCCATGTGAGAAAAGAGGTGGCCAAGGTTTTGTAACTGGAAGCGCGAACACCTGTATAAACCTTCGGATACTGCAAGTGGCATTTGTATTTTGCCAGATCTTGGACTTCAGTTGTTTGCTTCAAAACCAACTGGCAGAAAATACCATGGCTCTAAATTCCTTTGGCTTCATCTCTGACATATAGAAAACAAGTATTTAACTTCTCTCACTTTGAGAATTACTGTTAAATCCTTCTAAAATCAACCCAAGTTTTACATGGTAAAATGGGTTTTTCCAAGCTGTACGTTCCTAGAAAAATTATTACTGTAAAGAGTTCATCCTTGATCATTAAGACTATTTGCACAATGAATTTTTACATCCTAATCATATATCTGCAAAAATAACCAAAACCCTTCAAATCTGTGATATGCATGCCAAATGATGAGTTGAAAAAGATGCATGGACTGAGTTTTGTTTGAAATTGGACTAGAGATCTGAAAGGAGATAAGGACTGTGATTTTATTTTGAGTTATAACATTATCTGAAGAGTAAATTTATTTTATTTCTTTACATCAATGTTTAGGTTTTTCTTTTCCAGGTTTTGCTGACCACATAAAGAAACCTCCAATGATCACAAAGTCATTGGCTATTTAATAAAATGGTTCTAACAAACTTCTCATCACTCAATGTCATGGTAAAACATTCTTCTATTTCCTTGGAAGAAAATGAATGTGAGTTGATGGAGTTTATTTTCCAAACTTTAGGTGTGTTTCTAAATGGCAGTAAGTCATCCTCACAGGAACAAAATGGTGGTTTTACATTTGCAAAAGCAAGATAATTTTTTTCTAATAAAACGTATTCTATTGCACATGCTTGTGTTTGTATTCATACAACTCACATTTGCATTCATGTATTTTAATATAGTTTAAAGAAGCATAAAAATGAGTCTGTCTAATCACAACAATAAAAAGATAACTGAATCATGACATTAAATCTTTTACAAAATACATCTAACATGCTAGGCATTAAAAAAATCAACTCAAACAGAATAGATCCTCAAAATAATCTCTTTAAACTCCCATACAAATGGAATTTTTCAAGTATGCCTCATCTCCTCTTCAATCTTATCTCTTCTACTCTGTTTGGAAAGGGCTACGCATTTTGCAGATCTCATACCATGATTCACTTTGCTTCCATCTCTGAGGCATAGATGTAGGCAAAGTGTCAACTCACAAAATATTCTCTCCCAAAGTCAAATTTATGCCTCAGTGCAGCTATAGAGGTTCTTAATCTTAGTAAAATGTGGGGAAATATACTTTCTCAATCTCTAACTTATACATTATTTTCTTTACACCAACAATTGATAAAATTAACCAAATCAAATGTGACTAGGTGTTCTCTAGTTATAGCAATGACTTTTAAAAATATATGTTTATCATAAAAGTGCCATCATAGACTTCATGTCCTCATTTGGCCAATGCCATGATATTCTGGTATTAAGGGTAGTTGTTTTTTTGTTTTTGTTTTTGTTTTTGTTTTTTTGTCTGAATATTCTACAGAATAATAACTTTGAAGACAGGATTTTTGCTGGTTAGTGAAAATTTTCCCCTTTTAAAGAGTGTGTGTAATACTTAAATTACTTGAATTGAATGAATGATCATGAGCTTTCAGTGCACACCTGGACAGGACTGCACATGCCCTAACTGGACAGCAGTCACTGGAAACAGCATTCAATGAACAGGTAATGTTGCCGTTTCTTTTACCTTTGTTTTTTTTTTGGAGGGGGGGAAGAGTGAACAGATGCAGTCGGGAGCTCAAGTTTTCTGAAGAAGCCTCAATTTTGAGGAAAGGTAGGGATTTACAAATAAAATAATGCAAAATTAACTTACAGTGATTAAATGAGCCAAGATTTCCACCTGGAGTGCATTTGCTACTCAATAAAAATAAATTTAAAATATCTGTATCTCAGTATAACTCAGAGTTTAATGACTGATTTATTATATGTATCCTTTGAGTCATAGGTTTGTCTAAAACTGAGATTCATGTAAGTTATTAAATCATACCCATATAAATCATACCTTCTCTAAAAATTGTACCCTAACTGTGTTGTCAATTGTGTAATGAAATCAATATGAAGTGTTTCAATTGATATCTTCAAGAAAATGGCCACAGGAAATATACAAACCCTAACATAAACAATCATCTTACATTGAGAGGTAATATTAAGTCCTCAAAGATTCAGTTTGAATGGAACACAGACAAATTTCTCTTGCTCACCTATAATTACTTTGCATTTTCTATAGTCATCCTCTCCTGCACTCTCCCTGCCCAACTATATAGCATCTCTATTTGATATGGAAAATAAAATACATATCAGATTCTCCAATCTTTACTATTGAAGAATAGGTGAGGAAGACCTGGCTGCATGCATTTAAACCTGCAGGACTGTGAGAGATGGCAGATACCTTTCTTTCCAGGCTACTCCTGTCAGTAGTTCAGATGCAATGATAGACTCTTCCATGGACAGCCCTTTGTCTGAGAAAGGGCAGATTTGAATTCCTAGGACTCTGTCAGAGTCTTAGCTGCTGCCATTTTGCCCCTTAGAGGAAAAACTATCAAGAACCTTTAAAGGAAAGAAGATAGCCTTTTTTCATTTGAAAGTCAAAAGCTTATTTTCATGCATGGATAGGGTACTTTTTTAAAAAGAATCATCTCTATGAATAGTGGCCATGACAGTGTCAAAATGAATGTTTTGATCTTTCTGATTACAAACAAAATGTGTCTGCCCAAAATCCCATTCCAGTATGAGTCCATTATATACATTAGCTTATGACATTGCTAAAACACATTTGTTACCTGCAACTTGGAATTCGATTTAGGGCAGTTTCTGAAAGTTCATGCACTGAAAAGTAAGAATAAGGATGAATTATCTATGGGTCTCTTCTCAGTTCAGGATGGGAATAAAGGGATTTCCCTTTCCTCTCCTGTCTCCTCCAGTATTGAGAATAAGCATCGTGATTCAACAATTCTATATCAAAGATGCTAAAAGAGATACCATCTTTTAATGCTGATAATTTGTTCCCTGAACAGTATAGGAAATTTTAATAAAGGTAGATAGAAAAGAATTATAAAGGTATTCTTTTAACATAAGAAGGAAACAATGTTTGAATTAATGAAAAATATTACAGACCATTTTACAAAAAAAATCTATGCTAACACATAGTGAATATTAACAAATTATTGTTATTATTCATTTGCATGAAAAGGTAAGTATTTGACAGCCTCTTGCTTAGTCCATAGCTCTGAATGACTTATTAAATTTTTTAAAACTATGAAAAATACAAAAGGAATGTTCTATTTCTTGTGAAATTCTTCCAAGTGCATTATTAGCAAGGTCTGCATGGGAGATTGGTGTTGTTCTATATTCTTTTTGTTTGCCAAAACATATAATAATTCCAAATCTTTTAAAATCTGATGACCAATATTCCAAATAATAAATCCAAATTGATTGATCTATGTGCTTTTGTATTTTTTTCTGAAAATTTAGCCTTTTTAGTGGTGTATTCCTTGATTAAAGTCCATTTTTTTTTCTTTCTTCCACTAACCCTCAAAAATATTAGTATTGTAATATTTGCAGGTTTACATACATTAAAAATTTGAAAATTTAAATTGTTTCTATCAACCAAAGCCAGGTCTTGATGCTCAGTTAAGTAACTATTTGGTGTACTTGTTTTTATACTATGCACAAAGAGGTTTTTATACTTTTTGTTTCTGTTATTGTTTTATAAAATTTTTGTTTTTCCCAAAGGATAGCATAATCACAGAATGTCCTTCTTGCTCACAGGAAGACTTGGGGGAACTTGTACATCGATAGAAAAAAATGGATTTTAATGAACTCATGATCGCTGAGGCTTTTTGCTCCTTTGTACTATTTGACTTTCCTTACACCTCATGCATTTGTCTCTTCTGCCCACCTGCTCCTCCTTCCTACTACACCCACTGTTCTTACTGCCCCATTTCCAATGTAGCTTTCTTCTGTGCTTATCCACTTTGCTTTCTTACAAGAATAAAACTCTCTGGGGTTAAAACAATTACTTTAGCAAGCAGAATTTCCAACTACTTTTGGCTTCTCACAGAAAGTAGTTTATCTAAGATGCAGAAATGACAAAATTCCAGATGACATTAATGTGGACAAAATGTCAAGGGTTGAAGTTCAAATTCTTGTTGTGTTTCAGTGCCCTTGTATTGGAGACAAAAGGGAATCTAAGGGCAAGTACTTAACCTCACTTTTGACTTGAAGATTGATAAGAAACATTCCGAGCAGTGTGTTATTGGAAAATACACTTTGATGGATGTTTGGGGTAGATAATAAGATCTGTGTATTATCATTTTATTACCAAAATGAAAAGATCAACTGGATATTAGTTATCACCAACTTTTCTATGTAGATAAAAATGGAAAGCAATAAAAAAATGCAAAATGTCAACCAGTAGCACTTAAGCCCTATTAGATTGCTTTGATCAACCCGACGTTTGGCAAGCTACTTAAAAAGATGTAAGGGCATTTCTGGTGGCTGGCACTTGCTAACATGAAGCAAATGTTCAGTTTAGAGCAGCTAGAAAATGCCTGGAGAGCAGAGGGCTATAAAAGGGAGTTGCCTGCCTCTACCCCCCTATAATCTATACTAATCACATATTGATTGAGTTTATCAGTCATTACCTGTCCACCTCCTAGCATAGAAACTGCTCAAGGAATGAAGGAAGATGAAAATACAAATACAAAAAACAGGAGTTCTGCTTATTTTTATCCTTGTTGCTTTTAGTTGAAGGTATATGTGAAGGAAAAGAAGATAAAAGACCATTTTACAAATTACTATTTTTAGCAAAAATGTAAGAGTAATTGGCTCTTACACTGAATATTAAATGTAAACGGAGGGGCTGGAATGGCAGCTCAGAGGCTGCAGCATTTGCCTGGCATGCATAAGTACGTGGGTTCAAACCCCAGCATTCCATGTGCACTACAATGTGTCAGAGCAACGAAGGCCACATGATAAACTAAATAAAATTGATTCTCTTTCTCTCTCTCTCTCACTGTTCTTCGCTCTTAAAAATATGTAAATGGAAATCATAGGTTTCTGACAGAGAAAAAATACAGCTAAAACAGACATAGTAAATGGGACATGACAATAACTCTTTAGAAAAATATCAAAATTGAAATGAAATTTGAAGGAAGATTATTTGAATTATCCACATGTTAAAATTTGAATTTTAAAGAAGAGTAGAGATTTTCTTGTCTGCTTAGATGGCTACATAGATAGGGCAAAAAAAATAACTGGGGATTTTAAAAGTAGATGACTTTTGGTCTATTATGGTGAGCAGTTTACTCCTTGCTTATATGGAAATATATAATGTTGCAGCATTCTAAAAGATTACACTTTTGTGCAGGTTAAAACTCCATCCTGAAGCTAGGCTTAGTTACTGTTCATTAAAGCATTTCCTTATTGCTACTGCAAAAAGCTTTGCTGAAAATAATTCAAAATTCCAGGTTAATATTGACTAGATTCAACAAATTCTCTTTCATTGTTGAGTGTTGGCATTTTAAGAATGGCCTAGGTAGAAATTGCCCAAGAAAGAGAACATAAAATGTTTCAGAATAAACATTCTGAACTTGATTTCTCTTTATTGGCTTCTGTGAGAGTTTTCTTTTATATCACCAATTGTTACCAAATGAATGAACCCACAGCATGGGTTAGGTATGTTTGTTTGTTGCATTCCTAGAGCCTGTTTCTAGACATTAACCCCTTCACTCCTTGTATTAGATTTCTTTTTTAGTATTTTTTTCTCTTTCTGTCCTCACCGTCTTCCTCTTTCTTTAGGAAGACAGCATTTTAAACATATTATTGGTGAATACAGAAAATCAACAGTAAACACTTGAATCCCACACCCCATGCTATTAGTAAGATTTTTTTCTGATACATTTAGCCTACTTCATTATGAGACGCGTGATTAGGATTTCATTAGATTTAACGGAAATAAAATTTTTTTTTAATTTGGAATTTTAGTCTTTTTACTTTTTTGTACCTATAATGACTCAGTACCATAAAGCTAGCTTCCATGGTATGAAAAAGACTGACAAGTACTCAAGAACTTGAAGTTAAAGCAACCTTACCCTTAGGACAGCATTAATGTTCAGCAGTGATTTAAAATATCTGCCAAATCACTGACTTTACTAGTATGAATAAGTATAGATTAGACATCTTTCTTCAATTTTAGCATTCATAATTTTTATTCAAAAGGAAGTTATTAATAAAGCATACCTTATCAATTGCTTATCTATCATTGAACATACAAATAAATATCATGATCATGGATTTCAGTTTTCCACATTGCCAGTCAGCAGGAGTATGAATCTGCTACCTACTGAAGGAGATGTGTACTTTAGATGATGATGGCTTTATCACTTAACTGCATGAAGGACAGGGTAAATATCAGCATTCCAGTTTGGCTTCCATGAATAGGAGCACACATGCTCTTTACTATGACACCATGACCCAGCATACAGAAAATGAAATATTTTGAGGCTCTTAAAGGATTTTGATTGTTGATGTTTTAAAAAGTCTTGGTTTAGATACATAAATGTTTAATTAATTACTTATGCATTTAAATAAACTTATATGTGTATGTTTCAGAGAAAATGTTAGATCTTATGTTTTCTCAGCTTTCCTAAATTTTAGAATATTTTTTCAGCTTTTCATTAATTCAGTTCTTGTTGACTCAGAAGCCATGCTGTTGTTTTAAAGAGAGAGAAAAAAATCAGTTTTCATTTATACTTTTTCATCTTTTTTTTGCTTGTTTGTTTTTTTATATATGTAGTCCTGAGATTTGAACCCAGGTCCTTGCACATGCAAGGCAAGTACTCCACCACTGAGCCACCTCTCTAGCCCTTCAAACATCTTTTAGACTCAATGATACCCCTACATACAAAGGAAGGACTTTTTAAACCAATTGGAAACTTTTAATAGAAAATAAAAGGGCATTTCTAACCCATTTAAGAAAATATACTTTTGATCATTTGAACACAGCATTGCTAAACATTCTTTCCTCTTCATTAAAAATAATTCCTAAAGGGGCAAGAGAGGTGGCTCAGTGGTAGAGCACTTGCCAGGCATGCACAAGGTCCTGGATTTGATCCCCAGTACCACATACTCAAATAAATGAAAGAAAAAGAAAAATGAGATTCAAAAATTGATTGTGGGGCTGGAGCGGTGGCTCACCAGTTATGGCGCTCGCATGGCATATGTGAGTATGCAAATTTGATTCCCAGCACCATGTACACAATGAAGCTTCAGAGCAATGAAAGCCACATGAAAAATGAAATAAAATGGATTCTCTCTCTCACTGTCCCTCTCTCTTTAAAAACAAAATTGACTCTGTCTCTTTCTCTGTCAAAAAAAATTATATATATATACACACATATATTCCTGAAGGTCATTACTGATAAACACTTGGGAACAATAATACAGTATTTTATACTAATTCATAGTGGGTTACATTCTTTCAAGATCAAATTAATAGACACATATTCAGGTTATATTATATGATGAATCTTGCCACCCACCTCCTTCATCTACTGCCACCCAAGACTCCCTTCTCTATGTTTTGCAAATAATCAGTTATCCTCCTTCTTTCTTTCTGGCATCTGCTACTCCTCTTCCTACTGACTTGTTCCTGCTTTGGTTGAGGTTTTGCTTTTTCCAGTCTTCTACTTACTCATTGGTGCCTTCTCCGTCATGGTTCCTATCCTCTGAATTTCCTGTACATATTCCTTTTTTTGTTATTAGTATTCCTCTTCATCAACTGTCAACTCTCCTTTCCTCTTCATCAACTGTCAACTCTGTTTATACTCTTTACTTAAACTCTCCTAGAAAAAGAATCCACTGGATTCATTACTTTTTCTTGTCCTATTGGACAGACCTATCAAATAACTCACTGTATTTTAGCTTTGATGGCAGATGTCCACTAGTTGATACAATCAGCTGTCACTACAGTAGGGGGGCACATGACACACCCTCCTCAAAGGGGATGTAAGCCTATATCCACAGGCCTACAAAATCTCACAGATCTATAAAAACTAGTTTTCTCAAGCTATATGACTGAAAATGTTTTCAGTTTAGCCATAAAGTACTACAATCTCTTCAATATATTACTGGTTAACATAAATGAAATGGGCAAGGCTCTTTAAATTGGGGGAGAAAATGCATGAGATCAATAAAGAATTTGGAGATTGAAATATTCAGAGCATTAATCTACTCTTCTCACTTTTTTTAATGGGAACAAAGAACAAGATGGATAAGAAATGCATTGTGAAAATAATTTTCCCAAAGGTGAATTGTGAAAGGCTAACAGTATATAAATTCCCATTATTCATTTTGTATTTATTTGTTTATTGGATTATTTGTTTAGTATCACTTGCTCTTTTAATTTATCATCCATACAACTGAAAAATTTTCACCTTTCCATCACCTTTCCCAAGAGATAAGTCTAAATACAGACTCAAAATTTTTTATGCCTAGTACTATTGAAATCAATTAAATATCAAAGTCAGTTGCCTTTTTCTGAAGATAGTACTTATAGTTAAATTTGCTTTATAAATGTACATTTCAGATAAGAATTAATAATATCTCTATTCAATTTTTCATCTGAAGAATGTAGGTGACCAGTGAAATTCACTCATTTAATGATTAGATACACAGATAAATCAACCCACTTTGAAATCAGGAAAATTCTAATGTCAATAAATATGTACCTCAATAGAATCTGAAGTATTCTGAAATGTTTTGCATTTAATTACGTGCAAAGGCATTAGTTTATGCATATGAAGCTTAAACTCAAACATTATAAAATTTACATCCTATAGTAGATGACTAAAAATTGCTGTTATAAATGTTTCATAAATTATCAAAGTTCTCAGCTGAAAAAAATGAAAAATAAATTATTCAATAAAATTATGCAGATATTCTCTTAGAATACATGTATATTTACCTAATAATGTTGAAACAGGAAGAACAATTAGGAGTACTGATAATGATTACAATAACATAAACAAAACACAAACCTCATTTCAAAAAGCTAGAAGAAGCCTGGTACAGTGGTGTATATCTATAGTCCCAGTTATTCCAGAGGCTGGAGAAGAGGATGACATGTTCCAAGCCAGCCAGCTAGGCAATCCCTGTCTCAAAATAAAAAGGTCTGAGATTGTAGCTTAGTGGTAGAGCACTTGACTAGTATGTGTGAGGTCCTCAGTATGATCCCTAGTATAGAAAGAAAATTTTAAAAAGGTGATTTTGGAAATGTTTTGCTAAATGCTGTATCCATAAATTCAGCTGCTATACCTGAAAATTCCATTCAGTAAGTCAGCTGAAGAATTTTATGTTGTCAAAAATAGTGTTCTGAACTAGGGATGTAGTTCAGTTGATACCTTTGCTTGCCTAGCATGCACAAGGTCCAGAGTTCTATTCCCAAGAATGCATGTGTGTGTGCATAATGCATACATGCATATTTTGGTAATTGAGTGATTCTTTAAACTACATAGTCAACTACATAACATTAGTTCAAACAATAGCAGTAAGAAATAACCACTATTATTATTTTTTAAGTTATCCGTCATGAAATGTGTTAGAAGCCACTACAGCAAAGTTTCTTTTCTATACTGTTTCTGGAAGCACATCTCTCAAAAAGTACATAATACCTGCAGATGAGATTGTAGTTATTATTCATTTCTATTTTTTCATTATCTGTAGTTTCTAAATTTTCCACAATGAATTTTTCTTTACTTCTGCAATTAAAAAATTAAACATTCAAGTCTATAAATAAAAGTTAATGTTATATAAAATGTAATTAAAATGAATCCTATCTTTATTTAGGAATAATCTAAGCCTACACTGACCATATATTTGTAATATGATATGTGTATTTTAAATTAGTAAATTACAGCCTGGATTTCCCACTAAATTTGACCTTCATAATAAAATAATTTTCTTTTAAAAATTTGTTTCCTTTCATATTTGGAGGCTAGAAGAAGCAGAAAATATACCAAAGTAGGTTATGGTTTTTATGTTCCCAGAAATGTTTTATTAGCATCTTGAATGACCTTACAACAGATTCTTGCACGTTATATCCTCAGCACATAGCACAATGTAACATGTGCTCCATTAACAATATAGGGCCATACTGTACAAATGTTTTTGTGCCATTTTTTAATGTTAGCAATATATTGTAAATATTACATCCTTTATTTGAATATGAAATATACTATTTTAAAATCTGTTGGTTATCTCACATTTTACACCAAAGTACTATAAAGCAATTCCAGGTCACTAAGACAGTTGAAAAAAAGATATAGCAGGGAGGAAACATGTCCAAAGTGAATTCTACCATGATTCATCAGTGCTTTTAGTGTTTTCAAGAGAAAACTGACTGGCAGCCTCTGTGAGCAAGATCTTGAGAAATCAGCCAGGTTGGAAGAACCATACATGAGAAGATGTTTCTAGAGGTGTTGGCGTAAGTTACCTCATTGTAATCCGCTAGGGAAAGTCTAACAGCATCTTATCATAGGAAGATCATCCAGGAAACTGCACTTGGCTAACCAGCTCCAAGGGGCCTACACACACTGTCTCCTCAGTTTCACAAAGTTAACTCAGCTTAAGATTTAATTTATAACTCTCATTGCTCTAGCTGAGCCACTACCTTTTTAAAGCACTTCCTGGGCAGTCAGGTGAGCAGTTCTTTGCAGAAGATTTTGACTGGAAGACCACCTCAAAAAATTCAGTATTTTGTATTACTAAAATAAATGGTCAAGAGGAATCATGGTGTTGAAATTAGTGGCTGAAAATAAGCTTAGTAAATAAGCCAATGGTGATTAAGACAAAACAAAAATTAATTGTTATCATGTTATTATTTTAGTGCTAAAATTCAAATAAAACAGGTTTTAGTAAGTCAGATCATTGCTTGGGGAAATTTGTGGTATTATTTTAATTCTTACATGAGGGATACAGATGTGTTGTCATAAACCATCCATAGCTTTCAGGAGCCTTCAGTGAAGAAGGAAACAATTCTAAAGACAAAATATTCCTTAAAGTACATTTTCTTTAAGCAAGTAGTTCTATGTGGCTCACAATAAATACTGAGAAGTAGAATTTTAAATATAATTATGACTTCCCAGTGAAAAGTAAAGAAGACAAATTTAAAAACTTAACAAAGGCAGGAACTTAAATTTATTTTTCCTACTATGTTCCTTAATTTTGAAAAACTTTGTAATAGAAGATTCTAAAAATATTGAGGGTGTGCTAAATTTTGTGAATTCAGTTCTTAGTGATACTTAATTTATATAAATAATACATGGAAAGTAAGACAATACTTAATTTATATTAATAGTACTTGGAAAGTAAAACAAGAGCAACTATTGCCTTTATTTAATGCAAAATCATGCATTTTTCTTGACCTCATGAAAATAAATTGTATAACCGTTCACATAGATAGACAGAAAAACAGTCTTACATTTTGTCAAATTATCTTTACATTTGTGATTATGATCCACTACTGTTTATGGAATGTCAGTTTAAGGATTTGTAAATATTCTGATACTTAGTGTCTCTATGCTTTTTAATTGTTTTCATTCAGTTTGTTTTAATATAAATCAACATAACCCTTTTTTCATACTATGGTAATACTGAATGCTTTTGCGGTTTATAATGCTTATTTAAAAGCACATTAACTCTTTAATTCTTAAATGCATACCTGTTAGCTATTCTATTATGTGATAAGCATTTCTTGGAAATGAAGTTTTTTCCTTAAAATAAAATCACAGTCCAAATTTTACTTTCATTAGACTTATGATTATTATACTTCTTTCAATACTTGCCAGTTGAGCTAGATTAGATTTAAAGATAGTTATTCTTAAAACATTCTCATAGTAATATATTTATTTGTGTTTATTTTTATTGTGTCATTAATATATTCTTGAAAGGTAAACTGTATTTCTTAAAATGTATGTTTTTCACATTGAAATGTATTTATTTCAGAGACATTTATCCTGGTTTGTCATAAATGGGTACAATCAATGTCAAAGCAATAGGGACCAAAAGGTTCTTAGCAGATCATTTAAACCTAGTTTGTTAGCTTGTCTATACCTACGGTGTTTAGCCAGAAATTGAATAGAAGTGAGGCATCTAAAATGCTGAAATTTTTATACATATTTGAATAAAGTTATGAATTAGGAAATGGCTCATGAATTCCCGGGGTACAGCTCCAATACCGCTCCAAGGTCAGGTCCTTCACAGACATATCCGTGCTTTCTTATCCTTCAGTACTCATTAAGTCTTGCATTCCCCCACTTTCTAAGCCAACTAATCACTCTGCATGTAAATTTACTGACTACGGGCCTCAGGTAATTTCGCTCTCCTCAGCTCTTTGTATTATTAAGTTTGTTTTCAAGACAACTGAGCAAAAATTCAGTGGAAATATTTATCCAGACAACTAAGTGAGTTACCCATGTTCTCCCACTGTAGACTATCAGATTCCACGCTTCTCAACATCAGAACAAGGGACAGGGGTCTCTATTTATTGATCATTCTTCATGAATGAAGGCGTTACAAGTGGATTAACTACTTGGCTTAATTTAAAATCAAGAGGTATTTCATCTTCTATTTTAAAAAGTCCCTCAAAATATAAACAACCCCTTTCAGCAAATATTTAATGAGTGGTTATTTTGTCTAAGGCACTGAGCTAGAGGATATAGCATATTTTCTCTGAGATTTGATAATTATTGAGAAGACAATAATAATGTCAATATAATATTGATAATGGTTGTTATTAGTAGTATAGTTGAGAGCTTATCATATACCAGATGTTGTTTTTAGTGACTATATATTGAATCCAATTGTACTATGAAATTATTTGTATTATTAGCTTGTCCTATAAATAAGAATACTGACTGAGATAGAACAGCAGTTATTTGTCAAGGTCACACAGCTAACACCTGTGGGAGTAGGATGTAAACGCATCAGAATACCTGCACCAGACCAAGATATGTATGCCTTTTAGAAAGTTTAAAAGAAAAACCTAGTAAGGATTTAAATAATAAGCCAATCAAAGTTAACGCAATGCAATTAGCCTGTGACAAATTTCTCTAGTGCATTTTTAAAAGTTGATAAAATGTTTTTCTTCTGTAGTTAGTGCTCATTTTTGAGAAGCAGACATGTCCAAACTTAATGCCTGGCTTTATATTATTTCCTCAAATTATTGTATAATTGAGGATGGATTTTTCTGGTATTTTTAGTGTCAAAATAAATGTATCTGTCCTTACGGTTTCTACAAATGTCTTTTTGTAAAGGGAAAGCAATTATCTCCATAGAAAGACATTCGAAATTGTTCTTGGGGATATATCCTTTCTTAAACCAAGAAGAGCTTAAAAAGAAAACAAGAAGAGGGAGGAGTTACATAGTTCAGCAGGTCTTTCATCATCTAGTTCCTGGGATGATAGGTCTGTTAACAAGACCAGTTGGTGACTAGCACCAGGCCTACCAGCAAGACAAGCTGAGGACAGCTTCCCTGGCACCCCAGAGAATGTCATTAATGTCAGGGGAAAGCGACTCTACTGTGCCTCTTATATGGAAAAATGAAGATTTCGTTTCTGCATTTCCAAATACAGAGCTTACTTAAGATGCTTCAGGACTGGCTTCAACTCTGTACAGATTGTGCGATGACCCAGGACCCTATGCTTAGAGGGCCCTCTTGTGGAGTTAGTACTCTGTTGTTACTCTCTCCAGGTTCTTGCTTTTGGGAACCTGAACCCTATGTTTTCAACATGCGCTAGGCTTGCAAATTATGTAACTTGTGGTGCCTGTCATAATGTAAGAGAGTAGCAAAAGGAGAATCTGGAAGTGTGATTTACATGTCTAATTTTAAATTGCAATTAAATTTTCCAGCTGACTCATAGGAGAAATAAAAACAAAAAGATTTTACCTCCAGCCCAATATCTAAAAATCAAGAAAGAAAAAAGAGAAACTTTTAATGAGTTGTTTCTTTCCTTTCATTTTTTTTTAAACATTGGTCAAGTTATTTTAAATAAATTAGTTTAAAACAAGAAACTAACAGCAAAGTCAAATGGCAGGCTAAGGGCATCATAATTACAACCTGAGAATGTATCCTCCTGTCATTTGCAAATAGGAAGTGCTGCTGCCAAGAACCATGACTCAGGTCTCAAGCAGTGTAGCTCTCGCTCTGTTTCCAGGGCTTCTCTGTCTCCCTATCACCATGACAAGGCTTATTTCCAGTTTCCCACAGCGTCCTGCCTCCCACCACAGGCTAAGTCAAATGCCAAATCCTGACAGCTAATTCATTCTCCTTCTCTCTCTCTCTCTCTCTCAAGCTTTTTAATGAAGGCTTCTGAATTTTCAGAAAAGAAAAGAAGACTAATGCATTCTAGACTTAGAAGTGCAGAGACCTTACAATTGATTTATGCTTTCTCAATGCTTTAAAATTACTTTCAGTTTTTATTTTGTTTTTTACTGATAAGAAAACAAAGACCTAGGGTAATAAATAACTCAGATTATGCTAGAATTAAAGGTGAATCTAAAACTCAGGTTTCCTGACTCTTAAAATTTTAACAATTTTCCTATTATTATTCGCTTAATATTCAATGCAAACGTTTATGGGAAAGGAGATTTTGAATTACCTGTTATTTGTACGCCTTACAAAGGACTAAAAATGACAGCCCACATAGTGGCCAGCTGTTTCAATAAATAAAGTTTTATTGATAGTCACG
Source organism: Aplodontia rufa (assembly GCA_004027875.1). NCBI lineage: Eukaryota > Metazoa > Chordata > Mammalia > Rodentia > Aplodontiidae > Aplodontia > Aplodontia rufa. The sequence goes on from PVKS010000131.1 coordinate 173,472, forward strand.
GATTTGTTGACAAAGTTCTATGACTACTTTCACGCTAGTTTGAGCAAATTTGAGTAGCTGCAATAGTGACACAAAGCTTTCGAAGTCAAATATATTTACTGTCTGGTTCTTTACAAAAGTAGTGTTTGATTCCTGATCTGTTAGGATATAAGATCCTTCAGATTCTGGTTTGAGGCATGCCCAATGCTGATATCAGTGTTTGGCACAAAATAATATTTAAACTAAACTAATAGGATATAGGTACCATGTGACCCAGAATAAGTAAGAGTAATTAAATAGGATAAAGTACAGATACAATATGGAATATTCAGTTTTAAAATTTCATAATTCTAAGATGTTATGGTGTTGCATCTTCTTTCTCTAATTACTGGATGTTAAAGGCAATTTAATGTTCTAAAAAATGATCAGTCACGCATAAATATAGAACCAATTTATATGTGTAAGGTGCTGCTTGTACTTTTTCAGAATTCATATCAGCACCCTGGAAACTTAAGGATCCACTTTCATGTTGATGTCAGTCTTTAGAACAGATGGTTATGCTAAGACAAAACCTATTATTAATAAATTGGAGAGAGTAGGTGGATCATTTCTAGAAGGCAAATTATATGTATTTCTATCAGCCTGTCATCTATGTAGTTTCTTAGGTGTTGGCTTTGCAGAAACACCCATCAGCTTCATTATGCTCAGTACACAGTTGAATGGAGCAAGCGAATTAACCACTGAAATATTAGGTTGTGCTATAAGAGAGAAATTACTTACATTTGATGTGGAAGAGACTGCATTCCTGATGGAGAAGGTCCACTATGTAGTTAACATCTTTAAAATATACCACTAGAGGGAGATAGCTGCCTAAAGGGTATGTAGAGATGTAATGAATTTTTGCCTTTTGTCTAAATGTCTCCAAAAATCCAGGTATAGCTGGTATGGGTTTGGCTTTCCAAAGTTTCTGTCCAGCTGCGTTTGTTGTTCAGTTTCAGAGGCAGCTATAAAATCCGTTTCCTAGAGGTTTCTGCTTGCATTACTTCCAAGGTTCCTTTTATTTACCTTGTTTTCTATTTTCACTACTCCCACCCCCACATTCACAAATCACTCTAAGTAGTTCATAGAACATTTTTGCACAAAAGCTTTTCTATGAAAACTGATCCAGAATTATCATGTGCATCTTTCTTTACTCCAACAAGATTAAACAAGAATTTGTTGAACAGTTAGCGGTTCATTTGCAAAGGTATATTATTTTCATATTAATAGTGAATATTTTTAGACATAAATAACCAAAAACAAATACCATGAAATTTCATGCTACAATTGCAATTGCTTCAAAGAACTGGACTTTATGTGGCCTAATTCCAAAAGATAACACTATGTAGTATGCTGCTCAAATAAAAATTGTGTATATTCCTTTCAGTATATATTTCTCTATATAGTATATTCTATCTTCAACAATCAAACATTTTTGAGTGGTCTATCTAAACAACTGGAAGATCTAAACAACTGGAAAATGGAAAACCTGCTTTTGAATCTAGCATGACACTCACTCAACTTCAGACTTGGTCTACTCTGCATATTGTTGTCCTTTGAAATATGTGAGAATCAATACATGAACCAAATGTAATAAGGTATGCGTAAAACACATCTGTTTCAACAGCTGCTTAAAATGTATTTATAGTAGTATTGTATAGTTATAAGTAGGAAGAAATAGATAAAAGGAACAGATTAAACAATGTTCTCTGACTTTGGCAAGGCAAGTCATGAATGTAATGCAGGTCACAGATAAATTAGGGGTTCAGGTATTCTTCTCACCCTGCAATAAGTAGGAGTACTGAGCCCAATCAACTAACCTCTCATGGTACTATCTAAAATCTGGAAGAGTTGAATTAGTTACTCATAAGTCTCTTAAAAGCTATTCTCTTCTTCCTTATATAGTTTCACTTATTGATTTTTGTTCCCAAAACTTTCAAATAAAATTTAAAATGATTTACCATAAAAATATAAACAATAAGTTGGGGAGGAAGGCCAATATAAAAATTTTACATATAAAAAAGGAAAGACTCCAGTTGCAGAAAAATTTAGCACATTTCCTAAATCTTGGTTCCCTAATGGATAGAAAATTAGAGAAATCAATGCACTGCAATTCCAATAGAGTTCAAGGAAAAGAAGTACAGAATCTTCAGCAGAGGGTCTGCAAATTTGGACTTTGTCATCAAGGGAGTATAGGCAATGATGCTAGAGGGCTGATAATACAAAGAGTGGTGGATTTGAATAGCTGTGCATCTTTATATACATGAAAAATGATGTTCAGGAAAAAATAGTTTTTAGGTTATCAGCTACAAAATCATTTTTTGTAGATCAAATATAAATTTTAAAGGAAAGGTTTTTTTGCAAATGAATTTGAAAAGCCTTTGCTAGAGTTTTCTGATAAGATTCTCTTTTTCTGGGGGAAGAACTGTGTTCAGTGACTTACAGCCAGGGCTCTGTAGAGTCCAGGGGTTCCAGGTGGTACCTCAAGGGGCAAGTTAGCCCATTTCTTTAGCAGCAGGGCAACTGCTTTATATGGTTTTTATGAGCAGTAATTCCATCGATTTAAAAGTGATAAAATCACTGCCACAGTTGAGCTCCTGGATTTTCACAGAGCATAACGATTCTTTCCCTGAAGAAGGCAAGCTTCAGAGGAGAGGCTGAGTCTTTCTCCACACTGCCCTTCTAGGACCTGATTCTTTGAACAGAGAGTGAGTAATTTATCATAACTAACAGAAAATATCCCTTAATTATTTCACCATGTAAGCTTTTGATCTGTGATTTAGTGTTCTAGAAAACTTGCCCATGTAGAAGGAAGATACTCCAGTACATAAAATGGGGTCATTCTTGCCTCTGACCTATCATTTATTGATTACCTGTGTTCTATTTTGTCAGAGAGGTCAGGAGGCCAAAAGCATAGTTCCCAGCTAAGATCTGACTTCATAAAATAATGAACAAACACATTTTTAGCACATGTCAGTGTTATTTTTCTGGATTCATTTCAGTGTAGCAGTTCTAGGATAGAAAGGATTTTTTTTGAGGTTCTATCTGGCCTTTGCCTACCCAAGCAAAACAACAGAAACTAACACACTCTTGGACAGTTTCCTAACAAAATTGCCCTTTCATGTAGTCTCAGTGTGGAGAAATAGTTCAGGGCTGTCCAGTCCTTCTAGGAATGACAGAATGTGGAAGTCTTTCTTACAAGCATTTATCCATCATCCTCATATAAAAATACGAATGGGGAAGAAAAATGATGTGTGCAAGGTGGCAAAATTAGTTGATGGTAGACTAGGGACAAAATCTAGTTTTCTCCACCATCCCTTCCCATAGTGAAAAACTACAAACTATACTACGCCATTTTCTTTCTCCTGAGAGTATGTTTAAAAAGAACCTAAGATTCACACTGATTTGCAAACGAAAATAAAAAGTAATCTCTCTCCCTCAAGTACACACTTCCTCTGTCGACTCCATACCTCAAGTTGGGGTTAATTCCAGTACTTCTTAGGGATAAATATTAGAAACACCTGGACTTCATGGATTGGTAGGTTGTGAAATGACAATCAACCTGAGCTACACAAAGGAAAACTGAAATGTTTATTATTTCTATCTCCATATGTTATTAATAAATTATTTGCTACAGAGTTATGAGTAAACCCAGCAAATATCCCTCACAAGGACATAGTTATTTCATAGTTTATTAAACTCTGTTGAAAACAATGGACATTCTTATTAAGCTGTATTTATTTTTGTTTAGATTTCACCTTTGATGCAGTACAGATAGAAGTTGATGACTCAGATTTTGAGAAGTTCTCTCTAGATCAGGATAATACAAGAGGCAGGTTTTCTTTAAAATTAACTAGACTGATAATCCAGAGACACAAAATCTTCAATTATGTAGTTGTGACCCTGGAAATGTCATCTAATCTCTTTGAGTTTCATATTCCTTGTTGTAGATGGCTCCATGAACTTCTGTGTTTCTCATGTCCCTTCTAGTTCTAGAATTCTTTAATGTTATTTTGTGAGTTGAATGCTGGCCCAGGCTGGTGGTGTCTGGCTGTGGGTGCTCTGAGCACCCTATTCTCCAACTTGCAGGAACATTTTCTGTGGGAAGGAGATATTAATGGAGATGAAAGATCTTAAAATCTCAGTCTTAACTCCACTCCTTATGACCTCTGAGGCTTATAATAATTCACTTAACTTCTCTAAGTCTGCTTTCTTCAGTGAAAAAAAATGTAAAAATAATATCTCTATGGCTTACAAAATGGATTACAGTAAGAATCAAGTATAAAATTGCATATAAATCATAACGTCCCATTAAACAAAACAAATGATGTCTTTAAGAAATTATGCTTTGGACTTATTTAAAAGTCTTTAAAATGTTGCTCAGTGTCTTAGTCTACTCAGGCTGTATTAACAAAATACCATAGGCTGGTGGCTTAAACAACAGACATATTTTTCTCATATTCTGGTAGATGTAAAATGCAGGATCAAGGGGCTGGCAGATTCATTTCTTGGTGTTGGTCTCCTTCCTGACCTTGGACAGCTGCCTTCTCCCTGTATCTTCACATGTAAGAGAGGAAGCTCTGTGTTCCTCCCTGCTTTTTGTAAGGGCACATATCCCATCATGGGGCTCTACCTTTATGACCTCATTAAACTTAAATATCTTCCAAAGACCCCACTCCTACCTTTACCACATTGGGAGTTAGAATCTGGGGGAAGCAGCATTCAGTCCATAGCAAATATTATTTATGGGAGAAAGGTCTTAACATAACTGAAGTATTTTGATAGCCCTGAGGGAAAAGGAAATTCCCAAAGGAATTCAGACCATCAACAGATGACCTTGAGTGACTATAAATTTGCCACTAAAATTTTGACAAGAGAATGAACATTTCCCAACTCAAAATGTCAAAAATTATGCCATATTTCTGTAACAATTCCATATATTTATTGTACATATCTGTGAAAATTGGAGACTCTAAAGGAACTGGAGAGATCACCTAGATTACCCTTACTGTATGGATAAGGATATTGAGATGACTAGAAAATGAGCATTTTAACATAGTTTAGTGATTATGAGACCAGACTGGTCCTAACTTGATAGCCCCTTTTCTATACTGGAATGTAATAACAGCCATTTCAGCATCCCCAGGTAGAGAATTGTGTTACTTGAAGATTTTCTTCTACCAAGGCTTAAGCAGAGGGTATGCAGATTTTCCTAAGAGTGTGATCATTCTGTAGGGCAAGCTGAAAGTGATCCAAGAGAGCATCTTTCCCACTCCTTCAGTTGAATATGGGGAAGCTGAGAAGTTGTTTCTACACAAGGGGTCTCACAGCTGGCAGGAGAACAATGCAGGAGAGAGATACAGACTTTGAGTACGTCAGACCTGGAATGGCACTCGGTCTTAACATTTTTTAGCTGTGTGACCTTGGGACAAATTATTTCAGTTTCCTAAACCTTCGATTCCACATCTGTAAATTGACAATAATGTAAAGATGGAATGAGGTAGAAGATGAAGTGCCTGTTATATAATAAACGCTCACCAGCCACCAACTTCTTTGTTAGTAGGAACTCAAGGACTAACAACCACAATTCTTAGCATGCAGTGCAGTGCATTTTCCAATGCACTTCATGTTACTTGAGTAACGCTGTTTTGAACTGGAGCAATTAAAGTGCATTTTTAAAAACCTGTCTTCCACATCAATCTGTTCACATTTTTAATAATGCCAGAAAAAAGCTTGAAGTTAGCCCACAGAGATTTTTATGAACCAAAGGGTTATTTTAATTGGTTTTTGTGCCTGTTGTTATGGAAAATAGTTGTTTCATAGATTAAACATTACGACTTCACTGCAAGATCTATCCCAGAATGGGGTATAACAATGATATCATCCTTCTTCTTGACAAAATATATCTCAAATTAAAAGAACAGTAGTAAAGCTGCTTTAAAACCACATATTTCTATGGAAAAGTATCTCCCCTATAAATATAGTTTCAAAATGATGTAATCTCTTTTCAAAGATCAAAACAAGATGACCCTTGCTCCCAGCAGGATGTTAAGCTACTGCAGAGTTATTTAACATTTCTTTTTTCACTGTTGAAACTAGAAAGATTTCCTCTGATCCTGGAACTTGCTTTCAACATTTGTTCTCACAGCATTTTTGCAATGGCTGACCTAACAGACTTCCTCTGCTGATGAATCTCTCAAAACTGCTCTATCCAGAAGAGTTTTTTTATTCATGACCTATCTGGATGTGTAATTTAACTTTTCTAAAGAAACAGAAGAGATGTTTTCTGATCTTAATGATGATTGATTGGTACTTTTTAAAGAATTGAGGCAATTCACTTTGCAAAATTTAGCTTCTATCCCTGGCTCGTTTTAAGCCCCAGAACCATACCAGCCAAGGAAGACAGGACCTATTTGTGTCATTGGTAAAACCATATGAGAGAAATCAAGGGTGGGAGGCTATCCCACAGTTCTGAAAGCAAATAGTTATCTCATGTGAATGGATTCCTGAGGTTTCCTCTTGCTTCCCTGACTTATTGACTTATTCTTTTTCTTCTTTCCTTTCTCCTCCCTAGAATATATCTTTATATTCTTTCATGTTCTCCTGGGATCCTTAGGCATCAGTTGATTTTGCTGGCAAAACCCCAATTCTGGTCCTCAGTCAGAGTAAAGTCAAGGAACTCAGTAGTGTCATGTCCTTCATTATTTTAATGTACCAGTGAGTTTCAGTATGTTAAAAATGAGAGGATCCGTCAACAAATTATGTATGTTTAACTTTATATTTTTCTATATGAATCATAATGTTGGATTACTAGAAATACTTATTTCTAATATAAATTTACAGTTATATTAAAATTTTTTCCTTGTTTGGTTTTTTCATTGAAGAGAGATAGTCCAACATTGTCTTCTCAGTAATTTCCACTAAATGCCTTTCTAAATTAATGTCTGTTCTGAGTCAATTTAAATGATATTTGCATAGATTTTTATAGTTTTGTGGGAAGTTTCCTTCTCAGTTGGAGGCACTGCTTACACTCTTGTTTTGGCTTTCAGTTGGGAATTCCTTTCCTCCACTGTTGACTGACAATACTTTCTTTCCTTCCCACTCAACCCTTGCCCTTTACCATTTATTACTTTCATACACTTCTTCTCTATCAATTCTTTTACCTAGATATACAGAAGGGCTTCCAGCATATAGATCACTTAGTTATAAGGAGGCTTTTTTTAGACATAGTTTTTAGACAGAACAATCCATAAATTAGGGGACTCATGAACCTAGGAACTTGATGATTATTGGAGATATGCAGCATAAGAGCCCGAGAGCAGTCATTGCACCGACACAGGACCTGAAGCCATCTTGCTACACACAGTCCAATCAGCCAGTTGCCCATCCAGCTGAAAAATGGTACACTGATGATCTATGGTCAGGTGTCTCACAGGTTGCATGACTAGAACTGCTCCATTAACAAGAAAGTGATAACTGCAAAAAATCCTTTAAAAAGTGTTGTGAGTTTGGGAGGCTGCCCGATGCTATATTGACTGTGCCTATTTATGACAACAGGTTCATTCACTTGCCTTAGCTTGATGCATAAGGTTGCAGATTCTTAAATTGTCACACCTGAATATTTGTTAATTTATTGTTTTCTTTGCTTGCTATGACTCTAATGGGTTTGAAAAATTGGTCCAGCCAGTCTCTCTTCTCTCTCCTTTCTCTCCCTCCTCTATCACTTCTCTCTCTCTCTCATCCCTCTACCTTGCTCTCCCCGTCCTGTGTCTCTTTCTCTCACTTTCTGTGAGGTTCATTTGCTTGACTGATTTTGAGTGTCCATAATGACCGTTTGGCATATTCTACAGGCAAAGGTCCCGAGACCCTTTTTGCTGGCTATAACCTCAATGATAATGAATGGCACACAGTGCGTGTGGTTCGTCGAGGAAAGAGTTTAAAGTTAACGGTGGATGATCAACAGGCCATGACAGGTAAACACCCCCTCTCCATTGCCTTCCTTTGTAATAAAGCTCAGACTTTCTCACTTCCTGATCATGTTTTTTTTGTTTTTCAACTCAAGGCTTTTGCATAACTTGAAGCATATATATCCAGTCTATTTTAACTCCAGATTTTCTTGTTACAATTTTCATTTAATAAGCAGCCTGTTAAGTATTTCCTCCCAAATGAACATCAATGTTGATGTCATATTGTTTGTCCTGGAAGAATTCAAGAAGAAATTATGACAAATTATAAATTTGTACTTTATAAATATCTTAGTGCCTCATACAATATTGAAGTCACTGCTTTGGTACCGGTTTCTTTTCAAGATGTACAGTTTGGTGATGTACAGAAGTGAGTTCTGCTTTTCAGCTTCTAAGTAATGGATGGTACGTGGTCCCGCTGTCTGGTGAAGTGCTTTTTCATTTTAGGCAATAGTAAATCATTTGGGGAAATTTAGCTCAAGGGATTAAACTCTAATATTAAGAATGTCAAGTTCAATCCCCAAATTGTAGACTCTTGACTGAGGGGAGCTGTACAAAGGTCCACCCTGAAGACCTCAGAATGCTAAGTGAAAGAGGATTCAATACACCTTTATCTTCTCTGAAAATAATCCCAAGCACATGACCCAGATCTCCATGTTAATTATTTGAGTGCTAGGCACACACAAATGTCCTTGTACAGTGGGGACATGTCTTTTTTAGTTAAATCCGAAGGAAATTCCCGTGCTTCAAATTCTCAACTGTCAGTGTGGAACTTGACCAGTTCCATGTCCCTTTCATTGTTCATGAAAAGAACATAAACAATGACACTTCACCCCCCAAACACTTCTGCCTGTATTTTCTAAAATCTCAAATCCCCTTACTTAACAAAGAAAAAGTTACCAACTTGAGTATTTTTGCATTGATGCATAGCATTTCATCTATTTTATCATCCATATTCCAGTTTTGTCAGTTGACTCAATGTTGTTTACGTAAATATTTTCTCCTTCAGCACAATAAGCAGTGTAGGGTTAGATAGGTCATTTGTAGTCCTATCTCCTTAGTCTTCTTTAAACTACATTTTCATAAACTATCTTTGTCTTTTATGACATGGGTATTATTGAAGTATGTAATTCCTCTCCTACCTTGTATTAATGTAAAGTCACTCATTTTGTGCATAATCTGATATTTCTTCATGATTAAATTTAGGTTAACCATCTTGAATGAAATACCAGTCGTCAGTGTTGTGACCTTACAGGATCCCATCTGGCGCACATGCAGGCATGCACATGTAGTCCATTCCCTGGTTGGTGATTAAATCTGATTAGTTGGTCAACATGTTATATGGTTTCTTCACTGTATGATTATCATGCTTTCTCCCTTGCAACTAATAACCTGTTTGTGGAGAGGCATAATAAGACTATACTCATATCCTTATACTTCGACAAAATTTTGCCCAGGGTTTAACATCTGTCAAAGATTGTTGCCCAATTCAGTCTTCACTACAGTAGCTACAAAGTGATTTTTTTTTCAAACTCCAGCACCCCTTCCACATTTACAATCAACAATTATTCTGCAACTGGCAGCCATCCCTTCTCTCTCCTTTCTTTCTCTTATTTTCCTTTCCTTTCCTTCTTTCCTTCTTTACTGATATGGAACCATTGGTTTCTACATTTATTTACAGTAGTTTATGATTACTCTTAATTATTTTTCCCAGTTCTAGCAGGTGTGAGTCCTGTCCAGATGCTCTCTACCATGTTTTGATGTGCAGGCTCCTAATTTTTGTTTTAGTTTTTTCTTACTTTCTGCATAACAAGAGGTTCTGGGCACAGCTTTTTTCTACCATATTCCATTCCTATAATTAACCGTTTAGTTTCCTAGGGAGGAAAAGGTCTGGGTGGTATGATACACTGAACACCAGGGGACTTTGCTTCCTGACCCTTTCATTTACATAGATAGGAACTACATTCAAATACACAACCTGCATCATCACATACATATGGACACATACACATGCATATAAATCACATGTGTGCTTAAGTGTGCACATACCTACGTTTTGGAGAACATGAATTCACATTTGTTCCTCCACACCTGCAGCATTATTGGTTGATTCCCCACATTCTGTATTTCTACCTTTTCCACCAAGTTAAGAATCTTGGCTCCTAATAATCTCATTTACTCATTTGCTCAATCTGATAATGCAACTAAAATAGTTTCAGAATTCTGATAATGCATAGTCTCCCAAATTTATGCCTGCTGAAAACCCTAACCTGCTCCTGGTGTAGTTAGGATGCACAGTGAGAGATCTTCCCCCTTGGCCCTCTTTTGATCTCCTGTGAGCCACTAACCTCCCTGGCACAGGACTCTAGCTCCTTCTCCTCTCAAAGGCTTTGTTCAGTCGTCTCCCCTTCCTAGAATCCACCTCTTCATTACCCTTCTCTGATTTTTAGCATGTCTTCTGCTTTTTAATCCCTCAAATCTTACTTGAATATGATCCCAGGCTCCTGCTCCGCTTCCGCTTTTACCAGCCCACCTCCTTGTTCATTGGATTCATAGCGTTTTCTGAGTCTCCTTATACATTGGATCCTATGTTCAACTCTTTTCGTCTGTCTTTCCCCAGTGGACTGTGAGTTTTGTGGAAATGGCAGCCTTGTCTGTTCCTTGCACCACTGTTTCCTCGTTGCCATCACTGCATCTGGTATTTATGCTGTGCATGCAGTGACTTTAAGTGAATTAATAAGTGGATCTGAGACTTAGAGGCTATTTTGTTCCACACCAGAAATTTAAATCTAATTCAGAGCAAGGCTGAACCTGAAATAGTTGATCTCAATTTCTGTTTTGGTGAAACAGTCAGTGAGATATTGAGATTTCTCTACAAAGTCACCATTCAGGAAACATGAGCTTGTGGGATTTTTTCTTTTTTTCTTTTTCTTTGAGATACCAGAGATTAAACTCATAAATGCTTAAACACGGAGATACATCACTAAACTCCTCCATTTTTTTTGAGGCAAGGTCTTGCTAATTTACTGAGACTGGTCTCCAACCTGTGATCCTCTTTTCTCAACCTCCCAAGAAGCTGGGATTACAGGTGTGCACCCAGCTCATAGTTTTTCTTATTATAGGTTATTCTCAATCTGATATGTCCCAGACACCTTGACTGGAGGCATTTTACTACTTCTAAATTCTCCTACCCAATCAAATCTCTGGAAATGACTGCATTTCTGCATTTTTAAATGGTTAGAACCATAAAAATCCTTCTTCATACAATCTTTTCCCTTCAAAGTTCTTTTTCTTTCTTTTATGCAACATAACAGCAGTACTGATGAAGATTATATGCTGGAGTAAATTATAAGTGTAAATTTCTTTCTTTCTTTCTTTCTTTTTTTTTTTTTTTTTTTTTTTTTTTTTTTTTTTTTTTTTTTTTTTTTTTTTTTTTTTTGTTGTTCTTGGTACTCAGGATCAAACCTCATGCTTCACACATACTTGGCAAGTACTCTACGATTGAATTATATTTCAAGCCCAGAAAATAGCTTTTTAAAAGGCAGTGTTCAAACCCAGCGCAGGGACACATACCTATAATCTCAGTGTTTCAGGAGGCCGAGGCAAGAGGATGGCAAATTTGAGTTTAGCCTCAACAAATTAGCAATCCCCTAAGCAACTTTGCAAACTGCTACCACAAAATAAAAATAGAAAAGGCCGGGGTTGTGGCTCAGTGGTAGAGAGCTCCTGGGTTCAATCCCCAAATCAAAAAGTAAATGAAAGAAAGGCAGGCAGGCAAGCAGTGGTCAGTTAATGTTTTCTCAGTAGCTAATTGCTCTTTGGTGCTAATTGTCCTTGTACAAGCATATCTGCCATTACTGTCTATGTAACTATATATATTTATTAGATTAAAAGCAGGCTTTTGAACCTACACTATGATATTTTTTCTTATGATTGTTCCATTTTTTTCTCTACCCTGTTTTACTACCTTTTTTATTATTTATGCTCTGCATAAATATTCTATTCCTTTGAGAAAGGAAGACAGATATTAAGTGTTATTTTTGTCACTAAACTTCTCAGTACTACTAAACAAAATGTTCTTTTCTATTTTAGAGCTGCCAAGGAGTTAACAATTTAGGTTGTATTTAGTTTCAAGCATTAGAAATAGTTTTCTGGATATTTTCTTCCTGTTGGATGTTGACTGATAGAGCTTTTAAGAAGAAGCATGGCAGCTTCAGGATTGGGCTGGGGTCCACTGAGTTAAGACTCAGATCTTAATGTAGCAAAAAAGATAAAAATCAACACCGGGGATATCAAAACCCCAGAGATTTTTCATATTGTTTTCTTATTCATTCTATATTGCTCATTAATTCAATGCCTCTGGTGTCCCTAGAGCTTTATATTTGGAAATTATTAAAGTTTGATTTCATTTGCTAGAATGAGGGAGAACCCTGCAGAGCAATTTCAAGGTCATTGAGCAAGTAGAACTGTAGGAGAGAGAAATGACATCATAGGAGAGCAGGAATTGCTAAGGCTATAATGGCATTTTGCATCAGATACTCTCAGAAGGCACTGAATGAAAGAAGACATAATTATTTACAGTGACACTTTTGTTTTGCAAAGAAGTGTATAAAGAGGTAATTCAGAACCTCTCTTCACAATGACCAAAAAGAGACCATGGTGAGAACGACTGGAGGGAAGTCAGAAAGGATTAAGGACTATTCAAGAAGAGTATTTGAAAGTTAAGTACAGTTCAGGGTATTTGGGATTTTTGTTGTTGTTGTTGTTGTTATTGTTCTTTTTGCTTTTATTTATTTTTTATAGCATTGAGTTTAGAATCAACAAAGTCACTTAAGTATATAAATAGTTTTTCTTACACAGCAAAAAGCACATCTTTTATATTCGACTTATAGGCAATCATTTCATATGCCACCTAATATATTATTGTTTCGATTAAAGAAATGGACATCTGTTAGATTGGCTGAAAGGGGCCCACGTAGGTGACTGTTCAGTCTTCATGATATCTGGGAAAAATATTCAGCCTGTTTTATCAAGGGCTGATTCTGAGATTGGCCCTATTTAATACTTTAATTAATATCCTGGATAATGGGCTAGGGGAAGCTCAGTAAATTTTCCAATTATGCCAAATTGGGTAGGAAAACTAGGCAAGAAGTTGGCTGGAAGAATGTGATTGCAATTTAAATGACCTTTTTGAGTTGCAGCAGAAAATGGAACTCATGAAGAACATGATGCTGGGAATGAACCACTAGTAAAGAGAATCTTGTAATTATGTTGTACCTAAAACTATTCAGAAAATACCTTCACATTGTTATTTATGTCCCTTCAACCTTACAGAGATACTCTGAAGGTAGAGCTGGGATTAAGTTGTCTTTAATGAATTTGAGAAATCTGGTGGGATAAAGAGGGATGGGAGCTGAATTGAATGGTGAATCATTAAATAAATCTGCAGCTGAGCTTCCCACTAGGATGTTTAAAGATTATACCTTGTAATAATGTAGGCAAAATTTAATGGTTTTCTCAAATCTTGTTATGCTTTGAATTAGTAAGTTGTTCTCAGTGCTGTTATCCAAAACGTAAGTGCATCATTCTAGATAAACCAAATTTTTGAAGTGTTTAGGAGAGCACTTCCCCAGAGCAAGACTGTTGGGGTAATTTTGGCCCAGAAAAGGCAAAGTGAAAAGAAAATAATTAATTTAAACATATTTTCATGGTTCATTATTGGAAGAATAGTCAGTAACTCTCTGCTATTTCTATGAGGTTTGGGAAAATATAAAGGAATACATTTTTGGGGGAAGAATATAAAGAAAAACCATCACCTAACCATGAAGCTATGATGTAGCAATTTCTAATGCGATGATTTAGGACAATCATCACCCTAAATTCCTTCCTCCCTTCTTCCCTTTTTCCTTTTCTTTCTCCCTCCTTCTCTCTCCTCTCTTCTCTTCTTATTCTTCTCTTGCCCCCTTCATCCCTTCCTTGACTGCCCCTTTTAAAAGTTCTGTAACTTTTGTTGTTAAGGATGGCTTTTGTTAAGACTAAAATTTCAACAGAGATTAAAACCTGACCTAAGGAAATTTAGTACCATAAGCTAGCCTTAGTCAGTAAAATCACCTGTGTTCTTACTACATGCAACTATCAAGGATGCTTTTGGTTTCTTACATTTTAAAATGTAATATTGCTACAGAAGTCTAAATTTTTTGAGGTTTTTTTAAATTAGTTCAGCATCGACTTACATAATGAAGGGATTTGTTGGTTCATCTTACAGAATTCTAAATTTGACAGTATCTTTTCTGAAAATGACAATAATAAAATGATAATAAAAAATGCTATCTTTTATTTTAGGTCAAATGGCAGGTGACCATACAAGGCTGGAGTTCCATAACATAGAGACCGGCATCATCACAGAACGTCGGTATCTTTCTTCTGTCCCTTCCAACTTCATTGGACACCTGCAGAGCCTGACATTTAATGGAATGGCATACATTGACTTGTGTAAAAATGGTGACATAGATTACTGTGAGCTCAATGCCAGATTTGGCTTCAGGAACATCATAGCAGACCCCGTCACCTTCAAGACCAAATCGAGCTACGTTGCCTTAGCTACCCTGCAGGCCTACACTTCTATGCATCTTTTCTTCCAGTTCAAGACCACATCCCTTGATGGGCTAATTCTATACAACAGCGGGGATGGAAATGACTTTATCGTGGTTGAATTAGTTAAAGGGTAAGCATATGTTGGCTCAATGGCAAATGAATAAAACTTCAGATAAGCAGATCTCCAGTTCAAACAATATATATGAAATAATGTATCGGCACATAAGGCAGTGAGCAGGAGCATGAAGAGGACATGATATATTTGTTTACATCATTTATGAGGTAACATAAGGAAAACCGAACTCAGTACAGTCCTTTACGTCAACATCTCCACAGGTCAAGTTCTAATTTTGTTAGGCATTCTGTAAAAGTCACACTTCCAATATGTATTTCCTCATTATGCAAAACATTCTGCAAGAGAATTTCTACAACACTGGAGGACTGTCTCTGCGAAATTAAATAGCTAATTCAAGTATTCAGATTACTTAAATGCCACAAAATCCTACTGAACTAAAGTTTAATTTTATGCTAGAGTTGAGTAATTTCGAAAGAATGATTTTTATGGAATTTCTTTGAAAACATGATTAAAATTTGATGCATTTTCATTGATTTGGGCATTTCTGATTCACCCATTCAGTAGTTATTATTGCATATTACGATAGGCTATACAATGTGGCAGGCTATATATATATATATATATATATATATATATATATATATATATATATTTTCCTTGTCACCTTTGTGCTCATCTCAGATTCCTATACACACCAAAATACAAGCCTAGTGGGAACACGTAGATACATGAAAATAACAGAAAAGCAGTATGAGAAGTTTGCTAAGATGGCCATGTACAATGTCCCAAGAGAATCTTTGGGAAAGTAGATTGACTTATGGGGCAGGGAGTAGATAGGTGAGCTTAGTATGGAAGAATGAGTCATCACGTCCCACAAAAAACAGGGATGATGGATGGAAAGACAGAGTAGGTGGAAGATGTTGAGAATCACCCTTTAACATTGTCAGCAGATAACGGAGGGAAGATTGGGAACAGGGAGAGCAAAGTGAAAGATCTTCCCTTCTGCTCAAATGGAGTAATTTCTTCCCCTCTGATTAGTCTCATGAAACTCATTCTCGGGACTTCTAGCAAGGATGGAGCCACTTGAAAAAGACCCAAATCTCCATTCATAATACCTGATTGGTGCCATCTAAAATTCACAAAGTGATGATGTCTTCCTCTCCTCATTTTCTCCCCAGATACTTACATTATGTGTTTGACTTGGGAAATGGTGCTAACCTCATCAAAGGGAGTTCAAATAAACCTCTCAATGACAATCAGTGGCACAATGTGATGATATCAAGGGACACCAGCAATCTCCACACTGTAAAGATTGACACAAAAATCACAACACAGATCACCGCGGGAGCCAGGAACTTAGACCTCAAGAGTAAGTACTCTGAGTCACGGCCACCACACAAGTGAAAAATACCTTGCCTAGAGATGTGTGCATGCCTCTGTGTGTTTATGTGTGTGTACGTGTGTGTGTGCACATGCACGCACACATGTGCTTTTTGCAAAGAGGAATTTTCATTTCCAGCCCAGAATTAATAATACAACACACAAGGTTCTGTTCTCACTTTAATGTGCCAAGAACATATGTATTTTTAATAGCAGCTCAAAAATGCAACACCTAAGAATACATGCATGATTAAAATTTAAAGAGTGAGAAAAAATGTGCTCTTAGTCTTCATATTATAAAGAGTAGTTGCAATTCCAACTTTCTTCAGTCCCAGCAGTTTTCAATAGATTTGGAGTCAAGGTAACCAGATGTATAAGGAGTTTCTTCTAGAGTCTATTAGTTTTCTTTCCTTTGAGAAGTTTCCTAGATGTTTTTAGACCCTCTGATCAAAAAGAGTCTGAGCCTGGATTGCCCCAGGTCTCCAACAGTGAATTCTAGCCTCTCCCCAACTCCCTGACACACATGTGTGTGCACACACACTCAGGAGTACTTTTTGCACCAGCTGTTAAGAAAGTCTAACAGATGTTTTCCTTCTTTATTAACACTAGATTTCTCAAGTGAGAAAGGCAAAATGCTTAAAAGACATGTCAATAATATGGAGGAAATAGCAAAAGTTTCTATTAGAAGGGACCCTTGTGATTCCCTAAGAATAGTATCCATACATCCTTCTCATATAACATAACAACAAGCAATGAGGAAGGTCTCATTGGCATGTTATTCTAAATGTGGGAAATCTGAGGGTTGAATGGCTTGACCAGGCATAAAACAACTAGTAGGGAGAAAGCTGGACCCAGCTGTGCCCATGCCCCCTCCATTGTGCCTTCTGCTGCATCCTGATGCATTCCAGAGCCCAGGAAATACCATTGCAGGCAGAAAGAACTGCTCATTTTGACTGATGGGATTTTCTCCTTTGATTCCAAAGGTAAACACATCATGGAGTTAGGCGACTGGAAAGAAAAAAAACCTAACAGAATCCTTTCTAATGAAAAATGCTCTTTCTAAATAGGGTGAAAGAGGAAAGAAAAGTGTTCCACTTTCTATAATTGCAGAATATATTTACCTTATTTGCCCAGCACATAAAATGTGTGGTAATGACCTTCTCCCTTCTTCCCCAGTGGCCTCTTGTTAACTTCAAAGAGATCCTGTTGGTACCCATGAATCTAATAGTTTAGCTGAAAAAATAACATGAAATTCAAAGAAAATACTGTGTAACAACCAGACCTCATTTCCTTTCTTCTTTCTGAAAAAGGGAATGAGTGGGCTTTGTCCTTATTTGGAGGGTACTGCTGTATGGCACAGAGGACTCAGGTAGTAATTTTCAAGGAAAAAGGCAAGATTGTGATATTCAGTGCATGGCCATGCTTGTGAGCATAGCCAAAGGAAAAAACCACACCCCATTGGTGTGGAAAAGAGCTCAGAGAGTATGATGAGCTCTGGTAGAGACCACAGATACCATGAGGGAGAATAAGATGGCGCAGTACACTACTGATTGAAGTATGGGACATGTACAGCCCCACACTTTGAGGACACAGAGAAGTAATGCCAGGCTGGTGGCATCCAAAGATATTGGATATTGAAGATACTACTGAGGAGTAAATACTTGTTTTTATTCATTAAAAATGGAAGTGACCATAATAAGAGACTGCGATAGGATTCTTTCTGGTGGGGGTGGGTATCGGGTACATTTGTAAATCTTAGAAACATACAGAGATGATTTTTCTTGAAACATGGAATGTTTTGTGATTCTGAATATAAGACTTTTCCCATGATAGAAACTAAGACTATGGATTATATAAGTAATAATTATATGATATTAAGATGTTGATTATTGAATTTTAAGTACCCTTGCTTTAAAAATAAAAGTACAACTTAAATTGCAGTTGAATTTCCAAGATGAACAATTGAGATTCTTAACTAAGAAGTATCCCCTTGAATTTTGTGAAGTTCCTAAGTGTTTACAGCCTTATCAGACCATGCCAAAAAAATGAGAGCAGGTCCCTAAAATTAGGCCAAGGTTTGGGCTTGTAAACTGAATGTGCATGATCCATTGACAGCAGCAACTCCAAGAAGCCTTCTTGCTGTGTGTATCATAGACCAGGTGGAGTGGGGCGAGAACGTGATCTGGGTTGTGACATCCATCACCACCTTAAGCACCGTTTGGTATGTGTAACAGACACTGGTTGGTGGTGAGTTCTTACTGAGCTCTGACCCTGTACTAATGGTTGAGCAGAATGGGGAAGAAAATTACAGGGTCTTATAATGAAGAGCTACTGTCCCTAAGAGTAGATTGATATTGAGGGATCAAAATCAAATAGGACCAATAGAACAAAGAAGGGCTGGAGACTATGGAACCAATCAAGGCATTGAAATTCATCTGGGAGCACCAGGAAGACTTTTTGAAGTATTGCCTCAGGGACATCTGAAGGATGAAGAAGAACAACTAGGAGGGGGGTGTTTACTGGAGCAGGAAGGGCTTATGGACTTAAGATTTTCCACATTCACCCTTCACCCTGAATTGAGCAGCACTGTTTCCTTTGCATATCATACACACAGGATTGAGCCACCTGACATGCAGGAAAAATAGAATTTTGCTTATTTGGGTCAATGTCTTCATTTTATATTTATCTTCCCTATGAGTTGAGCCCTTAAAGAATTAAAATTATCGATTTATTCTACACACAGCTCAAAGTTATTGTGATCATCTTAGGATTTTCTCAAAGGAAGGACAGTCACCTCAACTACATCTAATTGTGTGGTGATGTTCTGATGTGCACCTGTCTAGATCCCACTGCATGCCAGCTGAAGCTGTTATCATTTGGGAGGGATGTTCAGGGAATAATGGGTATCTGTAGTTTTATGGAGCATTCATTTCTAGGTGCCACGGTTACATCTTGGCTTTGTTTTTCAGTCTTTATTGCTGCTAAGGATTTGAGCCCATGGTCTCACATATGCTAGGCAAACATTATACTACTGAGATGCACACCCAGCCCTCTTGATAGTGGCTTTAGTTTACAATTTTATCCTTATTGTACCCATTCTCAACTGAAGCCAGATTCTTTTTCTGGCAGATTCAGGAATTTTCCAAGGATTTTTCCTCATGTTACTATACCTTAAAAGGACACTAGAGGGCAGCATAAGGCCACAAACCATGCTGTATGGTGGCGGCGAGGGGACCCCCGTTTGTGCTGGGAAGCAAAATTTCTTTGTTTCCAGACACCTAGAATCCTCATTTAGCCTTTACAGTAATTCTAGCTTTTGCCTTTGGCTCAGTTTTATTTTATAGATGGAACTTTAGTGTAGAAATTTGAAAGCTGGGGGCCATGTATTCTGTTCTCCTTGATTCCCATGGAGATGGTCATAAATGGGCAAGAGTCTAATGATCTTTCTCTGAGAAGAGGAATGCCATACAGGTGACCTTGTTCAAATTATCTTTCGTGACCCTGCCAGATTCTCGGGGGGTTGTATGTCTCTCCCTGCTGGTACAGTTTTGCTTTAATCTTTATTTCCCAGCTGTTTGTGCTCTATTCCCTCTGGCTCTTAGGTACAAGCTGCAACAATACAAGGAAAGGAGCAACATAAATTTGCTCTCTGGAGTCACTTCCTAGCACAGCTCTCTATTCATTTGGGGACTTCTGTGTCCTGCCCCCTTTAGTAAGATAAAGGGTTGGTATAATTCTTCCTCATGTTTCTCCCCTTGTTCCCATATTTGGCAAATTTGTATGTTTGTATATGGGAAGGAGCTAATATTTATTGAGTCCTTACTGTACTAAATTGATTTGAATGAGGTCATTGTATGTAATCCTACTGATTACCCAGGGATTTGTATTGAGGTCAGTCTTGCTTATTTGTTAATCTAGTTCAAGAACAAAAATAGAAAGGAAGAGTCATTTGGGGTTTCCATTTTTCATAGGTACCCTTCTTTAAAATATTAACCTAAATTTATCCTTCCGCAAATTGCGAATAAACAGTTTGCTTAATGGGGATCAGAGTAAAGATTTCTGGGTGCATAGGATAGAGTGCCCTCAGGTGGCCACTTTGTGAGAGTACACAAAGTGAGCAGTTCATGTCTGGGCCACATCTAGGTCAGCTTAGGCAGTACTTTGTCTTCTCTACCTCTTTATTCTCTGTCTTAAACCCCCACTTTTTTTGCCTCCAAGGGCCTTGAGTTCTTGTGATATCTAATGATCTTGTTTCTTCCCTTTTCACCATGTCTCCATCACCTTGCTCACATTCTTCTTTAAATCTCACCCTGAAGGTAACCATCTACTATCGTCTGCACTGGCTACCAGGTCTCTAAAAAGTCTCCTAATCAGAAATAACTAACTAGGGCTTTCCAGTCAAACATATTCTATCACTATACAAAGACTAGAAAGACAAATAGTGTTCTTAATCTTTCTTCTTAACCTCAGGCCAGCCCATTTCCCACCTGCCTACCTTCTCCAGTCCTGAGTTGAAGTCATATCCTTCCATTTTCTCCCCTTTCACATCGCTATTTAAAAAATGTCCCCGAGGCACCCCAGTGAACCAGATTGTGTTCCAAAGTCCTATCCGGTTTAGACATGCCCACACTTTGTTTCTTCATCCCACGGGAAATCTGATAGCCCTCCTGCCTTACCTAGATAATTTGCTCAAACAGGAAATGTTCAGAGAAGGATTGGATTTTGAGTTCAGCCATACAGCATCAAATGGCGTTGGAAATGGAAGGAGGTGCCTGTTGTCCCATTGTTTGGCTATCACTATTAGGTTTCTTGTTTGTAACAGAAAGCAATTAACTTAATATTACTTCAGATTGTGGGAGATTACTTTAAGGCTCCACTTGGAAACTAGAGACAAGAAACCCTTTCTTATGCTGAATAGGGAAGCCACTCAGAAGAAGAGGGCTTTGTTCTAACAGTCACACTGGCATCTCACAAGGAACCCTCTTAAGGTGTTCCCTTGGATCTGCAAACCCTGCGTTCCCAATCCACTGCCCCACTGATACAGCAGCCTGGAGGTCTCTCTGCCTTCCTCTGCTGGCTCTAGCAGGAGGCCACTTCTCTGTGGGCCCTGGATTCCTTGCTCTTGGCTTCCTCGGCCTCGTGCCTTCTACCTGTTCCTTTTGTCCCTGTGCGAGTTTCCACTTCTGTCTGCTCTCGCCGTAATCTCACTGTCGAATTTCTCAAAAGAGGATTCGCTCTGGTGGTCCTGTCATCGTCTGCTCCAGAACATTACTTCTTGGCTTTTGCCCTGCTGTTGCTGGCTAGGCTGTCTTCTGAACTCCAGTGAGCTGTAATCCGAGGTCAATTTTCATGTCATAAAGTGAAAACCTCCCAAAAGAGGCTGTGGACAGAAAGGCTCTACTTAGCTTTTCCAAAGGGAGCAGAAATTTTGCTCATTCGGAAAGGCCCTGAATGTACTTCCAAAAGGTGGGTAGGGGGAAAGGCAGGGCTTTAAGTGGAACAGTGGAGTTTGCTGTGTACTTTAGAATCACCCTTTGGCTTCCATGCAGGGGACAGACTATGGCTTTGGGAAAGGGATCACCGTGGTGGCAATAACCATAGCACAGAACAAAGACAATAGGGCTGAGTTTCATAGTAAGACTTGACAGTTTTTGTTACTCCTTTTCCCACACAAGAATTATAGAGCAGTTACTTGAAAGACAATTAGAGATATGGAACCATTGTTTCTCTTCTGACATCTCCATTGAATTCCCGGGCTTTGCAGAAATCAGTCTCAATCTATTCTCCTTGCTATAAAGCTTTTGTCAGTTTGCTGTATTCCCACTCTCAACTCCCCAACCCAGTGAGACACCATTTCCGTCCCATGTGCAGCTCTCTGGGACCTGCTCTAGCATTTGGCTTGGAGGTTCTTCCCTCTGCTTCCCTGTGACCTTTGGACCAGCTCACACTAATGCACACTGTTTAAGTTCTTTATTCCCTACTAACAATTCTTTTTTCTTTTTAAAAATTCCCTTTACCTGTTTTATTAATTTTGGAAGCTTTAAACACTGGAGAGTTTTTCCGTGTTTAATCTTTTCTATTCCCTTCAGCTTCTTTGAGATTTCCCTTACCAACATTGGGATCATAGGAGCTAAGAAATTATCTTGGAGAAACTCTGGCCTGACCAGTTCCTTTGGCTGATATTAGAAATATACTCAGGACAGATTGCATCAATTAATATATCTATTGGTTCAGATCCAGTGTTCTAATTCCTACTTCAACCGTTTTATAATAGACCAGGGAAAACAATTTTTGTTGCTCTTCTCAACAGCCTGCAGCCACAGGCTGTAAAGAAACCTGACACCTTTTGTAGAGTCCATAAAGAGCAATATCCAGAATATATACACATTTTATACACATTTTATATTATTTTGTTAAAATCTTGTAAGGTTGCTCAAAAATAAAAAAAATTAAAAAAAAAAGTGTAGGGTGTGGTGAGTCTCAGCACAGGACAGAGAATGGCAACCTGTGGCCACCTATGGGTCTTTGCTTCTGGGGCAGCATTAAGACCTCCACCCTTCCCACTTGCAGATGCAAGTGCCCTGGTGCTGGTTTGTGCTCACCTAGCGTGTTGGCTGAGCTCTGACAGCCACAGGCCCTGACCTGCAAGCTTGGAGCAACTGCAAAGAGGTCATACCTAGAGAGAAATAGCTTTCCTCAGTCCTCCCACAGCAAAGCGGCTCCTTGAAAGCAGAATCCAGAGAACCCTGTGTTTGAATGCCTTTCAGGACACAGTGCCAGTTTACCATGTCCCCATGGGGTGGTGACTGGATGAAATGAACCCTAAGAGCAGTAGCATCTATGTGGTTGATAAAGAAGCAAGTGTTCAGAGCTGAGTTTGGAAGGATTGGGGTGCTGCTCACAAGTCCTCAGCCACATCCAGGAATGCGTTCTGTGCTGCTCACTCTCCAGGGAATACCAGGAGTGAGGCTGAGCTGTCTCCTCCAGGCTTGGACTTTGTGCTCAAGAGCTCCTTTGCCATATGGGAAAGCAAGCCAGGCAGCATCCCTGTCACTCGGTCATACCTTTGCTGTCATCCTGGCTCTCACACCTCCCTCTTTCTGCCAAGGAGAAAGCAGACAAAGGTCTTTGAAATCCAAGAAGCATAAACCTACTCAGACTAACTTGAGATAAAAAAAAAAAGGAGGGGAGTGGCAGGTTATGGGATTCCAGAGACGCAAGGGGAAATTGAAGGCTGGACCTTCTGAAAGCCACGTTCAGGAGGGCTGTCAGCAACCAGGCAGCACTGCTGCCTCTCTTGGTCTCTACTGGGCTCCAAGCTGCCTCCGCTTGCTTCCTAGTGAGCATTTGCCCCCTCTCCTACCCGTGTGCTTTCGAAGCCTCAGTAAACATGGCCTCCCCAGACCTGGCTGCCCACCCCCGATCAACGCAAAACCCAGAAGACACTCATTTGAGTTTAGGACTCTAGTTCCAAATTTGGAGGCTAAGTAAATTTGATTTGTGCAGATGTTCTCTCTGTGACCAGGATAAAAGGGCAAGACACAAGGTCACATTGAACAGTTTTGAATTCGCTGATTTTGTTTGAAGAAATATGTAGGGCACATGGGGCTTAAGGGGAATCATAAAGAGGTCCAAAAGATTATCTTTAATTTTCTATGAAGGAATTATGGGGGAGAGTGGGCCTAGCTTTGGAGCAGGGCATGGGAATGAGGTTTAAAGTAATCAAGATAGTGAGAGCCTGAGCACTGTATGACACCAAAGTATTTGGATGACAAAACTCATAAATGATTGAGTGAGCAGAACTTCTTTTGTTGGTGAAGACAGAGACCATATTAACCTGGGGTCAAAAGGAGATACAACAAGCCAGAAGCAACAGGGAGACACAGGAAACACAGGGATACTGGATTCTTGCCTTCACTGGGATTAATGCAATCACAGTAGGTTCCCAAAGGTTTATAAAGTTCACCCAGGCCCCAGCTGACATCTGGGTAATGTTATAATTGTTCACTATGCATTCCAAAAGGGGATGTCACTACTATTTATAGGCAGTTGTCTCCTTTAGCTAGGATAATGAAGTTCTATCTTGCTTTCAGGATGGCCCAGAGGAATTCTAGTGTCTATCTCCAATCCCAATAACTCCTCTTGAGTCATTGGTCAAAACTGTACTAAACTAGAAAGTTGAGTGGGTTTAGTACAGAGTGACCTCTATCACCACAGAGATGCCCCGAAGCCAGTTCTGCCATTTTTCCTCATGTAGGAAAGTACAGTTTTTATGGCATGGTGCTGCTGTTGGCCTACGGTTATCTTTCCCACCCTGGATGTTGCTTCTAATGCTTTTTAGCCACACTAGGTCAATCACGCTTTCCCATTAACACCACATTAATGCTTTCTTTCTTTCTTTTTTTCTCCTATGTGTCTGTTTGTAAAAAGGACCCTTTATTGGCCCTTGCAATTAATTGCTGTGCTTTTTATTAAACAAAATAAAAGAAGGAATATAGCTTTGTAATAAAGGACACAGACTTTGGGGTCAAATAGATGGGCGAAATAGCATCTCTACTGTTTGAATTTGTCCTTTGTCAAAGCACATCAATATTTTCTTCATCATCATCTATTCTTTGCTAAACATTGAGTAAGAAATTTACATCCATTTTCTCTTTATTTTCATGACAAACTGGTCAGGTTGATCTACTTGGCTTCCTGTTACAAATGATGAAACTAACGTAAGCCTTACAGAGGTTAAACATGATTCTAGGGCAATAGTAATAGTAATACTAAATAGTAGTGATTATTATTTTAATACTTCTTAGGGCACATCGTATGTCATGCACTATTAGAAATGTTTATGTACGAAATCCCATTTAACCCTCACCACAGTAATTAAGGTGAGCCAAAATATTCTTTGATGCTGAAGGATTTGTAACAAAATTGGGGGGGCTTATGGGCTCACCTGGCCATGACAGGTGTAAGTAAGATGTAGGCCAATGTCTCATAACTACCCTGGCACAGGAGAGCCCATCTGGCATCCCTGGGTCTCTAAGAGCTTTGTGTGGTATGTCAGTCATTGCCATTCCTCACCCGTCTGTAGGAGGTTTCCTCCTCCTCCCGCATCCTCGCTCCCAATGACCGAAACCCACTTCCCCCAACACACACTCTGTGGATCTCCCTTGGAGTTCTGTAAAAAGACTTTAAACACCGTAAGGTTTAAGCCTAATATGCTATTTCTATAACACATTTGCATTTATAATTTAGCGTGCATAATCCCATCTATTTTTGAGAAATGTGATGGTCCATGACATAGTTATTTGTATTTTTGCTGGGACAGAAGTATGAATCATGCACAGCAACAGGATGGTATGCAAAACTGTGTCTTCATGAGAGAAACCGCCTCTTGGTATGGCTCTGTCTTTATTCAAAAATATAATGAATTGCCTGCATCATTGTCACCATCATTATTACTGTTCTCAGGACTGTCATTGAGCACCTATATGTCAGGAACTGTGTTAATGACTTATGTGAAAGAATTACATTAAATAAGCATGAATAAACATGATGTTTTACTGTAATTAAGCCACAGAATTGTTATTCTTTTCACCTCAAGCCATCACTTTAAAATGTATTGTGCTGAGGTATTTGTACCAAGTACTGGCTTGGACGAAATGTTTGAGACTTTCTTTTTGAAACAGGGTCTCCCTGAGAGGCTGAGGCTGACTGATCTTGCAGTCCTCCTGCCTCAGCCTCCTGAATCATTGGGATTACAGGTGTGTGCCATGATGCCTGGCTCAGACTACTTTTAAGACAATTCTATAATAATTTCTATTATAAATATAATTGTAAATCAAAAAATTAAAAGTGACCAATCTAAGATATTAATCAAAACCCAAAATTCAGGCAGTGCTCTGTGGCCAGCCCCTGGAAGTAGAATAGGCAAATTAAGCTTCTGCCCCTTCTAATTGCTGTCGTTCTACAGGTTGTTGATGAAGGAAGTCAGCTGATGGCTAATCTGTCAAGTTCATGGTACTTAGCTGTGTTCATCTGAGCTTCTCTGCTGAACCCTCTAACCTCTTACCCTTGTGGAGCAGCGATGCCTCCAGTTCCCTCACACAGCCTCTGACCACTGCTGTCTCTAGGTGTTCCTGTGAGCCGATTGACATACATATTGGGCCTGCCTCTGTTCACCAGAAATTTCCATGCGATATTTACTCCCTAGACCCTGGAAGTATAGTCCCTGTTCAATGCTTGCATTTCTATTCAGATGCCCCAGGACTAAAGTTTTCTCAGCACTTCAGATGCCAGTTCTCCATCCCCCAACTTTGCAGGGAAATCAAAGCAGGCCTCCAGGAGACCTGGGAGCTGCCTTGCTCAAATGTGGTCTTCTGTTGGAGGTAGTAATGCAAACTCAGGAATAGTAAGGACTACTTCAAAAATTATTCTCAGAAGCACTTTACTTTTTTGCACTCTTTTTATTATTGTTAACATGTTCTTGGTGTAGCTAAACGTTCAAGGACCATGAAATCAGTATTTTAACCTTTTGCTTTGTAATTTTCCATCTGGATACCTGTCTTATATTGTCTGATATTTATTGAGTCAGTACTTTGGTCAGAACTTTGTGATATTCTGTTTCACAGTGTTTCGCTGGTGTCTTAATTCTTACAAAATTAGATGAAGAGCTATTAATGTCCCCATCTTACAGATGAGAAAATGGAGTCTGAAAGGTTGAGTGAGTTGCCTTTTCTTACACAGCACCGAGCAGTAGAAATAATTTGAACCAGGTTTGTAACACTATTTTAATAATGCTACCTGCATTTACCTACATATTGAAAGGGATTCCTTATCAATATTTAGAATGAAAATAACACTGATTTTAATCTTGAGGGAGGAAATGTCATCATAAAATGAAACATTTTCTCTTCTATATGAAGCTTGCTTTTCAAACTTCTACATTGCTATTACTTTGGGGCATGCTGAAAATTTATTTTCTGGTCATTGAGGAAGAAGTAGGTATTTCTATTTTCATTTTCTTCATGTTCTTCCACCCCCTCTGCCTGGATCAGAGCCTACATATTAATTCTATCTCCTTAGCCCCTGAATGCCTCCTCAAACACTATAGGCAGCAATTTTAATTGCTTTATGTTCTTTCTGTGTATTCTATAGAGCATTTGTATTTCTGAGTGCTCAGAACAGGCCCAGGCAAATATACAGAACTTGGTTGGGTGACTGGGGTTTGGCCTGAGAATCAGTCATTAGCTGGTACAACAGGCTGTTTGCTAGTCTGCTCAGCTGTAACAGCCCTCCATCTCCTTAGCCTTTAGGGTAAATTTTCACCTCCCTGTCCTTGAGGAGGGAATCTTGTTCTGAGTATTTGCATGGTGAAAGAATAAATTATCTGGAGACATGCCCTAGGGTGTTACCTTATTCCAGCAGGATCTGGTGACCTTATAAAGTATTCCATTTTTTTAGGCACAGAAAGAATCCTTTTCAGAAAACACACACACACACACACACACACACACACACACACACATCAGAAAAGTTCAGATGTTTAAGGAAAAAAGTAAGAGTTTTATATAGCTTATAATATTTACAAGCTTTTTGGCAACATCTCTAAAGTGTGTGTGTGTGTGTGTGTGTGTGTGTGTGTCTGTGCATGTATATTTTACCCCATTTTGTGCTTTCAAGCTATTCAGAAAACCACTGGTGGCTTTTTAACCTCTCTTATCCTGTATATCTAAGCTGAAATCAGGTCCTGTATTAAATGGGCCATTTTTGTAGGGAAGAGCTGTTTCTTTGTACTTACTCTGTACATCACTAGATTTACCCCACCCCAAACAAAAAGTTTCCTTTATTTTGAAATGAGAAAATAAAATTTCTTTGGAATAAGAAAAGCTGTTTTGGTAAAGAAGGTCCAATTATTATATAGAGCTACAAAAGACTTCAGGGAAAATAGCAGGTTTGCCCAGATTCTGTTACACATCCCCAACTTATAAATCTCCATTAATTTCTAAAACATTTTAAAACTACTCTACCTATTCTCTTCCCCTTGTTGAGACTATTTTCAGGACACACAGGACAGTATGGTACAGCAGGTCAGGAAGGGGTCTGAGGCTTTGGATGCCTGCACTGTTACTCCTGAGTTGGTCAAGTTATCTTGGGAGGGTAACTCACCTTTTCGTGAGACCTTGCTCACCTGTCAGTTGGAATAATAATAAGCTTCCTAACCCTTATTGATGTGGGATTTTTGAGATGAGGACAGATTCTCTGCTCCTGCTGGCGAATGCAGTTGGGCTGGCTACAGAAATCTGTGGCCTGGAAGCAGGATACCATCTGATGTACATTAGGCCAGGGGTTATATTGGTTTGGGTATGAGCCTTAATTAAGATTCATGAAAGCAGGCATTGAGAAAGGCTCCAACAACATTGGTTAAACTCTATGTACAACAGGCATAGAAAGTATGTACCAAAGTCATTGGTTAAAATCTATGCAAAACGGGTAGCAATTCTTTCCTAGTTTCCATCTGTGTCCACCCCCACTTCTTAGTTTTCCCCACCTCTGGGACAAAGGAGTTGCTCCCACAAGTGAGCCCATGGTCTTTTGCATATAAAGGCCCTGAGCATACCTGTTAATCACTCTCTACTGGCCAGCTTCTACGTGTGGTGGAATGGGACCTATTCTCCTAAAACTGTCTCATCATGAAGGTGTTCAAATCCAGGGCTGTAAAATGCCCAGAATACTGGTTGCTTATACCAAATAAAAGAACTTGGAGTACTCAAGGGAGAGCATTTGGACATTTTATTCCTTGTGTGCTGTTTGGCGCTATTTGGCAGGAGCAGGCCTGGGCAATATGGAGGACCACACCTGCCTACAAGCAGCAGAAATACATAGGACAGGGTGTGTGCCCACCGTGTGGACGGATTTGTTCAGATTAGTACAGTCTTTTACTTAATAACCAAGGTCTCTCTGCTTTGCCCTCCACCTGAAGATTGGAAACAAGGGAAGTATCCATTTTCCCCTCTCCTTACTTTGATTATCATGTTCCTTGGAACCCTTTGTTGTTGTTGTTGTTGTGTGTGTGTGTGTGTGTGTGTTTAAGAGAGAGGGACAGTGAGAGAGAGAGAGAGAGAGGGAGGATCAATTTTATTTATTTTTTCATGTGGCTTTCGTTGTGCCAACATTTTGTTGTGTACATGATGGGGTTTGAACCTGCATCCTTGCTCATGCCAAGCGAGCACTATTAGCTGCTGAGTCACTGCTCCAGCCCTGGAACCCTTCTTATCTGGCTGCCAGGACCAACATGCCTTCCTAACACTGGCTAGCATTTATCCCTGATAGAGGGTTGTAGTAAGAATAAATGAAACACGATATGTCAACCCCATCCAAACCAAGTTTCTGTGCATGTGTAAGCAGTCATGTCACAGCAAAGCAGGATGCCGAAACTCCAGACCTTGGTTCTTGTGTTCCGATGAAAGAAAATTTAAAATCAGACACCGGAAGTCACGCAAGAGAATTTTATTATAAGTGAAAGAGAGGTAAAAGTAAAGTAAAAGCAGAGTAAGGCTCAAGCAGAGAGTACTCTCAGTAGAGAGAGTGTGCCCTCTCTGAGCACAGAATGACAAAGGAGACAATGCTGTCTTCAAATTTATTGCTGTTTTATGGTTGATTTGAAAATTGCGGCCCTCAGCAGCCTTTGCCAATCAGGTGTTCAACTGCTCCTTCACATTGGTGGTGGAGTTTTTGACCTTAGTTGGTCCTCCCTGGAACTATCATGGTGCTCATCCTATTTAGGGGGGCTTCATCTACAAGTCAGTCCCATGTTAATGTGGGTTTTGGGGTCAGTAGTGGTCAAAGATACCTCAGTGCACCTGCGCTGTTAAAGAATACCCCTTTCTGAACTAGTAGGAGATACCTGGTGCCATAGCTTCTAGTTTTATCTCAATTTTTATGGGTCCTATCAAGAGATAGTCCCATAGATCCTTTGTTCTTGAGGCATCCGCCTCCCCATTATCTCTTTTGCTTTTGTTTATCTTCAACATTTGTTTGCTAATGTTTTCCAAAGCTTATTTTCCTTGGCAGTCTTAAACAAAATTTCAAGAGTAAACCTGTGGCCTTGTCAAGCATTTCACTGTTCATTGCTAGCTGCTACTTAACAGTAAGGGTGCGTAAGGTCCAGGCCTCTACAAATCCCCCTATGCAGTCCCAGAAAACCATACAGTGAGAGAAAGACAAATGAAGTAATGGCAACAGGATTGACTTCCATAATGGAAGTCACAGGTATCTCAGCTGACTGCCACATGGATGGGGACAAAAGAAAAGGAAAAAAAAAAAAAAGAGGAAAATATCTATACCCAGTTTTCAATTAAAGGTAAATTTGAAAATTTAAAGCCATGAGATGAAGTTAGCTTGGCATGAATTTATATGCCTGAACTCACACCCCATCTGCCACAGTGTCACTGGCACAGAGTGAATTTAAAAGAAGATGGATTACCACATGCACCCCCGTAGCAATTTCATTTTATTATTTCCCATTTAACATGCCCACCAGGTTTTCCTCAGTCTGTTGACCAAACACAAACAAAATCTGTCTTGTTATATGTTTCAGAATCATACTTGGAAAAAAAATCTATCCTCCTTCTTTGAGCAATTTTATTCCAAAATTCCAGTTAGAAACATTTCAGAATGGAAAGCATTCCTTCTATTTGTACCATAAGAATAATGAACACATTCTGTCTCAAAGCCTTGCTATGGAAAAGTGCTGAGGTCTGAACTCTAGCCCCCTTAGTGGGAACTGTACACAGAGGTGTTAGTATTAGTTTGGGGTGGTGATGCATGAAGGTGTCTGAATTAACTCTTTTATGGGAGGCCATCAAAAAGTAGCTGTCACATTTAAAAATTAAATTTTGGTGTTCTAAAATTCTACCCACTTGTCAGAATTCCAACATCTGATATTTACTATTATGGAAGCAAATTGACTCTTTTTATGAGATTCCTCAGCCTGCATGAATCTCCTATTGTACTAGGAATTGGTTAGCTCGCTGGGTTTCCTGCTAACATTTATTACTATTCCTATTTTCTCAACCTGCCACAACTCTTCAAAATGTCCTGTATTTTGTAGATAATGTTACTGGAATCCTAGACCACAGAAGGTTTAAACAGACCTGCTTTGGCCACTCATCCTAAAAGCCCAACAGAAGAAAATGTGGTGGAGAGAAAGGGATTCATTCAGCATAGACACACTGGGAAGACTAGGGTCAGATATCCTCAGCCCTGTTAGGGGGACTGACAAGAGCTTCAGGTTTTCATAGGGAGGCCACAAAAGCTGGGGGCAAGAAGCATGCAGAGTTAAGCAGTCCTGTTCAGACTGGTCTGGTTAATCCCAGTCTCAGTTCCAACTCAGCAAGGTCCTGATGATGCTGAGGAATTGATACTTCTAGAGGGGGGGTGATTCCATTCTCATCAGGAGATGTTTGCACCTGCTATGGGGGTCAGTCCCATTCCAGTGTAGTCTGACTCCAAGCCTCACATTCCTTTAAATCTTGGAAATATCCCTACTCTTATCTTGGTATCTCCAGTTCTGGAGGGGAACAAGAGATTAGGTAAATTTAGGATTAACCTATCTGGTATTAGCAATTTTTAGACAGCTACTCTTTAAGTAATTAGCTTGTCTACATGTAGAGTTGAACAGGAATCTGACCCCAGTTTAAGGGAGAAAGCAGACAGATATGAGATGAAGGCAAGGTGCCAAGCTATTCTGCTTTAAGTTACACATCAGATCTCCACAGGGCCAAATAAAGAGGCAACACATAAAACCAAAACAAACCCTAAGTCACTATCACTGCAATAGAGTTGTACAAACAGGCCGCTTTCCACTTGGAGTGTGCACTGTGCAAGCCAATGTGGATTAAGTAACACTGATCATGATTTCAGAAGACCTGAGATTTCAATCAGATTTTGCTATTTTCTGGCATTATTGCCTTGAAACACAGTTGTTCATCTGTAGCATGATCCATGATGACTACATAAAATAAAACAACACATGTGTACATGGTTGGTAAGATCTAGGGTATTATACCAATGTCAGTTATTGTTATAAAGTCAGAGCTCTTTCTTCTGCTTTTGATGATTGGCAAGGATTCAAAGCAGTGACAAGGTCCTTGCTCACTCACGTAGGGCTCTGTATATTTAAATTAAGTTGTCTTTGATGTTTATGAAATTTAACATTTTTTGTGTATGTTTTCGTTTTTGTTTTGTTTTGTTTTTTAGCTGAAACATACTGTTGAATGGGGGACTGGTGGCAAGGAGCCAAGAGATAGGCACTTGATTAGAGATTCTAACCATAGGCGTCCTTCAGAGGTGTCTCAAAGGCTCAGTGGAGTGATATATCTGTGATATACACCAATAGGAAACGCAGATGAGAATCATGGAACTCACAAGCAAGGAGCAGGGTTTCAGAGCAGGGCATCCAAACAGGTAGCCTGCTGTGTCCTAGGCAAGAAAATGCATCTATCCTTGTATTGATAACAGGGCAACAGAGTAGACTGAGTGTGGAGAGGGTGTGAAATGTCCCAAGGGTGAAGAGTGCCCAGGGAGGCTGCATAAGTGAGGTTTTTTGTTTGTTTATTTGTTTGTTTGTTTGGTACTGTGTGTTGAACCCAGGGACATCTGACCACAGAGCCACAACCCTAGCACTCTTATTCTTATTTTGAGGTAGGGTATCATTAAGTTTCTGAGGCTGGTCTCAAACTTGTGATCCTCCTGCCTCAGCATCTCAAGTAGCTGGGACTAAAGGCATGCACCACCACACTCGAATGAGTGAGGTCATACTTTTATATGAAGCAGCACAAAGAGTAAGTGAATGGATAGAGACAGAGTCGGGTAGAGGGTCAGGATTGGCTCAATTTCCCACAAGGCTTTTGCACTTATTTTAACTGCAAAAGAAGACTCAAATGAGTTCACATTACCACTCATTGACACCCTACGTTCTGAACTTCTATCTTCATCTCCCTACACATAAATTTGATATATATCTATCAAAACCATTCATGAATCATTCTATCAAATTACTCTATCAGAATGGAAAAAAATGGCATTCACCAAATTCTTCCAATACATTGGATGGCTTCATCTTGGTATTCTGTAGAAGAAAAATTCCCCATGATTGATTTTATTATCTTATTCTCAGGTGAAAAGAACCTGGACAAGTATAAGTGCTGTACCCATGAAAAATTCTCTCTGTCCTACTAATTATTGAATATGAACAACTAATTCATTCAAAGAATCATCAAATAATTACTGAGTGTCTATTAAGTGAGCATGATAATATAAGACTCCCTGGATCATGATTTCTCACAAGAATTTATAGGCCAGTGCAGAGAACTGACTCCATATGTGAAGAACTGAGAAATATAAGAGAATTGTTAGAAAAGAGGCTCAGAATTTAATCAACATTCAAAGATCATCTTTACCTATGCCTGGAAAAAACAGGAATACATTACCACAGTGGAATTTTAGTTGAGCCCCTAAAATTGGATAGGATTTTGAAGTGCACCATTGTAAGAGAATAGGCATTTGTGATGGAAGTAATGTCTACTATAAGCAATAATAGAATGGCATGAAAATGCAGGATTGGAGAAATAATCACTCCAGTGTACAGATCAGGATACAGGAAAGGATGGTATAATCTTAGCCCTGCAGCTGCAAAGTTACTGGGGAAAGATAGTTCAAAGTTTAGCAAGAGATCTTGAGGAAGGACAATTCAAACTTTCAAATGCTGCTGAGCAAAGGGAGTTGCTGAAGATATCAGAACACAATGGGAAGACTGATATGGTATCAATAAGGAAGCTGGATGGAGGTAGGGACACCGGATAATGAGTTATTGCATTGAATGGAAAAGGTAGGCAAGAACTAAAAGTAGGAATGAAAATGGAGAGACAGATGTCACAAGTGTGGCAAAGTTAAGCCATTAGACCCTGGGGTTAGTTTGAAAGTAAGGTGTGAGTTATAGAAGAGAGTTAAAAAATGATTTTAAATTTCATTCTGGGTAGCAGACAGACTAAATGTGACAGTTACAAAGCAGGGTAG
Source organism: Aplodontia rufa (assembly GCA_004027875.1). Lineage (NCBI taxonomy): Eukaryota > Metazoa > Chordata > Mammalia > Rodentia > Aplodontiidae > Aplodontia > Aplodontia rufa. The sequence goes on from PVKS010000131.1 coordinate 207,576, forward strand.
TCTGTGGGAAGTAGTTTCTCACAGTAGGGTTGGGAGTGGAGACAATGATGGTTTAATTTTAGACTGAACCTAATAATCCAAGGCAAGCTAGATATATGGCTTTGCAGGTATTTCTTCAAGAATCAAAAACAGCTATGAGGCTGGAGTGGTAGCTCAGCAGTTGGAGCATTTGCCTGGCATTCGTGAAGATGTGGGTTCAAACCCCAGCACCACATGCACAACTTTCAGAGAAACAAAGTCCAGATGAATAAATAAAGAAAATTTATTGTCTCTCTCTTTCACTGTTCTTCTCTCTTTAAAAAATAAAAAAAATAGGTAGCTGAAGAAATGAACTGTTCATATACCAAAAAAGACTAAGATTTTTAAAGCTAAAGGGCAATAAATTAGTCAAACTGGGGACCACTGCACATCTCTTCAGCAAATATTTCTTTTCTTCTTCTTTTTTTATACCAAGGACTGAACCCAGTGGTATTTAACCACTGAGCAACATTCCCAGCCAGTTTTAAAATTTTATTTGTTAATTCCTTTATTTTGAGATAGGTTCTTGTGAAGTTACTCAGGCCCTCGCTAAGTTGCTGAGGCTGGCTTTGAATTTGTGATCCTCCTGCCTCAGCTTCTGGAGACACTGGACTTATAGGTGCATGCCACCACAACCAGCCCTCTTTAGGAAATACTTCTTAAAGACAGAGATATTATATCTCAGAGCAAAATATCTATGTGAATTGCCTCTTTGAACTAAAAATTGAATGTTTGGTATCCTCTTTAGGGAAGATGTTAGAGGGTATTTGTTGTTCAGTTCTATGTGAGGTTAGTTATGAAGTTTCCATGTCTACTCCTAAGCTCAAATGTGTTAGATAAATATTATCCAATTTCCATGCTTTTGCTTTCACTAATTTAATATCATTTATTTAAACAGTCAAGGAAAGAGCGACTTAGGCTTTTCCCCCAGAAAACACATTAAATATAAATAAATGATTGTTTTTTTCCCAAGGATCACAGATGATTTTCTTCTGCGTAGCGGGGCCCACCTTCTGTAGAAAAAGGTTTAGAATTAATTTATCTCCCAAAGAAAAGTTGTCTTGTTCTATCCGAATAAGATCTGACTGCACATTTTATTTTATGGCTATGCAATAAAAGGTTAAAAATAGTGATATAACCTTTGAGGCATAAGTTGATTGTTTCCTGGAGCAAGGGACACTGCCCTTACTATAGAAAACACTCAAAAGTAACATAGGCAGATTGCCCTACTTCTGTCAGCCATTCACAAAACAGATGAAGAAGTCAGAATTGTCCCCAAATTTTCTGTTCAAGCTCTAATCCTCTCAGAGTGATGCACCTACAATTGTGCTTTCTCATGACTTCAATTTTCCCCCAGAATGGCACTTTGAAGAGTTTGTGCCAGCCTCACTAAGTTTGCCTTGTCTGAGCTATTCCAAATCCACAAAGCAGTTGTCCTTTTTATGTATGCTCTTTTTAATTAAAATGAAAGTGAGACGTTTAAGAGGAACAAAAAAGTACATATGAATAAACAGGAAAGCTGAGTCAAAAAACTAATTATACCTAGACACTTGCATTCTGCTCCTGTAAAGCGGAGCTGGGAGTCTTTGCTCTTAATTGCTTTATGCTTCCTGTTTTAAGAGAAAGGAGAACTCTTCAATGCTTCATTTGTCTGCTTTTGGTTGATGGCTCCCAAACCCTAACCTCCGTTCCCTAAGCCCCAGGTTCACATAATTGGATCCCTTCTAGCACACTCTTACTCAAATTCCACATGTTTAATGCTAGATGCAATTTTGCAGCTCCTCTGAATCTTTACTGCTTCAAGTTCCCTGCCTGGCTTCTATCCTTGGACTTCCATTATCTCTTTTTCCTTTTTCTTTTTTTTTCTTTTCTTTTCTTTCTTTTTTTTTTTTTTTGATTCTGTCAGTAGCCACAAGTTCTGTCGCTTTCAATTGTCTGTTACTTAAGTCTTCCCTTTGACTTTACTTATCATTTAATAAATAACTGAATGCTTTTATCTTCCAGTCAACTAGTCAACTCTGACCTTTGGTTCTCTCTCTCTCTCGTTCTTTTTTTTTTTTTTTTTTTTGATACTGGGAATTGAACCCAGGGTTGCTAACTACTGAACAATATCCTCAGACCTTTTTAATGCTTCATTTTGAGACAGGATCTCACTAAGACCTTTGGTTCTTGATAAGTTGCTGAGATTGGTCTCAAAATTGTGATCCTCCTGCCTTGGCCTCCCAAGTTGCTGAGATCACAGGTGTGTGCTGCCATGCCTGGCTCATTCTCTTTCTTGAATGCTACGTTCGTTTTGTCTTCAAGGAACATCAGTACTCTTCCCCAGATCTGGCTTCTACATTTATGTTATTCCCAGATAATATCTCTTATACTTTCTCTGGTCTCAACTCTTCCATAATACCCCATCTTACAACAAAAGTATACAGAAGACTTCTATTGCTCTAATTTTTCTAAGACTTACAAAGTGGTCCTTGGCCTTTATAGTATTTTTAATCTCTTAATCTGTTTCTATCAAATTAGAAGACATTTTTGTCAAGTAGCTTTCCAGTTTGTCACCAGGTTCAATGCCACTGGGTTCACATTGAGTATGACAAAGGAACCCTCTGAGCTCCTGACAGCATAGTGCAAGACACATTTCAAGCATGCAAATGAGTGTGAATTAAATCCTATCAAATAAATGTCATGAAAGGCTTGTAAATTTGACATCTTGTCACTCTAATTGTACTAGAAACAATGGACAAAATGGAGTACTCTTTCTTCGTAGTTCTCAGTGCGATCAATATAGAATGAGGTACACCCTGGATCTATAATTCCTACCAGACAAACCAACTCAGCCATCCCAGGGTCGACCACTTGCCGACTACATGCTGTGTACTAAATGATTTACATATGCTTTCTGCAATGTTCATGTCCTGATAAGGTGGACATTTTTTTAATTAGAATTATATAGAGATACAATTGAGGGGGAAACATTATCAAACCACAGTAATCAATGTATATATACTTTGTTATCCAGGGGTAATGCCAAAACATGGATGACCACCTTGGGTTTCACCTGTTGCAGTTTAAGGTGGACATTTTTAACTACATTACACAGATGAAGAATCTGCTTCCAACAGATGTTGTGTAACTTACCCTCTTACACTGAGATGGCCAGTAAGTGACAGGGCCAGAGTTTGTAGTCAAAAATAACTAAAAACATTGTACACTATTGCTTACTCATTACTGCCCAACTACTGGGATAGAGATACTCCTGATATCATCTCTGATCATTTGCAGATAATATCTTTGAGATGAGCAGAGTGCTTATGTATATATATGATGTCAGACATAAAGTTATCATTGAGATTCCTCCTTCCCTCCCTCTCTTTCTTTTTTGTGCTGGGGATCAACTCAGTGCCTCATGCACACTAGGCAAGCACTCTCCACTGAGCTACATTCCCTGCCTCCTATTATTGAGATTTCTTTAACAAACCCATTCCCAAAATGTCTGAGGTTGGTGACTTTAGACATGTTCTCAGCCTCTTTCTTCCAAAATGTCCCAACTCCACCTTTGCCTTATCAATTGTATGACTGGCTTACTTAAAGGATAAGAATAAAAATCAGCTACTTGGCTTGGAAAGGGGATAACATACTAGATTCAGCTCTATAGAAAACTTGACTTTTAATGAATGTCCTTCCAAGGCTCTGGTTTCCACAAGGTCATCAAGAAGCACATCCTCCTTCATATGAGTAGACTTCACCGGCAAGGACCCATTAGTGCTAATGGGTCATTTTTTTTTTCCTCCAATCACTCCAAGGATCAAAAGGAGAAGCTGCATCTTTGATGAGGTGATAATGGTGCACAGGACTGAGACCACTTAAGAGTTTCCTTTGTTGTCTTTGTAAAGCAACCCACCAAGGGACTTTAGACCTCTATCTGCTAGGTGAAGGGTTTCTAAAGCCCGTGCTAAGTGCTGGTACTAAGTGCAACTTCAGTAATGAAAATGTGCGTGAGCCCCTGCTTATAAAGCCAGTCTCATCCACCTTGATGTCTGAGGCTTGCATGCTGTGCTGCTTGATCTGATATTTTCTGCTCTTTAGTAACACAGGGGAAAAATTACTGCTTGTCTTCAATGAGTGCTAAAATGTTATCAGGCAAATAAGTTTGCTAATAGAAAAATAGGTATTGTGGTAGGAAGTGGGGAGAGGAAGGAAGGAAGTACATTTGAGAATGAGCTCTCTTCAAGTGGTACCCTACCTTTCTTCTTTGTTTCTTGGTTTTGTGCGTGCGGAGGGGGAATTGTTGGTGTTGCAGTTGTTTTGTGTTGTGAGCTAAATCACTCAGGTGACTCACAACACTTATTGGGTGCTCACTATGTTTAAAGCCCGGTCCCAGGCACCATGGGAGAATCTGAAACAAATGAAGACTTTAGTCTGTCTCCTCCAGAAGTTGAGATGGGAAAGAGGAAGATTAGTTCTCAAATGTACATGCGTAACTTTCTGCACTGAAGTCCTACATCTGAAAAGCCTCAAACAGAGCCATGAACTTCATTCAGTCCCCCACCATTCTCTAACACTAGATTCGGTAGGCCTGGAGGGGAGTTAAAATTCCCTAACAAATTTAGTTCAACCGATGAATGCAGGGAGCAAGCAGATCCTTGCATTGATATTTGACATGGAAAAGTCTAAATCTCAGCCCACATTCTCTGATGTTCTAGAAAGGCAACTTTATTTTCCTGTAACTCACCTTGGTTTCTATTTTGAGCTCTGATTCTTTCAGTTAGTGAAAATATAATCTCAGGCAATCTCAGTCTCCTTTTTGCCCTGGAGATATATCTAAACTATCAAGAGCGGAATGTGGGGGTGCGGTACAGATTTCCATTGTACTTTTGGAAGGTAGAGAGAGGTAGCATGGAAGCTGATCTTAAATGTTCCATATTCACAACTCGGGTACACACAGGATTTCTACCCAGCCTCTTTGTTCCTGAGTACATGACCTCTATGGGTCAGAATTTTTTGCTATTTCTGGATCATCAGGAAATTGTTCTGTTGTGTCCTTACCACAGGAGGATGGAGCATATCTCATTGAGATACCATGTAGCCATTTCCTCCAGGGGATCTTGCTACTGCTCTGGGTTCTCCTGAGAAAATGCACCCAGATCTACACGACTCTCCTAAATCCATCTGAGATTTTGGCAGCCACCAGGGCTTCATCTTTAACCTGGAAAACTATGCTCTCTTTTTGACCTTCACCAATGACTGCAAACTTTGTTGTGGGAGGAGGGTCCCAGGACTTCTCTGAGAGGGGGACCTCAACTCAGGACAAGTGGGGTTCTTGACAAAAATCTCAGAAAGGAATTTAAAGACCTGCTTCAGATAGATGCACAAACAGAGATTTATTGAGGAAAGTAAGGTTTACACATTCAAAGGGAAAGACAGAGAGTGAGAAGCCACACCACGGCCTGTTGTTCTAATACCAAAGAGGGACAGTAGGTAGTGACTGAACTGGAGGTGGAGTCAGGGTGGAGTGACGCAGTTTCTCTATGGCTTTCCTGGGAGTTGCCCACTGCCCTCTGGCTCTCTGCGTGCAAGGCAATTGGTGCGAGTGTGTGGGCTGGGTGCATTTCAATGAATTATGGGTGTTCCCACATTCCAGTGATTCCTGGGCACTTCTCTTTTTTTGAGATTCAGTATTATTATTTACTTGTTTGTTTTTCTGTATCTCCAATTTCCTATTTCAACTTGACTACATTCCTCCAACTTTATCTCCTGCTTGCCCAAACAGGGTGCAGGAAAGCTGTACTCTCCTGGTGGAAAAGCCTTCATATTCTGTTTCATTCCTGGAAGAGTCTAGGCTGTAAAGATTCAGATTCGGAAAGCTAATTTCGTATCTTTGATTTATGACTCATATCCTTTCTGTGGCAAGTAAAACACAATGGCTTGAAATTTAAGTGAGAGGAAAGACAAAGGAGAAAAACGGAAATTTGGGGGTAAAAAATCAAATACTATTTCAAAAATAGTATTCTATCTCAGCCCAAAAACATGTTATCCTTTAATATTAAGCAAATGTATGGTAGTAAATAAATCTTTATTTTATTTAAGAGCTAGAAGAAGTAAGCACTCTAGTACATTCAGTACAAATTATCCAGGATCAGTGACATCCTAGTGAAATACAGCTTTAGTTAGTAGGTTACAGGGCTAGTTTTTAAGGCTAAATGGCACTTAGAACAACACAGCATCTCTCTGTTTCAATGTGCTCTTCAGTGCAATTCAGGAGTATGGGATCTGCATTTTGATTTTACGCTGCTCACAGGTTAATAAGTCAGCTCACGATTGTTCCATGGATGTTGGCGGAAGTCATGAGATTTCCGGGTGGAGGACCAAGGATGTTACTCAACAACAGCGGCAAATAGCACATGTGTCAGTTCTTCTTGTTCCCAAGCCTCACGTAGTTAATACACGGACTTGGATGAACATTAAGGATGCAGGAGTTTTGTGCTACAACTGGAAAAATGGGACAAATGACATGGTGTTGGGCAGAAAAGTTAATTTGAGAGAAAAAGTTCAAATCACTGTGAAAAGTGGGAGAAGTAGCTGGAAAGAGAATGTTTCCTTAACAGAATTTGTAGACAGGAGCAGTGTGTTGCAGAATTCTGAGTTCTTCCTCTCAGACTCTACAGTGATTAGGTGTTGACTGGAGTCAGCTACCAGCATCTGGATATTCAAAAATGGAGAGGAAACCACAACAAGCATGGATTGCAGTCCCTTTTTAAGTAGTGGCCGATGAAATTGGGGAACCCAACCTTGAGGTCTCTAGATGACAACACTGAGAAAAATGTTCCATTAGCAATAAAATTGGAAAAATAAATGGATAACTTGTTCACAAATCCCAGAGCACTGTAAAGAGCCCAAAGTTGTGCTATTTAACTTTTGGGTTTTTTTTTTTTAAAGGAAACACCTGAAGAAGGACCTAATATTTAGTTATACATGAACTATTATGAGGGTGGGTTAACAAACAAGACATATGGGCCAGGATGGAAGGCTTTGGAACAGTGGAGAAGGTGGTATTAGCCACCAAAGAGAACTTCAGCTTCTTATTCATTGAAAGACCCAGGGTTCTCTAAGCAGAAGTTAATTTAATACAAAGTTCTATACAAAAGTGCCTGCTACATGTTTTTACTCTAGTGGGGGCTTCCTATGTGTAATTCTATTTAATCCTCATAGCCACCCTACAGAATAGGTTTTATTGTTCCCGTTTTGAAAATGAAGAAACTATGGATCAGAGAAACTGCTCAAGAGTTGGTAAATACCTGGGTTTGGATTTCAGTGCTAGGGTATGCATCCCTCTAGTCCATGTTCAATCTACTTCCCATGTCAAACTTGTTTAGTTCCCTTGGAAATAGCTTCTAGAAATTTCTTCCAGTGCTAATCTATTATTCAAATATTTCTATTGTTTCACACTTTTAGGAAAATAGTGTGTCTTAAATTTATGTTTTATTAATTTAATAAAAAATTAAGCCTCACAGGGCTGTAGTGGTGGCATGCACAAGGATGTGGGTTCAAACCCCAGCACTATGTATACAACAAGTGTCAGAGTACGAAAGCCACATGAAAAACTAAAATTGATTCACTCTCTCTCTCTCTGTCTGTCTCTCAAACAAACAAACAAACAAAAACGCCTCACTACATTTTCTTCATTCTGCTGTATGTTAAATGTCAATGACATGTTACTTTTGTGACAAAGACTTTGATCTTCCTACAGGTGACTTGTATATAGGAGGAGTGGCAAAAGAAACATACAAATCCTTACCAAAACTCGTCCATGCCAAGGAAGGCTTTCAAGGCTGCCTGGCATCAGTTGATTTGAATGGACGGCTTCCGGACCTCATCTCAGATGCTCTTTTCTGCAATGGACAAATTGAGAGAGGATGTGAAGGTACTAGAACTTTTTTCATCACACTCTAAATAATTCTAATTCCACCATTAAATGAGAATGAATCTCACTAGCCACCAAAATTCTGCTAACTGATAGTATTCCCACTTAGAACTTAGAAATCCTTACCCATGTGGTTTAATCAGAGTTTTTGTTCCTGTGGCCAAAAGACCTGACAAGAACAACATAAAGAAGAAAGAGTTTATGTGGGGATCATAGTTTTATAGGTCTCAGTCTATACACAGCCAACTCCATTGCTTTGGACCACCATGCGGCAGAACATCATAGTGGAAAGGTGTGAAGGAGAAAAGCAGCTCAGGACGTGGAACCAGAAAGCAGAGAGGGACACTCCCCTCAACATAGATAATATATAAACCCCAAAGGCACTTGCACAGCAACCCATCTCTTCCAGCCACACCTACCTACCTACAGTTACCACCTAGTTAGTTCCTATCAGTAGATTAACACACTGATTAGGTTAAGGTTCTCATAACTCAGCAATTTCATCTCTGAATTTTCTTGCATCATCTTACACATGAGCTTTTGGGGGATATGTCATGTCTAAAACATAACAACATTTTAAATTTTTCATTCCATCATCTTAAATTTTCTGGACTGATTGTAAGCCTACTGTGGTGCCCAGTCTAAAATGGGAGCTTTGATCCATGGATCTTCCTATTTTCGACTACTTTGCACTCTATAGTTCACCTAATTAATGTGTTAATCAGTTCTGCAATATTTGCTTTATAGCACTGAATAGATACCCGTTTAAACTAGAAAAATGTATTCACTCCAGTATTAGTCAACTTGAACCCACTTTGAAAAATCTACATTCAACAGACTATGAAATGAGAATAGAATTCAGAAACCTCATTCTCAAATCACTGTTTGATATGTGTATACCTGGAAATAAGAGTGTATCCAGTGTATTATTTATTTGGCAAAAATAGGTTCCTTATATTACCCATACTTTAGAAATATACTCAAGTATCTCCCATTCTTTGTGTTATCAGACCAAGATCTGTAGGAGTATTTTTTTGATTGTTGCTTTCATTTTGGATTATTTAAATGTCAACACCTCAGATTATTTGAGTCAATCCTCTCTCCAAAAATGTAGTTTAATCTCATCATCATGAATCGTGTAGCTCTGGATGCATTGATGAGCCTTTTATAATACTGAGCAGTCTGGTTCATTTTGAGAATATTTGATCCATAAGGAGATTTCCTAGGAGAGAAGAGGAAGAATAAAATGTGAATTTCTACCCCCCCAGGAGATTATGAATCATTTCTTCTCGGCCAAAATAATGTTATTATATTTAGTAATTACCTAAGTGCATGGAAATTTTTTATTTAAAAATATACTTTTTTCTTTCTGCAGCATCTGTTTCTCTGAAAAGTTAGGTGAAATTCAAATTGTGCTGAAACAGTGCAGGAGGTTCAGGTTACCAAAGGAAGGCTTTGTTGATTTTTTTTCTTTTCTTTTTTCCATTGGTTGTGGTATCAGAGTTTTAACTCAGGGTCACTGGACCACTGAGGTATATCCTTGACTCTTTCTATTTTTTATAGAGAGATTGGGTCTCCTAAGTTGCTAAAGCTGGCCTGAAATTTGGGGTCCTCCTGCTTCAGCCTCCTGAGTAGCTGGGATTATAGGCATGTGCCACCGAGCCACATTCCCCAGCCCTTTTAATTTTTTTTTAGTTGCTCAGGGCCTTGCTAAATTGCTTGGTCTGGCTTTGAACTTGCAGTCTTCCTTCCTCATCCTCCCAAGTCACTGGGATTATAAGTGAGCAATAATACTTTCCTCAGCTCATTTTTAATGTTATGGTCATATTTATTTTCTTTATTTCAAATTTTAACAGAACACTTTTTGCAAAATAAAGAGAAAATATGTTTTTTCTCGTTCTACCATTTCAGTAAAGCTTCCTTCTTGAGGAAGTTTTAAATATCTGAACCTTAAAAATTGTTAAGAAATTCCCTCAAGCAGATGGAGACAAAGATGCGGAAAAGACTTTGGTTTTTAGAGGTAATCTAATTAGTGAGAAACATGTACATTGATCTATATGTTTTAAAGAAAAAGGTCCTATAAGCTTTGGGGGGAAATATTTTTCAAAAACAGTCTTCTATACAAGTTGCTGGGCAAGTGCTTCCTCACCTACCAGAATGAGAGGGGCAGACAGACAGACACAGCCACCACTGACAGACGATGATTGTGAGTCAGTAGAAAACAAAATTAACAGGAGGAAAATGTGCTTGCAGAGGGTATTTCCACTGATGATATTTGGTGGCATTCTTCAACCTGAACTAGTGAGCAATTTGGTTAGGATGATTAATTCCACATCCTCCTGGTAGACTTAAATTACCATCCATACCATTTGAACTCATTCAGTCGAGTTCTTTCCATACCTTCTTGAGGAAGCTTTAAATATCTGAGCCTTAATAATTCTTACCCTTTTCACCCTTGTTTCTTTACTCTTAGAATATTGTTACATCCCTGCCTTTATGCTCTGATACTTCCCTAATTCTTGCTAACATCTAGGTTAACAACTTTATAATCTTAGATGTACCTGTCATTGGTGTAATTGATAAGATTAGGAATAGCAATTAAACTGTAGATATCCCATAAATTATCTGCTTAAAGATAGTTATCTCTTGGAATGTGAATCCAAATCACATTAGAACCAATTTCTGTAATCGTAGATATAGTATAGCAATCAAACGATATATTGTCAAGATTTTCCATCATTCCTTCCCAATGAGACCCATCAATCTCTATGCTCCTGGTATACAAGAAAGTTCTTCTTAATTTTTTTTTTTTTTTGAATAACACTTCCTTTATCGAGAGTGACAAACAAAAAGAAAAAAGAACAAACATGTAAAAACCCAGGGTGCTAGAAATACAAACCCAATTCATTCAAATTCAAACTTATCCAGACCCTGGGCACAAACCCTAGTGAGGTACATGGAGCAACAAACCAGGGAAAGGGGACAGGAGTGAATCTGAGACCAAGAGAAAGGGTGGGAAGGGGAATCCCCCTAGGTCCCCAGGTGTTCACTCCCACAGTGGCATCTCCACCTTCCCAATGACTGTGAAGACATTCCAGTCCCTGTCCTCTTGGCTCACAGCCCGCCCGGGCCAGGGCTTTGAAGGCCAGTCCTGAACGGTTCTTCCCTCCCTTGCTCCATCCTCACTTTCTCAGGCTTCTGGCCTTGCTCTTCTCCTCCTCCACATTCTTCTCAGAGATTAGTAGCAGGTTAGGGTACTGTATAAGTCGAAGTGAGGCTGGGGGCCACAAGAGGTGGGATGGAGACAGGGAAGAGAGGAGAAGGGCTGTCCAAAGACCCCTCTCTTCATGGGATCCCAAATTGTACAACCAGCTCCTCTTTTGCATCCACACGGATCTGAAAAAGTGCACTGTAGGCATAAGCAGCTATCCTGGAGGCCTGCTGCAAGTCAGAGAAGGAGACAGGCTCACTGGCCAACACTTGGTGTGGCTGGTGAGAGACGGCAGTGGTGGCAGCTTCTTCCAGTGGGTCAGCTGCTACTCAGCACAGCCAAGTGGGTGCTGTACCGCCTTGCCGGGTCCCTGTACTCATGCTGCTCCATGCCCTGGGAGTCTGCAGCAGACACATCGATGATATTGCTGGCTGTCTTGGAGAGGATGGAGGAGAGCAGGGTCTGCTCATCTGTGCCAGCGGAAGGCAGGCTGTGGTAGTTGGGCTCCGCTCCATTGAGGGCTTTGGTTGGGGGACTACTAGGGTCCAATAGCAGAACCGCTCCTCTCTGTCCTGGTCCAAGTCCTCGTTTTCGCTGCTGTAGCAGCACCCCATAGTTGGGCCGGGCCAGGCGCTCAGGCCGCCTACAAGAAAGTTCTTGACCTTTCCTCAGTAATCACTTGCTGCCTTTCATTTTTAATGTTTCCATGAGTAATAGTTGATTTTTTAAAAATATAAATTACATTTCAGCTAGGAGTGGAAACTTACCCTATCAAACTCTCTTTAATGTTTCTCAAACTTTAGCTTGTTTCAGAATCTCTTGGAGAATTATTAAAACCCAAATTACCAGATTCCACCAACAGCACACCATGAGAGGGAAACCTAGAATTTATATCTCTACCGAGTGCCCAAGCGATGCTGATGCTGTAGAGACCGCACTTTGATAATTACTGTTTGGATGACATTTTCCTGCTTATGTAACATAAAATAAAGGATGATAAGCAACAATCCGGCTCATTAAAGTCAAGATAACTTCTCTACAAAGAGTAGGTGAAAAATTTCACCAACTTTTTGTAGGCCCACAATATTCAGTCCTAGATGACTTCACGAGTAACAGAAACACTTCTTACTTCTCTATTTAATTAGGATACCATCATTAATTAAGCAATGGTAGCAATATGTTTACATATGCTCCCTTATTTGAATCCTCAAAATGCTTTTGTGTTTTTGCCTTTTTATAATGAACCTCTGAGATGTAAAGTGACACACGGAAGGTTAAATGCCTAATGACAGACATTTCAAACTCAAATTACCTTACTTGAAAGCCCATGCCTCTAACCATTTTCCTCTATTGTTCCTTTGGTGTCTTTGGATTATAGTTTTGCCTTCATTTTCCCCTCCTTTTCAGACTTATCATTTTTTTCTTTTTACTTTTTTAAAGCACTTAATACAAATGTCCTTTGGCTTGTTCCCAATTTTAGTCAGTGATAAAATAAAAGAAACATTATGTATCTAAAGGGGAAAATAAATTCAAGGCTCTGTCTTGTACAAACACCTGTCAGTGTTTAAGCATTGTTCTAGAAGGTGAGTACTTTGAAAAATGTGTCTTGTCAAGCTCAGGCAAGCATTCTCCCGTAATATCCAAATGTGAAAAGACTGTTGTGATCATGAAAACAATAATAAAAAATAAAGGATGTGTTCATGCTCACATAGAGGGTTTGGCAGGTATTCTGAGCTGCAGCTCTTCCAAATGGACAGATGAATTTCTAAGATTGCAATTTTACTATTTTTAGAGTTCAGCATTGTTTCAAAATTGCATTTCTGATGTTTTTTGAAAAAGCAAAAGCAAGATTGCATTTCTTCATCAGCTCTTCTCCCACCTTGCCTTCCATTAATTCCGCAGGCAGGTCAGGGAGCAAATAACCACTGGTTAAGCAACATCATGCCCTCACTCCTCGGGCTAGGAAGCAGTGTGCCAAAGAGGATTGCTTTGAGACATTTCATTTTTTTTAAAAAAACACTGATTATTTTCAGCTCTATTGACATGGGATAAAGATCAGTAGACCACTTATCTCTCATAAGTTGGAACGACAATAAAAACTAAGCAATTTAGTAGTGCTCCATACTTTGATGCAAAGCTGAGAAACACATCTATTCAGGTTTCCTGGGCCTCAGAGGTTATTATTATTATTGTTACTCTAAAAGTGATGGTTTTTATTATTATGTCTATTATCATATAATCAGAATTTACAAAATTATGTTTTCTAAATTTGTGAAAATTCACATAGGTTAGACTAAATTCAGTCATTTCCTGTGAGGGACACTTTTACAGAGATCATTCTCATTCTCTGTAAAATGTTATCATAAGGTACATGTTTAAAAGTTATTTTACAAAAACATCAATTTGCAGAGGCAATTTAGTTTTAATCACTAAAGTAAGTACCTCAAAGCCTCTTCCTATTAGTAGCCTCTAGTTAGGCTGGTATCTGTTTTTATATTTTCTAAAAACCTAAAAATGTTTATTAAAAATATCTTTAATTTACACTTGAAAGCTATTAAGGCAGGCTGCAATCCCCTCCCAACCTTTTCTAAGCTGTCCCTTTTAAGTGAATCTTTACTGTCATAATCATTCATCGGGCAGTTTGTTAGAACTAAAGACAGCCATGAAAGTGTATTCCAAGGGACATAACTCTGAAGTCTTTGAGTGGTACACACCCACCTGGAAAAAGCAGGGACAGATACTCCATGCTGAATCTTAAAAAGGAATTTGCTCTATGGGGAGTCGTCTTGCTGTTTGTTTCTTCCATCCTCACTGCTTCCATCCACTTCAAATGATATGTACATTTGCTAGTGCAGTGTCATAGTCAAATCAAGTCCAGCTGTTGGCAGTGAATGATTGGTGTTAACAGTTTTAAGCCTTCATTGCAAGAGAAAGATAAAAGACCTAGAGGGAGAAACATAGAAAGAGATAATTGGTCTGTTAATGGCCACAGTCCACACTCTTTCCACACAAGACAAATGGTACTTCATGTTCCAAATAAGCAACACAATTAATTTGGTAATGTATTCACTTTTATCCAAGAGAAGAAATGTTACAAAGGCCCTTTTAATTTTTCTTCATTACATATCATTGGCTCAATTAACCATTATGTACACACACACACACACACACACACACACGTAAAATTCTAATAAATTGGCGCTTTCTCATTTTGGCTTCTCTTAAGATTTATGGCTGTTAGATTTAATTTGTTTGCTGTACGTAGCATTTTCTTCCCCTTTGCAGCAGCATGCTCTTTTGAATCTGAATGTTCTTGTGTTTGCCCCATTTCAGTATTGCTTACTAACATTTACTATATTTTGCTTTTTTTTTATTTTGCTGACAAAGTTGCATTGATGAAAGCTGACTTGCAAGGTAGATAGCCCCGTGTGTATTAAACAAGACTGAAACCCCATACTACACAGTGGAAAACCTAAAATAGCATTTTTTTTTTTACATTTTTGCTGTAACTGTTATTTGGGTTCAGATTTCATTTTTCCCCTTCTTGAACATTGCACAAGGAACGTTTTAGCATAGCTTGCATAAAGGCTTTCAGTCTTGAAAATGTTTGTATAGTGACTGCCTTTAGTGCTTTGGTCATACTTCTTCAGTTCTTCGTTTCCCAGTGTTCTAGTTATGATTCGTTAGAACCAGACTAGCATTCTTTTTGCTTGTATGTTCCACGGGAGCATGCCATCTATATGTTTCATTGCATGAGATCGTTAAAGCATGCGAATTGATACTTGCCAACATACCTATCCAAAACACCCAGCAATCATGACTTTATCCATAGTTTGCTCAGAGAAACATCTGGAATTACTAGGGAAGTTTCATATAACTCTCTTTGGTTATTTTTGCTAATCTTTATCTCAATTTCATGAAGTTATAATCTCCATTTTTCATGGTGTTTCTATTTCATTGGTCGGAAGTTAAGGAGATCCATCCATTTTCTAAAATCCAGAAGGTGACAGAGAGTTA
Organism: Aplodontia rufa; assembly: GCA_004027875.1. Taxonomy (NCBI): domain Eukaryota; kingdom Metazoa; phylum Chordata; class Mammalia; order Rodentia; family Aplodontiidae; genus Aplodontia; species Aplodontia rufa. Next base: position 222,740 of record PVKS010000131.1, read on the forward strand.
TTGATGATGGAGTGAAATTACCTGCTACCATGCTTGTATTAGAAGCTATGTACTTGCTTTTACTCTTTGTTGGTTTAGTTTATTACTATAGTGTATTTTGTCATATACTTGAATCTTAAGAGAACCTTCATGTTACAGCTTCTCAGCTCCTAGTTCAGGTGTGTGAACTAGAACTTTCACAACTGGTTTGGACATGTAATTTGAGGTGTTGGCAACTACTCGATGTGATCTCGCTCATGTGTAAAACATTTTAGATTTTTTTTTAAAAACCCTAGTTTCCTTTGTAACGTTCCACAGGGCCCAGTACAACCTGCCAAGAGGACTCGTGCTCCAATCAAGGTGTGTGCTTGCAGCAGTGGGATGGCTTCAGCTGTGACTGTAGCATGACTTCCTTCAGTGGGCCACTCTGCAATGACCGTGAGTACCTCGTCACTAGCTACTGTTCTTTATCCAGGGTCTAAAACGGGGAGCCCTTGTGTTATCAGTATCTGAACTCTCATAACCAAGAGAAGCAGTTCATTCTACAGAAAGGAAATTTTCCAAATACTAAATTAGTATTCTGGGATGCCATTCGCTAAGGGCTGTGATGATGATGATACTTAAGGTTTCAACTGTGGGTGTGTTTTTTTTTAATGACTAATAATTACCTGTTCAAAAGAATATTTTTTATTTCCTATGTTTGACAATTCTCCTCTAGCTTTTGAAATTTCCTATTGCTTTATATTATATTGCATTTAATTTCATGAGATCATATCTGGAGAACTGTGATTTTGGAGACTAGCTACAGGTCTCACTTTCTCTCTTTCTGTATGTAAGTCCACCTTTGCCTTCACTTTAAAAACAATTTGATTAAACTTTGTCCTTCAATTATTATCCCTTGTTATTTATCCACTTGCATTCCCCCCTTTAGTCTCAGAATGTAAGCATGACAATGAAACACCCTGTTTGCATTGTATCTGAGCACACCTGCTCCTGCCTAATCTATATCACACCAGCCAGGGTGGGATTAATTGGTCTGTAGATTCGATTTCTTAACTTTCATATAGTCTTGCCTGAAAGCACTTTATCAAAATGCTAAAAGCATTTCCTACAGAATATTTCCTTCTACTGTATTAAAAGAATATCCCTGACAAAGGCCTCTGTTTGCAGAGTAGATTACATGCTTTATGTTGTAAATGCTACAACCTGTAAACTACTGTTCTGGGTGTTGGGATAGGAGATGTCATGATTGAAGGTTTGGACTTTCACTGCAGAAGGTGCACTTGAGTGGATTTAAGTAATGTCTACAGTTTGTTCTTTCTGACCTTTGTTTATTTAGACTTATTCATGTCAGTAGGTATGTATTTCACAGTGTCAAAGGTGGGGTCAAACTAAAATATTCTATTGAGCTGAGTTGCTGCAACCTAGAAATATAGTTCACTCCCACAGTTGTCACAGGCTTTCTGTCCCAACTATTGGCTACAAGAACAAGCAATACACAATGAAGAGTAAACTCATACTTGAAAGAAGCCTGTAATGTCCATGCCACCAGAGATGAAGAAATATGCATCTCCATTTTACTAGTGTCATCTTCCATAGAATTATAGTAAACTTGAAGCAATAAAAATGTATTCAAGCTGTCATACATTTCCAAAAACTGTATTTTTGCAAATTGAACACACTTAAAAACAATAACTCTATTTCAAGTTATAAAAATGACCTTATACAAAGACTCACTAAAAACCCATATATACAAAAAGCAAAGACAGCAGTGTTTAAATCTTATAAATGCTTTAATAACAATATGTTTATGTATGTATATGTGTGTATATCTGTCTCTCTATCTATATATATATCTAGGGCAGTAAACTCCTGCATTTGCTCCTAAGCCATAGAAAATGACATAATGTTATTTTCCAGGACAACCAGAAGACTAAAATTTTGTTAGGCTTTTTGTATGGCAAATTTTTTATCCTGAATGCGATTTTGACAGATGTATGACTACATGTGGTAGTTGAGAGGGCTTTTTGGTATGAAAATATTTTTCATTTTGCTAAAGAACATTCTCTGCCAAATTTTGCTTAATCTAGTTTCCATGTTTTACAAAACAGTTGCCATTTGGTTGTGTCAGACTGTGCATCCTCATATACCAGCTAAATATGAAGAATACAATTTTCCGGAAGTATTTGTTAGGCTTCTCCTAAAGGAACATCAAGATCCAACCTTGAGTATCATGCTGTCTGACTCATTTTTTACAGAAAACTGAATACTGCTCTTGGGTGATAGTAATAGTGATGGCAATGATAAGGCTATTTGTTATTTTCTTGTAAATAGGTAAATGTCATTCGATGGATGTGTCTTCTGATATGCCTCTTGCACATATCAACATTAAAATTTCTTTGGAGAGTTCTCAGAATTCATGCATTTTGATTAAATCATTACCTCTTACTGGGTTTTCTGGAAATGTGAAATAATTCCATAGTTCAAACCTTGGAATTTTTGGGTGATGAGGTTATATAGGCAGAAACCATTATTTATAAGTAAATATTATTTTCACATCAATTATAATTAATAGAAGGTATAATAGCAATTGCTACTTTGAAGACATGTGAGTTGAAGATAAAAGTATCCTGTAACATTTGCATCACTTTTTTAATTTATCCAAATACATCTTGTCTCTGCATCTCACTTTTTCTATAAGTTGCACAAATAGAACTAATGTCATTCCTTGAATTTTAGCAAATTCCTTTTCTATAGAAAGATTGACTTAAAAAAAAAAAAGCCATACAGGACATATTGTTTGTAGTTTCATCCCTAGCTTAGTTATTCATCTACAAATTCTGGGACTGCAGCCTTGAACTTCATAGGAAACAACAATAATGACAAAAGAAAATAAAAACAAATGCTTTTAATAGGGGAAAAAACACACCACTTTAAACATGGGAATCCTTCTCCAAAATACAACTTCTAAATGTCATCTCTCTGATAAGTCTCAGAAAATGGGTTATAGTAGCTAGAAATTTTTGTTTATATTGGCCCAGAGATATAATTAACAATGGGAAGCTGGGAATACTTCATAGCATGCAAGTGTAATATTGGATAAATCATGCTAATTAATTGAAATGAAAGGAGTTTTACAAGAAAGAGACACTTGTGCAAAGTTATGCCAAAGGCTATTTTGAAGAAATGTGTTTGTGAGAAACTCTTTCTTCCCTGGAAATTTGCCATCTTAGTGACCTACTCATTAACCACAACAGCTGGGGTGTGTGTGTGTGTGTGTGTGTGTGTGTGTGTGTACTTAACTCTTCCAATTTAGGTATGCAGATCATCTTCTCTGGCTTACCGTTGTCATTTCTTGTTTGTCTCTCATGCCCCTCCTTCCCTCCTCCAATCCAGGAATCTCTTCTTCTCTGCTAGTTCCCTTCTTCCTGTCCTCCCTGTTTTATGTCTCTAGTCTCTCCTGATTCTCTCAACCAGAGGAAGTATTTCTCCTCCTCTGGTTTCCTATGGGATTTGTACTGTCTTATCCGCCATCACTTTCTAACTTATGGCTTCTTATGCCTCTGTTCCCTGTAAGACTATGAGCTTCTCCCAAAACAACACTCATTTCCTTTTTATTTATATTTTTCCTTTTAGTTCATCAGTGCAGTTTTTCGTGTAGCATGCTGTATCTAATTGGTGATAATAACAACTCACTAAACCAATGTAGACTGAATAGGTGAACGATTTCAGGTATATCCTCAGTGGCCAACACTGCTCTCCGGTTTCATCAGTTTGGAATTCATAAACCTTCATGTTCTGACCCTGGCTTTCATTTCCATTCTTGTCTATTGCAGATCTTTGTCCATATGGCATGTTACTGCCAATTTACTTACTCATGACTTTTTGTACAACATTACACTTTCCAATTTCCTCAGAGTTATATATGCTAATCTCTCCACCTGGAGAATGCTCTCATTCCACCTGGATTGCATTCCTTTCACTATCTTTGCTTGAAGGATAATAATTTCCTTTTCAATCTCTTGAACTGTTTCAACCCATGGAAATTTCTTTGGTTCTCTGAGCTGGGCATTACCTTTCCTTCTTTGGAAATCTTAGGGCAAGAGTGTGTTGCACATATCCTTGTATGTTGTAGATATTTGTGAACTTTCTCTTGGAAAGTTCTCTTGGAAAGTTGATGGTTTATCAAGTGCTATTGTATGTCAGGTCTGTGCTGAGTTTACCTTCATTGTGTAACACCTACATATCACCAGTTCATGCTTGCACACCCACTCCTCCTTATCAAATCAGTGAGTTATCCAGTAATTCCTTTCTGCTTTTTCCCACCGGTCCAGAATAGAATGTAACCATATTAGCTAATTTAATGTCAGGTTGGAGAAGATGAATATGGCCATGATCACATGGAAAATAGCGAACATAATAACATTGTCACATTACATTAGTATGGAAATGTAGTGTGCCAAATTACAGTTCAGCTTCAACGGTGTCTGTTACCATAAGGGAGTAATACATCATAGTGCTGTTATTTTGGTGCTATAACTTAGGAGGGTATGAGATCTGCTAATAAAAAAGACTATTTCCAGAATTCTAAACTTGGTCAAGGTAAAATCTGATAAAAAACCATTATATCTTTAGTATGAGAATTACAAATATTCAGAGAAGCAAGGGCAAATACATTTGACTGAGAATTTTTTTTTACCATGGCTTTTAAAAATATCTTAAGCTTTGTTTCTTAGCTTCCTTTGTTTTTTGAAAAGAGAATCTAATACCTATTGTCTAAGCATTGATATTCACAGAAATAGAAGTGAATTATACATAGGCGAAAATAACTTAGATCCAAGTTATATTTCTCTCCCTTCTCAAGCTGCCAATTGTATTAAGCTGAGAGTGGATTTGCTGCTGGTGCAATATATGGCTGAATTAAACTTCACAATTAGCTACATCCACAGCCGGATATTTATTGTAAATGTCATGAGTCTTATTAACTTCAAATCACTCAAGTATTTCTAAATGGTGGTCCTTCAGCTGTTTAAAGCAATTCATAAGCAATATTTACTGATAATGCCATAGAAAAACTATTTTGTGGGATACAGGGTCAGATCTGTCTCAGGTTACACTACATATATAGGATTAAAATATTGTTCATAGCCGGTCAGAAAAATGTAATAAAAGATAGAAGTGCTATTTTCTACATTCTCCTTATTGGTAATAGACGTCATAAAAATAAAACATGAAAGAAATCATTGGTCTTTCTGTATTGTACTTGGGAAGTTACATAATAGTGTAGACTACATTTATTTAAGGAAAGATGAGTAGGAAGAAAAATCCCCAAACAGCGGAATAGAGTATTGCTGCATGTAAATCACCTAGATCACTTTCCTGCACCACGCAGCAGCTATATTATCCACAACTCCAAGTAGCCTTTTCCCTTATGTAAATGCTACCATTTTGATTTCCAGAAATCAGGGGGAAAGGCTTACTGGGAATATTTTCTTCACCTGCTTGTATTCTCTAATTTTTCTGACTTGATGAAAGCGCTGGCCCTGCTGGACCTTCACTGGTCTCTTGTGTTGGTCTTCTTCACTGCAGATCTTACCTAAACTTGACACTGGCCTTCCAAGTTTGCATTAGCATACTGGCCATCTCAACTACCCAGGGTTGCTGTGAGGGAAAGTTTTGCCAGTCACCTCGGTTAACTCTCCTAAGGGGATGACAATGGATCCAGTTTTCACAGATACTATTTCAAAGGATCTATGACCACAGTCTCCCTCTGGATCCTTTTCTTTCAGAGTGAGCACACTGTACTGAGGTCTGTTGCTTTGCCTCCCAGCTGTAGCAGTATAGCAGGTGCAGACGCCACAGGCGGGGTGGAGATGCAGTCTTAATCATAGGTGCTAATTTATGAAACTTTATGCCTTTAAGTTTCCTTTTACTTTTAAGATTGATGTTATTTCCCTGGAAATGATGCACTGTGAAAGCTTGTTGAACAAAATGAAGAGAACTCATGATAAATTTTCAGAATCCTGCATAATACTAAATAAGTATAAATAACTTAATATCCATTTGTTAATCAAGAAGATATGTGAAGAGAATAAATTGCTAAATACTTCCCTCACTTTATGTTAATGCAATTATCAATTTTTTTAAAGGAGCATAAGATTAAGCATAATTAGTTTGGATTTTATAAAATATTTTAGTTGAAAAGAATAAGTGATTAGATTTGGAAGGAAGATTGAACCTGGCATACATGGTTTATATACTTCGTTGCTGTAGACATGCTTTTCTGGTGCATAAAAACTACAAAAATTTTTCATGTAGATCATATCAATGTTAATAACAGGATTAATATGTATTATATACATGCTTTTTATATTCTATAAATCTCAACTTTTCTTTACAAAGAGAGTCAATTCTATTTATTTTTCATCTGATTTTTGTTTTCCTGACACTTAGTGGTATATGTGGTGCTGGGGTTCGAACCCAGGTATTCATGCATGCCGGGCAAGCATGCTACTGCTGAGCCACCTCTCCAGGACCTGAATCTCAACTTTTTAATCTTCAAAAAAATTCTTAATTTAAAAATGAGAATATTGAGGAAACAGATTTGCCTTTGGGGACTGAAATGGCTAATTATTGGCACAAACAGAATTTGAATATATTCTATTTTGCACCCACAGTCTCTGCCAAAGAGGGGTAGATTCAATGTCAATGCTTTGGAAATTCCCCAGCAGAAAATAATTCCACAGAGAAGTTAATAACAAGTGGAATTTAACACTGCAATTTATTCCTATGCTCTTCTAACTCTTAATGCTTAGATTTAATTTTAAGCACTATGCTGCATGAAGCATGCTCTTCCCCTGAACTATTTTATTGCCACTTCTGAAGAAGAGTTAAAAATTCAGAGTGAGCTGTCGAGGCATACTGTCATTAACTTCCAGTTCTATTATAAAAAGGTACTGATTATGAAAAAGAGATGGGAATTTTCTGTGATTTCTCTGTGACAGCCTTTCAAAAATAATAATTTAAAATTTGATCATGAAATCAGGCAAAATATTACCCAAATTTCCTTTGCTTAAACAGACGCACAGTATATTTATTATGGGAAATGGGCAGCTTAGATGCAGTGTTGTGCTGAACAGTGAATGGGTAACAAGTGTTTGATTATGTTAATTACATCTCAGCTTTTTCTTTATTCAGTTGTGGAGGCAGAAAGAAGATAAGTCCACATCAGAGGTTAGCAGTGTGATCTTTGAAGGTCTTTGGAAGATATATAAGAGAAACGTAAGAGAATGCGTGAAGCCCAGGGCACGAAAAATTACTATAAGATTAATAGTAATGACCAAGGGCCCTTCATATTTGTAAGGAAGGAAAAGAAAGCCCTCAGGAAATATGTAGAGTCCAGGAAAAGGTCAAGATAAAAATAATGTTGTGCTTGCATTAAGGGATAATTCACATCATAAAGGGAAAAAAATATTACTGTGAAGAAGATGCTCCTTGTCCAGTGTTCCTTTTTCCTTCCCTGAACAAAGCATTCTGTGTCTTTAATGAGATTTACTGCAGCAATTAAAAAGTGTAGAATTCTTTTATGGGGAGGAATTACAGTCTTCTCTCCAGCACTGTGCTGTTATACATTTTTACCTCTCTGGTGGCATTCTACAGCAACATAAAATACAAGAATGATCTGTTAGCTCTGGGTGTTGTGGAGTGTATGATTTTAATGACTCTAATGATCTAAATTCACACCTCTCAGAAAATGACCTAGAGAGTGTGAGGCTTAATCTCCCCAAGATTTGGTGAGATAGGAAGGTACAAAGGCATTTCTTAACTTGAAATGATTTCAGAATGGAGCAAGTTTCATAAAAGGCTCAGCTGATGTAGAAAGATGTTTTTAAAAAAAGTGGGTCGTGAACAAGGAGGAGGTTGCGTTTGAAGGAGATGGTGGAAACTGTTCATGTAGGTGTGAATGCTTCTTCTAAATGTATAACATATGACCCTTTAAGAAGACAAACAGATGGAATATGTAGCAGAAAATAAAGAATATATTTTGCTAGCTTTCTCCACTTGCATGGTGCACTGTGTATTTCAATATTTGGTAGTTCTACTATTGGAAGCATTCAAGGCCGCTTCTGGATTCTGGCACCTAAAGACAAGGCTGACATTGTGAACACTGTGGGGTAAAAGCAGGCTGTTAAATTTGGTTCTAGAACGTTTCCAGGACTTGACATGATGCCTAATATTCCAGCCATGTTTGTATGCTGAGTTTATTTATTTATTTATTTATTTAGTACCAGGGATTGAACCCAGGGTCACTTAATCACAGAGCCACATCACCAGTCTGTTTATTGTTTCATTTTGAGACTGGGTCTCACTAAGTTGCTTAGGGTCTCACTGAGTTGGTGAGACTGGCCTGGAACTTTCTATCTTCCTGCGTCAGCCTCCCTGAAGTTTGGGATTACAGGTGTGCACCACCACACTCAGATACATGCCAGGTTTTTGGTGGTCGCTTAAAGGAACCCAGGACCGAGGATCCCGATTCATGCAATCATTGCACAGTTGGAGCATTGCTGAAACTGTGGGGGTCCATCTTCGATGGCATCAGTCATGAATCTGCTCTCCTAGGTCCTATTCAGGAGAAGTGTCCCATTTTGCTAAATTAAAAACAGGAAAGTGTCAGAGAAATACCATTTCCTCTCAGCTGCAGGAGACATCACAGAAGTAATTAAACTGGATTTGGTGTGTCAGGCACATTCCTTTTATTGACAGTGACAATAATTCTGTAAATCAAAACCTGGAAGCATTTTCAGTGTTGTTGAAGTGCTAAAGATAAAACCTAAGGTTCTTAAAATTAAATCTCATGAAACTAAAAGTGATCTATGGAATGCAGCATGAGAGGCTGCTGCCTGAGTGGTGAATGTCGCTTGTCTTCTGAAATTCGGAGCCGACGAGCAAAACGGTGATGATTATAATTTTTTTTTTTAGCTGAGTCCCTGAAAGCTATGGCAACATTAAAGCCAAATGGAGTAGGTCTTCAGTACCAGCGCTCACTTATGGTTTTAAGGTCACCTGGAAATTTCTGTCCCTGCTACTCCAATATTTCCTTTTTTAATGGTGTCATTAGGTCCTGCTAATACTCATTTCCCTGGCAGCCTTTCATCTTTTCCTTCAACATTTAGGTGCTCCATAATCTCATTCAACAAATACACCTCTGCAGCAGCTTCCTTCCTTGTTTGCTCTGGCATCAACTTAGGCATGTATGCGGACACTCTGTGTAGTCACCAAGTGTTCCTGGGCCTCTACCAAATGACTCCCTCACCTGGGCTGTCTTCTGCCCTCCCTTCTATTCTGCCTAAGGAAATGCAGCCCATGCAAGTGACCCAGTTCAGGATCAGCTCCATCCACAGTGGGACACTATTTGTGCTGGGTGAATTCTTCTGCTTTGGAGAACAAATATTTACTACTGGAAGGCCTCAATGTGTGTTTCAGCTATATTTTACATCCAATTCTTCTATTTTTGATAATATTTCTCACAGTGCATAACATGTGTTAAATGCTTGGTGATATTTGAAGATTGGTGTCTCAAAGCCTCCATTAGTTAACTCTGTGTGTGTGTGTGTGTGTGTGTGTGTGTGTGTGTGTTTATCCTTGCCCAGTCCTACCCTTCATTGACAAATATATGTACATATCATGTAACATCTGGCAGGAATAATTTATTATGTTGTATCATATTATTATAAATTTGTTTTTCATTATTTTTATTTCTGCTAGTAAAGACCCAGTGATTAGAGTTATATATAGCTAAGAAGTAAGTACTTTGAGTAAATCTGTGTGTGCGTGTGTGTGTGCATGTGTGTGTACATACGTACTGTGAGAGATGATGGATTTAGAAATCATCAGTTTCTGCCTTCTTTAATTCCACAGAAGTCCTGCTTTGTATTTTATCACATTAAATTTGAGAAATGCTAGGACCTTTTGTCATTTCCAGATAACTATTTTTTGTTCACTGTACTACTTTCTCATTAATTAGTTGATACCTGCAGGAATAATCATATCATTATGAAATGTTGCACTGCTAATTTGATCTTTTTTCTATTTGAGCTTTAGGATTTTGCAATACTAGAGTATTTTTCTGACAATAGCATAATATCTCTGGGGAAAATGATACTGTTTCTCTAATAATATTGTATCACTGTGTGCCCAGCTTCAGTGCACCAGTGTCCTTGAAGAACTCTCTTGGTGTTCCCTTTGCAAAAGCTGTAAAAGTGTCAAATCTACTTGATCATAAATACATGAAATTTAAAATATTGGTGTTTTCCTTTCCACATTAAATACAAAGATGATAGCATCTTTATATATGATTGCACCAAGATCATGAGGCTCACTTTGCCTAATTGCTTTGATTTAGTACTTTAGGAGAATGCACTGGAAATCAGCTAAAAAAGGGTGATGTCTATTTTCTGTCTTCCAGTCTACCTATATGGTAACCTGTCAGCTGATTCCCCAGTGACAACTTCAGAAACAGCACTTGTTTGGTTGTTGGAGGGATCTAGAAGAAAAAAAACCACTTTAAAAATAAATTGCAGGAATATTAGAATTAGTCTACCTGATTCAAATCATTAAGAGGTTGAACTACATCAGTAGTTACCAAATTGTAGTTCCTGTATTGGCATGGTCAGTATAATCTGTGAATTTGTTAGAAATTCATATTCTCAGGTTTCACCCCAGACCTCTTAAGCTAGAAATTCTAGGAACGGGGTCCAGAAATCTGTATATAAAGACCCTCTAGATCATCCTCAAACACCTGGGCATTTGAGGACCATTAGACTAGATATCTGAAATCATTTTTCTTAGTTCTATGCTTTCCATATAAGAAACGATTTTATTTAATGGAATAAAATAAAATAAATTCTCCCTAAGAAATTTTTATAAATAAAACATCATGATTTCATTTCAGAGGGTTTCAATAAAATCTTGGGAGTTTCATACATGGTAATATGAAAAAAATACAAATTTCCATTCTGATTATTACCCTCCTCAGTTGGAGGACAATCTTGAGAATGTTTGAAGCGTTCCCATTCACACCACTCATGCTGTGAAAAATCTAGTTCAAGACAAATTTTTCCCTGCAGTGTGAGGAGAATGACCAAATCCAATCTTCTATTCTTATCTTTTTGGTTTCTTTGGAATAATATTCTGATCATTTGTATAGATGGGAAGTGAAGTAGTATTCTTGTCTGTAAGCAAATTTGAACCTAGAAGAAATGAGAGTCACCTGAACCACTGTCAAAAGTGTCATTAACATAAGATATGTATTCTTCATGTTATCCGTTTTCATTACCTAAAAAGTTCCCCATCTTTACCTAGTACTTCCTCAGTGTGATCCCAACTTATTAGCAATTTCCCCTCCCGTTAGCAAATATTCCATATCTTATAAGATCTTCATATTTCCTTATTTCTGTAATCACATGTGATCCATACGCAAAGATTTTTTTTCCAAGACCTTAGTGTGTGACCTTCAGCATGTCAGCTAAGCTATTTGGACCTCAGTTTCACCATTTTAAAATGAAGGATTTATTTGCTTTGTCTAGAACTCTAAGGGTCTGTGATTTCTTGTCACTATATTCTTGTTTTTTCTATTTCTTTTCAACCCTCAAACCCATTTTTACTCACATTTAAGACTCTTCTAGGATGCAGACTCAGTCACAACACACTAATCTGAAGCTATATTTTAGCCAAAGATCTTTCCTGCCAAATCCTATAAAAAGGAAGAACTTGGAGAAAGAAATCTGATTAATGGGATGCCTTCCTCTGTTTAGAAAGGAAACTTGAATTTATCCTGAAAAACAAGGCAAAGACTTCAGCTATTTGTTTCTTTCATGTTTGTATAGATCTTTATTTATAGCTCCTTTCAGATATCTATTTACATCAAATTTGTTTTAAGTTGAATATTTTACCAGAGTAGGAATCGTACTTGTGTACTTGTTTCCTAAATGTAAATATTATTGGTACTTAAATAGTGGATTTTAGTGATTAAATAATAATAATATAATAAGGAATGCATAATTGTTAATATGATCAGGAATACCACTACTAACTGAACTCCCACTAGGTATTTTGTTTTTTGTATTAGAATTGTTTCTTCTTATAATATCCTTGTGCGATGAAACTTATAACACCTCTTTTACAAAACCTGTATCTAAGGTGAAAAAGAGTGCCTCATGTTAATAAGAATTAGAACTCACTTCAAATCCACAAACATCAGCAAGTTTTTCAATGTATAACATTATAGCCAAGTTGAGAAGGACCATGTGCATTCTGTATATTGGTTTCAAGTATTTTAAAATGAACACATGATTAATACATATAGATTTCTTCAATATAAGAAATTGCAAAAGTAAGACGGAATGGATGCACAGCAGGTTTAGTACTATTTTTCCTTCTAAGTCATTCATCTGGAGGTCTGAACACACACACAAAAGCTCACACACGCAGACACAAGACCAATACACCTAATGAAACTTTACAAAGCCTGCAGTTTCAAAAAGAAAGCCTTTGTACAGCTTTGGTGGATGAGCAGATTTTGAAAATGATGTTTTTTATAAAACAGAATGTAGACCATTCTGAATAACCTAGGAAAATACATGCATTCTCTATTTAAGATAGTACAAATTTGGGATGTTATTAAAGAAAAAAATCTTGTGATGTTTCTAGTTAGAAGCTTTCTTTCTTCCTACCCCCTTCCCTCCCTTTTTTTTCCTTCCTTCCTTCCTTCCTTCCTTCCTTCCTTCCTTCCTTCCTTCCTTCCCTCCTTCCTTTCATTCTTTGTAGTCTACACTTTTGATATGTAGAGAGGGAAAGATCATCCTTGCCCGTGAGATGGGCCTTTCATCCAGTTGCCTCTTCTGCCTGATATTTCTAAACATCTGAACCAGATAATGCACTTATGCTGGAAACTACTATGATTTAATTTTGGTGCATTCTCTTTCTCTGGCTGATAGTCATATCCTGTGTGACTTTAGTACCTCTGCTTCTGGTCTAAAACACTGTTGGAGGACAAGAAACAGCACAAAAGCACAATTCTACTTGCCAAGGGTCACTTGTGAGAAAAGAGAGAAGCCATGTGCTTACCACTCTCCGGTGGGTTAGGAACATATCTACTTGGTAAACCACCCAACTTGGAGACCATTATTAATTGAGCAGCAACTCTGAACAAAATACAGTGAAAAATACAGAAAGTAAAATGATGGGGTCGCTGCCCTAGATGAGTTTTCATTTTAGCTGGGGAAATGATTCTCAAGACCCAAGACAGCAGGGAGTTTTTGTCTTGTTCTGCATGCTTACAACCATGAATGGTGCTTAGAACATACTCAATAAGCAATTTTGGGATGAATTAAATGTATTTTTCACAGCATAACTATCAATTTAAATGCTCTTTGTGTAATGCAAACAATTGCTTTGTGTGCATTCAGAAAAGAGAAAAAATGTAAGAGCAGGTAAACTAACTTGAAGCACCCAGAGTGAAGTGGAACTTAATTGTGGAGGGAGAAGCAAGGAGAACATACCACACAAGGGAGAAGATGTGAGCAAAGGTGGATTCAATAGATAGAGTGCTCACAGATCCTCACACATCTATTAAGTGCCCTCCACAGTCTGCATTTGCAGAAGTGAACAAGGGCATGTTTGAGGGGCAGGAGAAAGAGCACAGACTTGGGAGATAGATACAGAATTGTATTCTGACTTCTACATAGTACCTGTGTACCCATAGCCAGGTTGATTAATATTCCTGAGAGTCAGCTTCTTCATCTGTAAAATGGGAACATAATTATAGGTCTTTAGGGTTATTATGAGAGTAAAGGGTACTAACGGGTGGTAGAATCCTACTTTTCCCCCAAATGGGTAAGCAATCTAGAATTGGGATCTGTTGAGGTTCAGCCTGAGCCTCTGCTTTCAAGAAGCTCACAGAGAAGAAGAAATGACAGGCAAAATATATAGATTATTATGGGATATTTTAAGAAAAGCTTTAATACTTTGCTTCCCAAAATGTGTTCTGAGGACCAGCAGCAGCAGCAGCATCTGCAAGCTCATTAAAGATGCAAACTAACAGCCCTCCACTCCCCCACATGGACTGACCCAGGAAGTGCATTTAGCAATATCCCAGATGGTTCACATGCACACTAATGTGTAAGAAGTGCTGCGCTAATAGGAGCATGCAATGTGGGAAAGCAACGGATGACTAGGAAGACTAAGGAACAGAGGTAAGACTTTTCCTAGAAAGCGATATTTAGAGGAATGCAAAGAAAAATATTACATTCTTGTGGATCAACTGGTTCAATAAATCAGAATTCCTATTTTGAAAAATTCTGTAGAGGTTCACTCTCTCCACTTCATCATTTCCATCTCATTGGCAAGCATCAGTGATTTATTTTAGCAAGTTCAACGCCGTGGTTTTAGCCACCTGAGGGCCAATCCCAGCATTCCCATTTCTAAGCATTGTACAGAATAAATGCTACAATCTAAGATTTACTATGGATTTGACCACAAGAGCTCTGGATTCACTATTCCTCTCAAGCCACTCTGAATGCAGGCATTATTTCATTAGATATCCAGTTTAACCAGAAAGGCCTTGGCAGATCCTACTTCTTTCTGGGTCAATAAAAGGGGATAATGTAAGAGTTAGTCATTTGTTGCTCAGGAAAAAATAAATACCCTGCACTCCATAGGCTGTCCCTGAAGGCCTCTTTGGCTTAACACTCATTTTCTTTTTAATGTTAAAATTGCTCTTATTTTATGTGGAGCTACGTGGTTCTGTTCATTGAGCTGGCAGGTGGCTCCAGCCCTGTAATTATGATCTTGATTGTCGGCTGCCAAAGCACAAAAGGAAACTGTAGTAATCCACTCCGGTGCTCTTTAGTGGATTGTTGCATATGGTTTTTGGTGTATCACTGCACATAAATCTCACAGTAGCAATAAAACTATTAGGGTAGTAAAATATATGGATTTTAATTTTTGTAAAAAGTGTCATAAAATTAACTACACTTTCCCAAATAGCAGTTCACTCTGGGCAGGGGAGGCTTTCCTAATTTGAAATTACATGTTTCTTTCACTTTTCATGGTGACCCCATTCATGCTTTAATCATTATACTCTGTGTCTAGCAACCTCATCATCTCCCTTAAGTACCTTTGTTTCCTTCTTTCTGCAAGTTTTCCCTGCCACTGGCAGCTTTTAAAAACACTTCCAATACAATGGGATGAGGGTTTTGGTGTTTTTTTTTCCCTCCCTATTTCTTTAATTGAAGGAAAACAGGAAAATAACAACACTGATAGTCTACAAAACTTTAAGGCATTCTAATTACCCGGGAATTGAGAGAAATGTTTTTTCATACTATGTCCACACCTAATGAGGAAAAAAAATGAGGTTTTATTTATAAGACTACAAGAGAATCTGACTAACCCCCCACTTTGCTAATCTATGAAAGTGAACATTCCTCCCATATTTTTAGATTGTTCACATCCTCAAAAGTAGTTTAATAGCACAGAGTCGAGAAAGGTCTCCTGGTGTTCAAATTTTATTACTTTCACTGACTAAAGTGCAGTACATTTCCTAGTATAATTACACCCCAGTTGTCACAATAAATGAACACAGTATATTTTACGATACACTTCGCTAGCTTATTATCATGTTTGTTCACACTTCTCTCAGACTTAATAACCCTTGGGGGGCTTCTACCATCATCAGTGAATGGAAATTAGTGAAGTTTCCTATTTCATTTATGGTGAGATTTTTATTTCAATTGTAAAAAGCCATAAGCAGGATAGATAGAAGAGTCAGAGAACTCTTAAAATATCTGTAGCTCTACAATGTTCTCTGCTTACTCTGTGGCTCCAAGTCTCACTACTAATCTCCCAGTACCCACAAAGGTATTAGCTAAATGCCTCTTTAATAGAGAACATGGGATATTTCTGATTGTTCTTAAAAACAAAAATAGAGAAACCTTAGATATAAACAGAACTCTCTTTTGAGATACATATTTGTATTTGATTTCAGATGTACCTTCCTCTGGGCAGGGCTGCATTTTAAATTTGTGATAGGGCCAGGAAAACATGCTAGGATTTCCATTTATTTTAATTAAGCTGTTAAGTATGCAGCCCTCTTAGAATGGACATTTGAGGGATTATTATTCTGCTTGTTACATGACAGTTGCAAACTTTATCATAGAGATCTAAAACATAGCCTAATGGCAGAGATATTTTAACTAAAAAGAATATAAAGGAATTTCAAATTTCAAATTGATTATGTATTATGTTTTTGTAAATATGCAAGATATTTTCCCTCAAATCAGGTAAGGCACTGTCAGGATTGACCATAAGATAAAGAGTTGGGTTCCCGTTTTTTTTTTTTGGCAGGTTTGAAATATTTTTATCTGATCATAAAAACAATGTGTGCTTATAAAACAATTAAAAGATAGAAGAAACAAAAGCCAAAATCACCCATAATTTTACATTTAGTCTTCTCCTTTATAAAGTAAGCTGTTGATTCAATACCCAAGAAGAATTACTAAAGATTTGCTGTGGGCTTATATTTGTGTTAAATGTTGAGAAGAAATTAGAAGAGTAGAAGAAGGAAGGAGGGAGGGAATGAGGAAGAAAGGAAGGGAAGGAGATAAAGAGAAAATGAAAGAAAAGTATTAAATGTATTATGCACATATAAGACAAGTTTGACATAACAGTTACCAAAGGCCATTGCGTAGGGTACCTACAGATTTATATTAGAAAATCTAGCAGACACTATTCACCTCATCGCCATTGCATATCGGGGCCATTATTTTGAAGGTGTTTCTGAAATCCATGTATTTTGATGAAGGTTTTCTTTTCTTTTATTCCATGTTTTTTAGTGAGCAATAGAATATGATGTTTAATTAAGAACAATGTGATATAATATAAATCTCATAGGTCTTAAAGGAGACCTTGAAATTCATATAAGCTTTGAAAACATTAGGAAGTTGAAGAAGTCAGTATGTTGTTGCAGGACCTATCCTCTGAGGAGGTGGTGGGGAAGGAGAAGGCAGAGCAGGGGCTATCCCTGGTCCTGAGTGGCCTCCTCTTGAAGAAGTTTCCTCTTGTCAATCTCAAGGTGGAAAGATTGCCACAGATGCCCTCACCCTAAACCTGATTTCCCTGCCATACATTTTCTGTAGAAGTCCTTTCATGTGTCGGTTGCTTGGGCTTGACAATTCAACGCACCTTGAGATAGTTCTCTGTGGAGAGTGTGAGAGTGGTTAGGATCCCATGCACCTCAAAGTAGTGAGATCAAAATAGGTGAGCAAGAAGTTGGATCTTCTCTTAATGAACTTCACAGTCTTGCTGAGAAAAGTAATTCACAAATTTAGAAGGTCAGACAGGTGGACCCTTAGATAACTCGGAGCTCAGAATGTTTTTTAATTGCTTTTATAGGCTGGATACCACCTCCTTACATATTATTTCTCTTTGAATTTAATGATTTGTTCCTTCTGTATTCCAAGATTTAACTGTATACAAGTGACAATCTATTTTTGCTGATTAGGTGTTGGTGGAAACATCCATAAGCTTCCTCCAGTTGGAAAAGTTAACTTATTTACTACAATCGCCTTCCTAGCCATTCTTCCCTGATTTTGAACAAATATATGGAATTTATTTTTCTTTCAAAAATTCTCTATTTTCCCTGATGTGGTGGCTTGTTTGGGTTATTTGAGGGATTGAGGGCCATCCAGAAGAGTTCTTGTAGGGATATATACAAATAAACAATTTTCTAGGAATTATAAAGAGGATTAGGGATATTAAGAGGTGATTGGTTTCCAGAAAGAAACTTGCTTCCTTTGTGGTAGCAGGAACAAGTTATGGGCATGGTGCTTCCAATTGTTCTTGTGGTAAATTAATAATACAAAGACCATGGTGAGCCAAGTGAGGTACCAACCTGGGCACAAAATTTCAGGGTCATAAAAAACTCAGTAATTAAGACAAATGATATGTTAGTGCAATATCTGAAGACATAAGAGCAATATAAATAATCTATTTGAAAACATAAAAATAATAATAAAAAATCCATGATTTAAATAAAAACAGCATCAGTATTAGTTTCTCTTTTGCCTCAGCCTCCAGTTAAGCTCAGCACAGTGCTACTACTGATTTTGTCTTTATTTACATTTATATTTTTTAATCATCAATTTTATTTTATGGTATTTTGGTGTTGCTTTTTGAACCCAGGGCTTCTCACTTTCAAAGCATGTATTCTGCTGCTGAGCTATACCCCCAGAACCCAAATTTTTACTTTTAAAATATTAGTTTTAATTTTAAGGTCTTGCTTTAAAATCTTTTTTTTTTAAATCAGGATCACTGAGTTTTTGGCATCCCCTTAAATACTGTTCCGGAGGCTAGTGTCTCATCCTAGTACTGACAAATACCTATGTTAATAAGGTCCAATAGGCAGGCACGTTAGAAACAAAGCTGCATCATGAGCTTGGGTCTCCTCATTTTTTTTTTTTTTTTTTTTAGAGAGAGAGAGAGAGAATTTTTATTTAGTTTTTCATGTGACTTTCATTGCTCAGAGACATCATCGTGCACATGGTGCTGGGGTTTGAACTCAGGTGTTCACACATGCCAGGCAAGTGCCATAACTGCTGAGCCACCACTCCAGCACAGCTCTCCTCATTGTTAATCCGTAAGTCCCATGACTCATCTGCAGGACTGTAAATCAGAGGACAAATGATAGTTAGTGTATGACACCATTATGGGTGTTGTGAGTGCTATAATTTATGGAGGGGACTCAGCTTCCAACAGGCTAATCATAACCAGGGAGTTAATTGCATCCCTTTGCATTTCAGAAAATTAAAGTCAGATGGCTCTGTCCCACACTGTTTTCTATGAGATCTTATTGCTTTTATGTATATTTATTTTTTGTGTGATAGAAAATGAATACCCTCCAGCTAAAATTAAATGTCTTTTACTACACTTTCAGCTAGTTAAAACCAAAGATTTTTTATCAGAGAAGAAAGAAAAGATTCATTGCATATATTTGATTGTGTTGTCGTTGGATGGAAATTTATAAAGTACACTTTAAGTCACAAGAGCACTGGAGGTGGAGGCCCGTTAGTGAACATGCTGTAGGGAGCAGTCCATCCACAGTACCAAAAATTCAAATTAACTTTTATGTTTGATTCTACATTTTATGCCTTGGGCACTTTTTTGTAATTAAGCAATCAAGTAATAAAGTTATTTTTAAATTTCCAAATGACACACTATAAGAAATAGAAAACATGCCCACAGATAACTGAGAACAGATTTTATAAAGGGCAAACAGAAAACCTAGAAAGTTTTACATTTTAGGTCCATGAATACAGATAACTATATTTGCTGCCATTTTGACTGTGAAGTAGTTGTTGTTTTGAAAATCTTCCTTAAGGTTTGTAATAAAACAAACAGTGTTATTGATTGTTTATTGGTCATTCAAAGCTATCTCTTGCATTATTTTGAATAAAAAGCTGAAATTTGAAAATCCTCAAATGCTTGGCCCAAAATCACATGCTGATTTAGAGGACTGAGTTAGAGTTCTTCAGACTAAGACCCTGGAAACCTAATTTTCAGTGAAGTTCCCTTTCCATTCTAACCTGACATCACCTAGTAACCAAGCAGCACTCCACCTCTCAGACTAATGAATGCAACTGTAGATCATCCACTGTTAGTGATCCTCATACAAACCCACAAAGACTCACTCTTTGCCTCACAGTTTCTATGCACATGAGGGTCATTCATGAAAACAGAGACAGAAGCCAGTAGAAGGAAATTCTCCCATATCCCAGCCTTCTTCACTTTCTTTTATACTTGGGAGTAATTTTGTTCTCTCATTCTGCTCATCTACTCAAGTTCTCAAGGACCTGGTCTTTTGGTTTTTCACCTCTCTTCCCTGGAGTGTTCAACATTATTGGATTGTACTAGTCATAAATACAAAGAAGACAAAAACCATTCCTCTTGAGTTAACATCCACTTCATGCCGTCATTCTTGGCTCTCCTTCATACCCAAGCTGTATGAATGTTTTTAATTGTAAGTGCAACCTAACGTCAATTATTCACCCACATTCACCATTCAACCCACTCCAATCTGGCTCCCTTGAAACCACACAGTCAAAGCTGCTCTTTCCAAGAGCTCTAATCATCTTCACATTGTCAAATCCATTAACTGTTTTTCAGTTATCATGTTCCCTCATCACAGTTTGATGACTCCTTTCCAGAAGCATAGCTCACCATGACCATACATACCCGGATCCTTTTCTCTCTGTTAACTTTTCCTTCCTAGACATTTTAACCACCTCTACTGCTCACCTGTCTGTCTCTCTCTCTTTCAATTGCCTGTTTTTTTTTTTAATTTTTAAAGAGAGAAGGACAGTGAGAGAGAGAGAGAGAGAATCAATATTATCTAGTTTCTCATGTAGCTTTTATTGCTCCAACACTTTGCTGTGTACATGGAGCTGGGGTTTGAACCCGCCTTCTCGTGCATGCCAGACAAGTGCGGTAAGCTCTGAGCCCTTCTCCAGATCTCAACTTTCTCTTAAATGTTGAGGTTACTCTGGACCTGAGCTGGTAATTCTCCCCATTTAATATCTCTTATCTAATTAAACTCATGGTTTCCCATTTCCTTAAATATGATCTTTCTGACAAAGACTGATATTTCAATTCAAATTTCTCAAATTCAGATTTTTATATGCAAAACTGTATTTAACATTGATACTTGAATATTTCACAGGTATTTCAAGCTTAACATGTTCTAAACTTAGCACTTGGTACTTCTCTGCTTACCCTCAAAACCCTCCTTACTATGTTATATTTTAGTAAATGGTGCCTCGGTTTATCTGGTTGAATAACTTGTATAAATTGAAACTTCAATAATAGATTATATTGGATTTAAAACTTTCAGTACAAGAAATTAAAAGACAGTATAGAATCTGATTCTTTCTTAATCAAGTGTTTAAAACACGAGTCTCATAATATTTCTGATATACAAACCTCAGAAATAGCAATAACATTAGGCAATATATAGGACCTACTTTATGCAGAATATGGTGCTTATATTTTAAAGGTACTAGTTAGTGTTGTTGTTAAAGTGACAAAACCAAGGAATACCGAAGTCATGTAATTTGCCTAGGATCATAGAACTTATTAGTGACAGAGTTGAGATTTTGAACCCAGGAAGTCTATTTCTTAGGTCCTTGTCCATAAAAATTAAATTCATAAGAATAGAATGTTATCTTTACAAAGTTGGTAATATTACTACAGTGATGGATACATATCGCGTTAAGCCAGTGTACTGAAAGCAGAATAGAGAAACTCAACTACAAGAAATTTCCATGGGATGCTGACCCAACTCTATACAACTTAACAGTGCATAGAAAGACCTAGTATTTTATCATATCATTGTGGGACTCCAAGTTTTTTGACAACACAGATTTGAGTAGTAGGTATATCCCCTGCATGAGCAGGACAACACCAAATCAGATACTGATGGATAATCATTTTATTTTTTGGTTTTGTTTTTGTTTTTCTGGATAAGTTTTCAGAAATTCACAATAACATTTTTTGTTATTTTGATATTCCAAGACCAAAATAATATGAAGCTGTTTTGTGACTATATGACATCTTCCCTATTACTTCCTCCTACAACTATACTTATAATAATTGATTTTTAAAATTAAAAAGTCCAGAACAATTTGTACAGACAGTTTGTTGTTTCCATGGAGTGGGAGTCTTGGACAAAATGCACAAACCCCATTCTTTTCCTATTAGACTCTTGGGAACCACATACTGTTTTTCTCTTTCCCACCTACTGCTGGAAAGAACAAATGCCATGTATCCCAATTAAAATGATGTTGGTGAGTTTTTATATTACACTGAAATAAGCCCTGTTAAATATTTCATATCCTTGGGGAATTATATACAGTTCCCATTTTTTTAAAAGAGAGAGGGACAGTGAGAGAAAGAGAGAGAAAGAGAGACAGAGACAGAAAGAAAGACAGAATCAATTTTATTGAGTTCCTCATGGAGTTTCGTTGCTCAGATACTTCATTGTGTATGTGGTGCTGGGGTTTGAAACTGCGCACTCACGCAAGCCAGGTAAGCACCATAACCACTGAGCCACTGCCCTAGACCCTATATTTACCATTTTTAAAAGACATAAGAAAGACATCTCTACTCACTCATGCCTATATTCTTCTTTATAATTAAACTAATTAGGAAAAAGAAAAAAGAATAAATGGGAACAGAGAGGTAAAGAGGACTAGTCATGTTGCATTGATCATGAAAGTCAGAATTATATGGCTAATCTATCTATAAATTGAGAATCATGGAGACAGGTAGCTGATTTTAAGAAAAAGTATCAACTTTGTTTGAATAATAAGGATGGTAATTCAAGTTTTCTAGAATCCTTAAGATATAGTTTTCCATGATGTTATGATGAAAAACTGAATTTAAGAATTCAATAGAAGAAAAGGTAACAAACACAGAAAAATGAAAGATACGGAAATTTGGTGGGTTTGTGTTTGACTTATCTAAAATGTACATGAATTTGCCTGTTTGAAAAAATGAGGTAAATTAGAATAACCCTTATGAAGACAGAGTATGAAATGAAATTTCATTAAATCCGTTGTAGACTTTTACCCCAATGCCACCACGGAAAGATTTTAACTCCATTAAATGCAGATGGAATAATTTGAAAAATACAAGTGGTGTATAAACTTATACATAAAATTATGATGTGCACATGTGCTCTCCTAAATAAAAATATATGGGTGCAAAGGGGAAATAACTCTTTGAGGTAATAGACTACCATTTTGCTAATGATAAACCACACTGTGGGGAGGGGAGACTGTAATGTGACAGGAGAACAGAGGCCCAGTGAGTAAGTCCTTGGTTCAGAGTCTCCTCAATGGGGCCTCCCTGGCCAGCTTATGTAAAAACCATATCACCTACCAGACGCTCATCATTTTCTTTCTGTGCATTATTTTATCCTTTAATCTTAATCACCATCTGTCAAACCATTTTAGTACATTTATTATGTTTATTTTCTGTCTGCATGCCACTAGGGCAAGGATATAGTTAGTTTCATTTCTTTTTGTATCTTCTTAAAAACACACACATCTCAAAACTGTGATCAGGGAAGTTAAAGGAATCATTTCAGAAAACTGGCTCCAGCGGTTGTGAAACCTTAAGTGATTGTATAAACCTTCATCATCTCATCTCCAACTTTAAAGTCAACTGTGAATAGCTCTTTGGCAATCCTAGCCCCCATATCGTGTGGAACCTGTCTCCCCCTCTCCCCTTTTCTCTTTTCCCAGGCACCCAGCCTGTCTCCTCCTGCTCAATACACACCTTACTAATCCCTGCCTTGGTGCCTTTGCCTACATTGACACCCTCACCTGAAATACCTTGTGATCTTGCTTTAACAAAGAAAATCCTGATAATTCTTTAGGATGAGTTGAAGTGTCGCTTCCTCCATAAACCCTCTACTTATCTCTCTAGTTATGAATGATTCAGTGGGGCTTTGAAATCTTTGGACACAGATCTAAGCTCTGCTAATTTATTAGGTATGAGACCTTTTAAAGTGCTTAATCTTAGACTTTTTTAATCTGCAAATGTATGGTAATTCTTCTAATCTCTAATATTCTAATATTATGATAAACCTGTTAGGAAAAAGACCCAGTATGTAATGGCCTTTCAGTAATAAAAGTTTTACATATATACTTTATGATTATGAATGTATGAAACTAAAATACAATAATTACATGTAATTATAAATATTAAAATTATATAGGACTTAAAAGAAATTGAGCTTTCCAAGTTGCTTTTTACTTCAGATTTTCTGCCTCTGTCAGAGCTACTAAAGCCCTTGTAGCACTTATTTAACACTCATTATCATGTCTTATATTCTTTAATTTTGTCAGCTGTAGACTTCCCCAAGTAGATCTGAAGCAGAGACTGCACATTACCTATGCTCCCAATGAAGTGCATCCCTGGCTATGCAGTGCTTACTGTGTGAACTTTGCAGGGGCAGCCTGGAAGGCTCAGAGACAGAATGTCTACTAACCATGCTGCCCTAGCCTAGTTCAGCCTGTACTCTGTTGCTGGTTTCCAAGCTGCAACTCTTGATGCTGGACTTATTTGTGTCACTCTATCTGTTCTTAACATTTTGGCAGGACAAGAGAGCCACCAATCCTACAGACATAATTATGGCCTTTAAAAGCCAGCAGAACCCGGAGTGGCCACAGCAGACTGTGAGGTGTTATTGTATGTGTAGGCATAGCCCTCCGGTAACAAGGCACTTTATGCAACTGTGGCAGCTTTCACGGGAACAATGGAAATATGGAAGACTGCTGCTAAACAGGCCAGTATGCAAAAGACAACTAAATTATCGTGGCCACAGAAGAAGTTGCTAGAAGATCTATTTAAAAAAAAATATTTTCCAGATGTCATTAATGTTTTGACCTCCTCCTGAATTTAGTAGGTTTAAAGAATGTGTCTCAAAAATGCCCCCAGTGATAGAAATTAGACCCTTGTTCCAGTGTTTAATGAAAGACTTATTAACCCTTTGTATTCTCCATTACACATTAGGACCAGTCTTTCTTCAACATGTAGTTAAGAATCTTTTTCCTCCCATGGTTTAAATAAAAATAAAGCGAGAAATTCATCTATGACCTCAATGGAGCATAGCACCTGCCCAAATACATTCACAAAGTGAGAAACATTGCACATGCCAGATTGTGCTGATCATTTCCAAGTTGACACAATGAAGTGGCATCTGTGCTGAAGCAGTAACCTGCCATTTCTGTCAGCATTTTTGAGTCAACTCAGAAAAATCCCACTTGCCAGTGGAGTCAGAGGTTTTCCGGGGGCCTATTCCTGGATAGGCTGGAAGCAGAGATTCCTTGTGTGACATTTTTCTGTGACTGTCTGTAGTGAAACATATGAAAGAAGCCCCCACAATTAGTTTTCTCCCCCTGGGGCTTTATATTCACAAGCATTTCAGGCAAAGCAAGAGACAAAATCCCAGGTCTTATACATATTTAGTTGACTAACTTCTGGACATGCCCTGGGAAGGTCTTCTGACTGTACTGCAAGTTAGGAGGGAGGGATCATTTCCAGGGTAGTAGGAAAATAAAGTCTCTGGTGAAAGGGCAGGAAATTTATTTTTGATGCCTCTGGCTGTCACACTTAGAAATGCCATATTTAGTCTGGTGTGATGTGATAATTGAGTCTTAGATGCTCTTCCTTGGTTGCACTGGTAATCTCCAGAAAGGTGTTCTTCTGTTTAATTGGGACAAATTTTATTTTGATAACTCCTAATGAGTGAACATCCTCAAATGAATTTTAATGGATTTGGCAGCTTCCATGTCAGAGGATGCAAAGCATTTCATCCTGACTTTATCCATGGCTTCTTGGTGACTGAAGTTTTCTTGTTAGCCAAGATATTAGTGAATCAGGACATTCTTCTTTTTCATCTTATCAGAAGGAATATAGGGATATAAGGCTGTCTATACCATTAAGTAAAGTAATTAAGAAACTTCTAGCATAATTTCAAGACCAAAGACTTTTAACTTCACTTTTTCCTTCCTTCTCTCCTCCTCTCAGCTCCTCTCCCCCAACACATAATAAAAAAAGACAGTGAATACAGAAGCATGTGATACTGTTACAACTTGTTCAGTTAGTTTCTCAGAAGCAAAACTTTTTATTGAATATTGAAAGATAAGGCTTTAAAATGACAATAATGCTGGGACTTGCATTGGAAGAATTATTTGAGACATATATGACACCAGCTCCTTCCTCAATTGAGAATTCCCCGAGAGGGAAAGGTATTTGTGGTGTTAGAGGCAAGTAAAGGGGAGAAACGATGGATTGGTACAAAGAGTACTAGTGTACACGAAACAGTTGCTTGGTGGGCTTTGCTTGTATATCAGGGGTAGAGTATGTGCTTAGCATGTACAAGGTGTTGGGCTCAATCCCCAGAATCACTAGAAAATAAAAAGATGGTGTACCTTGGAACTTTGTGGATATATTTAACACTTACAAATGTTGATTTGAGCAGGTCTAGTATGTATTTGTGAATGTATTTAGTTATGTTTTTAGCGAGAAATATTTCATTTAAATAGGTTTTCCTGTAATGAGCAATTTTGTAAAAATGAAATAGGCTTTTATCTTCATGTAAGAGTTTGGAAGTTGGTACCCAAGTGTGATTTTCTCAAAATGGGTTCAGAGAATGAAAAATCTTTTCTAGCTGCACATTGTTGAGAAATTTCCATCATGAGTATCCTACTTGCAGTGAATCTTCTGCCTATAGAAAGACTGGGGTTTGAACACTGTAGAAGGTAATTATGATTGTTATTAGGAGACAAATTACTTTGGGAGATGGAATAATCTAGTATAAGCTTCCTTCATCCTAGTTTTGAGATACTCTTGGGAATCTCCAGACATCACAAAGGGAATCACAAGACTCCTAGCAAAATTAATTTTACTCTGGCCTACTTTTTAAAATATATAGTGCAATGTTCTATTAAAAGAGACAGAATCCATTGTAGTCAGAATTTTATGGGGATTGCTGAAAGGTGGAAAGAACCCCCCCATGCCCAGCTCAGGTCTGAAAATTTTCAATTTCAAATGGAAGTAGCTTCTGCCCTGAAACACACCTAGGATATAATAAAAACAAAATGGGATTTGGTTTGAAGTGTCCCTTAGAAGTAAAAATCCATGTCAATATAAGATTATTTTTAAAGCAGTAAAGTCTATTAAATATTTCTACATTTAATAGCCAAAGAGCCAGAAGAACAATAAACATTTAAAAAATAAATTTTTCTCTTTATTTTTCTTTTTTAATCACTATAATTATCCAAGTTTATGGTCTTTATTTAAAAAAAAAGTTTGACTACAAAATTTTTTAATTTCCTTATACCTCCCAAATTCTGTGGTTCTAGCAAGAAAAATAAATAAGTTAAAATCCTCCATGAAATGCAAACTGCCAACATTCAAAGTTTCTTCTATTTGTTTATTCATAATATTTTCTCATACATAATTTCATTGGCTTATTATGAATGAAGCAGACTGAACAGGATTTATTCCCCATCCTTACAGATAACCTCTGAGGTGACTATATAAAAACACAAATGGCTTGTGACCATTGTGGAGTGTGAACTCATTTCTACTGATTGTTTTCATTTTTTCTTTATTTTGAATTTTGATTGAACCCAGGGTTGCTTTAGCACTGAACTAAGTTCCCAGCCTTTTAAATTTTATTTTATTTAGTTTGAGACAGGGCCTCACTAAGTTGCTTAGGACCTCACTAAATTGCTGAGGCTGTCCTTGAACTTGGAATCCTCCTGACTCAGCCTCCTAAGCCACTGGGATTATGGGCATGTGCCACTGCACCAGACCCATTTCTACTGATTCTAATTCAGGCATCCAGCATTCTACACCTTCTTCTAGACTTAGCAACTTCGTATTTTGCAGTATGTGAAATAACCAGTATTTCAGATTGTTGCAATTTTGTATAATATAACCCTATAAACATAACTTATTAATATGTGATTTGCATTTTGAAAAAATAGGTGCTTACATCTCTAAAGTATAATTTGGTGCACCATGATTTCCATTGAGTTTTGACAGCAGATAATTTAATCTTGGTAAATACAATACTGTATTCTGACACAGATATAAATATGTGGGCAAGCTGGGTTGGCAAATTTCTCAGCAATTTTAATGTGTTTCCGTATCTGGAAATACAAGTCTGAACTACAGGGAAGGGGAAAAAAATGTAGTCTTATGGGAATGGCTATGAAAGGGTTCTAAACAATGCAATCTGAGATAGATTGACAGTAGAATTGCAGTTGGTAACATTAACTCCATTCCATGGTTTCAAGGTTCATGACCTGAACAAAGAAATTAAAAACAAAACAAAATAAACAAAAGCAAAACTTGTTCTGATTGGCCCAAAGGCTCATTTCACATTAAGATTAGACCCTGAAACATGACCTTCCCATTTCCTTTTGTTTCTCTCAAGTCAAGTCTGGCACCCAGCTTATAGGAGAGTGCCATTTCTGATTCAGTATGTGTCACCTTTACCCCAAGTAGCTCACAGTTATTGTCTCAAGGAACCTTGTGCCATCTTGAGAAATACTCTGAGGGGTGGCGGTGGCTTATCCATTTTTCACCTTTGTGAAGGATCACATGAAGTGGGAAGTCCAACTGTAGGAAAGCAGGAGATGGCTTGGCTACTGGAAGCTAGAGCAGGAGGTGTGGCCGTGTTTAACATGAAAGTCAAACCCTAAGTGAAACATAAATACCATATCGCTGGGGGTGTGAAAGAGCAGCTTGTTCAGTCTCTGCTTCAATTAGCAGGAGTTTTGTGGCCAAGAGAGAAAAACAAAACTCTACCATCTGCTTTTATCTTGGAAGCTGCCTCAGTTTCAGGCAACTGACCTCTGCAACCTGTTCATCATTTGCATACAGATTATCCTTCCTCCTTCCTTCCCTCTGTCTCTTCCTTCCTTTCTTCTTTTCCTTCCTCCCTTCCTTTCTGGCTGATCTGGGTAACGCACAGTTTCACTGTGTTTTCGCTGCCCATAACACCTTAGGAAGAAATCAGAAGATAATCTCCCTTCTCATGTCTTCTTTACACCTTGCCTATCTTTACACCTTACTCAACATTTATTAGTTTATTCAGTCAAGGAGCAGGTATTAAGCAACTGTAATGTGCTTGATGATGAGAAAATATATAGAAGAAATTTTGTTCCACCAAAAAGCTTCCAAAGGTATAGTCAAATGAAATAGTAAGTAATAATGCAAAGCAATAAAACCCACAGCACACCCGAGTACAGAGTGTACAGGAGATATGAATGTATATGTCTTTTAAATGAAAATTTAAACTTCAGTCAATATTTTGGTTACTGCCTCAGAAGACTGCAAATAATAGAAGAGACAACTAAAAGTAGCATGTTGTTAAAAACTAAAGCATTTCTTTTACCTCCTAGTAAAAAGACTAGAACTAAGACTGTAGTGAAAGTGATCCATTCAGGGGTGAAAATTAGTCATCAGAAAGCAAGCGGCTTTCCTTCCTCCTATATGACAGCTGGAGTATGGTAACTATGTCTTCTCTCATTCTTTCAAGGTGGCAGAACCTATCCCAGGTGGAGAAGGGTGTCTTCTCCCACTCATCGATTCTTATTAAAGGAAAAAAATATTTCTCTGAAGTTCCTCTTTTTGTTTCAGTGAGTCATTACCTAACTGTTTTATGTTAACCACGATAAGTCATTGGAGATGAAGTGGAGAATATCTTCCCTGTGTGGACCAAAATGGGGCCTCTGCAGGTTAGAAAGCAGGAGAGAGAATAGCTGTTGGGTAGACAACCAATAAAGCCTACCTCAGACACTATGTGCCAGACACTGTGTAAAATCTGCAAAGAATGAAGATGAGCCTTCAAGGCGATCGCATAGAGTTATGGAGAATAGATTCACACTGGCAATTATTGCACAAGACAATTAGGATAACAAATAACAGGAAAGAAAAAGTAGTTCAGAGAGAGGAGAATAACAACTCTGGGCTTAATTAATCAGGTTTAAATGAAGAGAAAGGAATTCCAAATGTCAGGAGAAGAAGGAACAATGAACATCCAACTGGTTTCAGTTATCGTAGGCTCCACCAGGTTATAAATATATTTAAGTAATCAGCAAAGATGTAAAGAAGTCACTCTTTAGCCTGGCACAGTGGCATATGTAATCCCAGTGACTCAGGAGTCTGAGGCAGGAGGATCACACATTCAAAGTCAGCATCAGCAACTTAGAAAGGCCCTGAGCAATTTATCAAGGCCCTGTCTCAAAAAAAGATATAAAAAGGGCTGGGGATGTGGCTCAGTGGTAAGTGACCCTGGGTTCAATACCTGGCACCTGCTCCCCCCACCCCCACTCTTTAGGCAAGGAGCACCTACAGAAGACTTCTGAGCAGTGGAGTGGCAAGGTGGGAACTTTACAAGGTCCTTGCAGGGTTAGTTATAAATATGTGAGAGAGATGGGTAGCCAGTGCTGCTTTGGAGGGATTAGAGACAATAAAGTGATGGGAACGCGGAAGCAAAGGAGAATGAAGTTAGTCAAATAGAAAACATGTCTAATTCTGGTAAGAGCTTTTCTTTTAAACTAATGATGAAGAAAATGGAAAAGAAGAAAAGTATAAGGGAGGCAGTGTCAGGGCTGGAACATAGTGAAGAGGTGGAGTCAAAGGACTGGGGTGTGAGCTTGGGTAGGGGCACATTTACTGATTGCCTGCAATAAACTAGAAAGTCCGCTCCACAAATCCATGGCTAATGTCAGGTAATCCTTTAGGGAAGTTATTTAAGCCGAGCATCAGATTTTACATCTGTAGAGTGGCATTACCTGCCTCATTTCGTGGTGAGGATTACATACAGCGATGCCTGGGAGTACCTGGCATGTGGCCTGATACCTAATAGGATCAACCACTGTTAATCCTCGCCTCATTACACAAAAGTTATGGGAGGCCGATTTGATGGAGGAAGAAAGTTTAAAGAGAAAAGAAAACAGAACACCATCTTATATAGAGGTCAAGAAACTTTTGTGTGTGAAGGGCCCCACAGTCATATGATCTCTGTTGCAGCTACTGGGCTGTCATTACAGTGTGAAAGCAGCTATAGACCATGAGTGAATGGGTGAATGTAGTTATGTTCCATTAAGATTTTATATGCAATTAAGTTTAAATTTTAGAATTCTTTTCACATGCCACGAAATAATAATCTTCTTTTGAATTTTTTTTCATTTTTTAAAGAGTGATAGTGAGAAAGACAGAATCAAATTTTTTATTTAGTTTTTCATGTAGCTTTTGTTGCTCTGACACTTTGTTGTGTACGTGGTGCTGGGGTTTGAATCCCTGTCATTGCACATGCCTGGCAAGTGCCGGAACCACTGAGCCACCGCTCCAGCCTGTCTTTTGAATTTTTTAATGTGAAAGATTTTTAAATGTTATTTTTTTAACTCTGTGCCATAGAAAACTGTCAACAGACTAGAGTTGGCCTAGAGAATGTAGATTGGGTTTTTCACTGATAAAGCCCAATTATAGGAAGTGGAATGAAGAAAAATATCAAACAGAAATGAGCACCAGGGCTGGAGCTCTGGCTCAGTGGTTAGAACATGTGTCTGGCAAGCAGAGGGACCTGAGTTCAAACCCCAGTACCACATAAACAACTAAGTGTCAGAGAAACAAAAACCAGATGAAAAATAAATAAAATTGATTCTCACTTTCTCTCTCTCAAAAAAAAATAAAATAAAAACCAACTGAGCACCAAGGAGCTATTGGAAGAACCGAAGAACCAAGGGAAAATAAAAAGTGAATTGGATTATTTGATTGATCACTAATCAGAGAGGCAATAGAGGCAGAATCCAGAATGTTAGGGGAAATGCACAAACCATGCTAATTATGACAGTATTAAATGCAACTGGTTGAGGGAACCACAAAGAAGTTCTAATTTGTATCAAGTGGAGAAATCAGTGTGTAGACAAAAAATTGTAGATGCAAAAAGAGAATGGAGACAGTTAATGAAGACAGGACCAGATGAAGAAATGGTGATCAATACAATGTCACAGGTATACAGATGAGGTTTGGAAAAGTGTGGGCATCTTCATGGACAGGAAGAGGAGAGAAAGGAAGAATAGAGAGCAGTTGATACGGGGTGGAAGCGTCTTGTATATCAGCAGAATCCATTGAGACCTATGGCCTTGGGCTTCTTTTGAATATGGCATTATTAAATGAGTCTTTCTGAGCTTGAAGGAGAATGAGTGGGAGTAAGATCCTTGAATGTGGAGAGTTCAGGACAGCAGCTGTAACCGGTGTCAGCATTTCAAATGAGAAGCAAGTTATCCAAAGGGCAGTGAGGGTCCTGTTAGGAATGAGACATCCTGACATATAGTAGTTGATCTAGTGCCAAAGATTTTGGGATGTTTGCAGCAGTGCTTAGAAAACAAACCTAGAAAGAGAGAATGTGACCATAGAGGATCAGTCAGGTTCCTTCTCCAGCATTTTCTCTTTCACTGTCACTTAGATATCTGGGGCCTGGTATGGGACTAAGCTCTTAAATATGTGGCTACAGGTTTAAACCATCCCAAGAAATGACTGTGGCTGCATGCAGCTATTTAAGTTTAAATTAATAGAGAAAATATAACAATTTAAAAACTGGTTACTCAGCCACATTTAAAATGCTCAGTAGTCACATGGGGCCGAAGTTTACTGTTTTGGGATGCCCAGATAAAAAACATTTCCATCATCACAAAAAATTGTACTGGACAGGGCTGGTTTACTGCATGGAAGCCACTGAGATGTAAGTGAAACTACAGATTAGAATTAAACATGTGTTCCCATTCGCAGACCCTGAGACCGTTAAAAAAAAAGGTTTGAAGAGGAACCCACGGCTTACCCTAGGTTAAGCTTCACCATCATGACTGATAGGCAAACTGACAAAAATAGAGTTGAAGTGAGTGACAGTTAAGGATTTAAAAACCCAAGGCGCTGAAGAGAACAATGGGAACAACTGTATTCATTCTGTTTCTCTTTTCTCCCACTCTCAAATTTTAGTTTAATGGCTGAGTCATGGAGGTTAAATGTGTGTGACAGAGTGTATTCTGTTGTGTGTGAACATAAAGGGCATATGCTGAAATGCAGAACATTAATATGCAAATCAGTGCAATTTTTCATAATAGATATATAATTGAAGTGCTTAAGAGATAGCAAATGCAGCAGGTATTTTGATCAGTTTTAAATTCTATAACCCTTCATCTTGCTCAGTGTGCTTCAATTCTTATTTCATTATACACACAATGGAAGTTACATGCATTTGCACAACCTATGATCTTGGAAATTTGGGGGGGGGGTTGTTGTTGTTTTTGTTTTTCCTGAAGGACCTAACGGTAGTTGCTTCAGTTATTTACTAAGTAATATTCCCCAAATGCTAGATGTTTTGCTCTTTGGTTGGACTTAAAAGAAAAAACAAAACAAAACAAAAAAAATACCATCATACACTATTATTTCTAGAAAGATACACTGCAAGTTACTCCGTCGATTTCTCTTGGATCTAATTTTTTTTTATTTTCCAACTTAGTCTTACATATTGGAGGTAATTGTTGTTACATATTCATGCATACATGGAAATTGACAAAGTAAGTTAAGGCCAAACCTAGTCCAGGATCTCCCCATTTTGACCACTCCCTGCTCCCATGTCTCCTCTGCTTTACCCCCTGTTATAGACATAAATAAGCATATACGTGTGTATTAATTTTTGAATTTTCTGATCCTCCCTTCCTGTCTGTGTATAGTTGAGCTTCTCATGGGAGTCAAGGGTTCTCAGCTGCATTGATAACCCTCCAATCCTCCCTCCAGCTGCATTGATACTCCCCCCAATTCCTCTAACTGCATAGATAAATCCCTTCCTACCTTCTTTGCCCCTTTCCTTTCTTCCCCCAGTTTCATAGTTATGGTTACCCAGGCTTATATGCAAATTCACCTATGTTGTGTTTATTCTTGAGTTTAGCTAACTTTCAATCTGTTTTAGATTTTACTCTAGCTTCCACATATGGGAGAAAACATTCGACCCTTAAATCTCTGAGTTTGAGATGTTACACTCAGCATAATTTTTTTCCATCTCCATCCATTTGGCTGCAAATGCCATGATATTGTTCTCTCTAATAGCAGAGTAGAATTCCATTGTATATATATATCACAGTTTTTTGATCCACTGGTCCTGCAAGGGGCATCCTGGTTGGTTCCATAGCTTAACTATTGTAAATTGAGCTGCTATAAACATTGATGTTGATGTGTCTCTGTAGTATGCTGATTCTAGCTCTTTTGGGGAAATACCCAGGAGTGGGATAATTGGGTCATAAGGTGGTTCCAACCCTAGTTTTTTGAGGCGTCTCCACACTGCTTTCCAGAGTGACTGTATGAGCTTGCAGACCCACCAACAGTATGACAATGTTCCTCTCTTCCCACACCCTCTCCAGCATCTGTTATTGTTCATTTTCTTCATTTTTGCCACTGTGACAGGGGTGAGGTGAAATCTCAGTGAAGTTTTAATTTGCATTTCTCTGATTGCTAGTGATGGAGAACATTTTCTCATATATTTATTGACTTTTTGGACTTCCAATAAAATTTCAAAAGCATTATCTTTTCATCGTAGGTGATAGTGACTTCTGTATTTTGGAGAATCACTGTATACTCTGATGACCTCTTGCATGACTAATTGCTGAAGAGTTGTGAAAATGGTCCTATTATTATTCATGTTTTTAATTCTAAATATAATGTGAAATAGGGTATTTAAAAAGTGTTTCTGAAACAGTTGTATGGCACAAATGTTGTTCTTCTGTAGAGTCATTACATAGCTAATGAAGCGGTCTAAGAAGGTAGCCATGGATTTTCTTTAACATAGGTCTATTTATTTCCTTCTACACAGTTGCATATTGTTCATATAAGCACTATCCTCTCTTCACAAAAATCAATGTATAAATCAGGACTTAAAAGCTGCAGAATATTAAGCAAATCACTTAATTTTGCTGAACTTTTCCCCTCTTTTGTCCAAATGGTATAAATAATTGTATCTGTCTTAGTTTGGTTTTCATGAACATTAAATTCGAAGATTAATGTGAACCTCTTAGCTAGGGATATATGCCCTGAAGCAAGGATATCATTATTCGTTGTTGTTTTTCTGAAGGCCCAGAGCTAACACATTTTGTTCAGAGCTGACAATCCAGATCAGACTCTTTCAAAGCCAGTCTTCTTCCCTGCTTTGCAGTTAGAAGCACTGCCCTGCTCCTTGTGCCAGGACAACACTCTGGGCAGTTTATGACAACAGTCATACGGGGGCATCCTCTGGGAAAGGAA
The DNA here is from genome assembly GCA_004027875.1 of Aplodontia rufa. Taxonomy (NCBI): domain Eukaryota; kingdom Metazoa; phylum Chordata; class Mammalia; order Rodentia; family Aplodontiidae; genus Aplodontia; species Aplodontia rufa. Next base: position 257,651 of record PVKS010000131.1, read on the forward strand.
AGCCCACTGACTCTTTAGGCACCTTTTTTTTTTTTTTTA
>PVKS010000132.1:0-78774 GCA_004027875.1 Aplodontia rufa
TCCTTCTCTCTTAAAAAAAAAAAAAAAGAAAGCTGCGTGTCTGAACTTCACCATCTTAGCCTCAGAAATAATTTGACCATATATGTTTTGTCCTCCAAAGCAAGACAATTGTGAGAGTGATAGGAAGTGACAATACTAATTTCACTAATTAACACTTACAGACAGGGTTCTATAGTCTCCTTATTCCTAAAGAATTATCCACAATTGCCTCAAGCTATCAATGCCAGATCAACACTACAAAGTCCAACAACCCACTTATCCTAGGGATAACATTAGGTATATAGTATCCTTTACAGAAAATCCACATGAAAATCTGTATTAGATTTAAGACTCAAACTATTTGCTTCTCTTGAGAAACAAGTAGGTTATACTTGAAAAATTATAGTAACCAGGGACATTTTTCAGCCAGTGAGCTAACAGGATAGATTCAGATTTATTAAATTCACTTAAGAAAATTAGTATTTAAAAGTCATACAGAAAACAAGCTAGGCAAGGTGGTGTACACCTGTAATCCCAGCTACTTGGAAGGCTGAGGATAGAGGACTGAAAATAGGCCAGCCTCAGCAATTTAGCAAAAGCCTGTCTAAAACAAATAAATAAATAAATTTAAAGTGTGTAGGAGGGCAGGCTGAGGATGTAGCTCAGAGGCTGAAGTACAGTACCCCTAGGTTCAATCCCCAGTACCCCACATACAAATAAAGGAAAGCAAGAAGAAAGAAAACAAGGCCCAGAAGGATATTTTATATTATTCAAGGAGTTAAGTAATAGGCAATTCATATACTCCTAGTATTACAGTCTATATAACCATGTCTGAGCAAATAAAATGGTGAATCTAAAACCCCTTAATAATGCTAGTACTTTATATTTACCTAGCATGTCCTCTCTTTAAAACACTTTCATACATTTCCCTGATTTTTATTTGTTCACTTTTATTTAATTTTGAACTGAATAAATGCAGTCAAAGATTGTTTCCACTGTATAGCTAAACACCCTCAAAGACCCATAGAAATTTTATTTTATTGGTGTATTAAAGTTGTACATATTGATGGGATTTATTGTTGTATATTTATACGTGCATACAATATAATAATGTAATTTGGTCAATATTCCTTTCCAACACTCCCCCCTCCCTCCTTCCATCCCCTGGTCCCTTGCTGATCAACTTTGAATTTTTTATTTATTTTTTTTACTGTTCTCTTTTATATTGATTTGTGAGACTTATTTAGTTTCATTTTTTAATGAAGAAATTTAGTTATTGTGCAATCAAAAATGCATCCAAACAAACAATATATGTATATATTCTCAAATTAGATTTACCCCCTAGATCCCACCCTTGCCCCTCCCCACCTACCCCCTCCTCCCTCCTTCCTGATAAATTTCTATGAAGGTCCTAGGTTATGTGTCAATATGCTTTTGCTGAGTCTAACACATGAGGGTTGACCACGTTTCACACAGGCCTGGGTCTAGCTCCAGCCTCCACAGATGAGTGAGGATTTTTGCCCCTTGACACTCTGGTTTAGGCTAATGTCACTCAACAAGATTTCTTTCATCGCCATCCATTTACCTTCAAAGGCTGCAACATCATTGTTTCTAATTGCTGAGTAGAACTCCATAGTGTATGTATGTATATAGATATATATATATATATGTATATACATATATATATATATGTGTGTGTGTATATATATATATCACAGTTTTTGGATCCATTCATCCATTGAGGGGCATCTGGGTTGGTTCCATGATTTAGCTATTGTAAATTGAGCTGCTATGAACATGGATATTGCTGTGTGGCTATAATGTGCTGATTCCAGCTCCCCTGGAAAAATATCCAGAAGAGGGATAGCTGGATTATATGGTGGGTTCCCTTTTATATTGAATTATGGAACTTATTTAGTTTCTTGGAGGTATAAAATATATTTTCCCTTCCCCCTTAGCCCTCCTTTTTATCCCCTCCCATCCTACCTCCCCTGTCCCCTTCCCCTTTCTCTACTCTACTAGACTTTCTTTAGTTTATCTATTAATTTGTATTTGAATGGTTCTTTATGCAATCTTATCCCTCCCTTTTCCTTTATTTTACTCTAGCTTCCACACATGAGAGAAAACATACTACTTTTGAGTTTCTGAGTTTGGCTAACTTCACTTAGCAAGTTTTCCATTTCCATCCATTGCCAGTGAATGCCATAATTTCATTTTTTCTAATAGCTGAGTAGAACTCCATGGACATATATACCACAATTTCTTAATCCATTCATTTAGTGACAGGCATCTGGGTAGATTCCATAATTCAACTATTGTGAATTGTGTGGCTATAACATTGATGTGGCTGTGATATTACAGTATTTCAATTTTAGGTCCTTTGGGAAAATCCCCAGGAACGGATAGCTGGGTCATATGGTGGTTCCACCCTAGTTTTTTGAGAAATCTCCATACCACTACTTTCCAGAGTGGCTGAATTAGTCTGCAGCCTCACCAATACAACGTAAAAGTGTCCTTTCTCTCCACAACCTTACCAGCATTTATTGTTGTTCGTGTTCTTGATCTTTGACATTCTAACTGGAGTAAGATGAAAAAAATTTTTTTAAAGAGAGAAAGAGAGAGAGATAGAATCAATTTTATCTATTTCTTCATCTGATTTTAGTTATTCCAACACTTAGCTGTGTATGTGGTACTAGGGTTTGAACCTGGGTCCTCACGCATGCCAGGTGTGCTCTACAGCGGAGCCACTGCTCCAGCCCCTGAGATGAAATCTTAATGTAGTTTTGATTTGCATTACCCTTATTGCTAGAGATGCTGAACATTCTTTTCATATATTTATTGGCCATTTGTGTTTCTTCTATTGAGAAATTTCTGCTTAGTTCTTTTGCCCATTTGTTGATTGGGTTATTTGTTTCTTATTCTGAATATTATTAGTTCCCTATCAGAGGGGTAGCATGCCAAGATTTTCCCCCATTCTATAGGCTCTCTCTTCACAGTCTCAATTGTTTCCGTAGCTGTGTAGAAGCTTTGTAGTTTAATAGCATCCCACTTACTGATTTTTGGTTTTATTTCTTGAGCTTTGGGGGTCTTACTAAGGAAGTTGGTGCCAACACCTATATGATGGAGTGTTGACCCTATGTTTTCTTCTAGTGATTGTAGGGTTTCTGGTCTAATTCCTGTCTTCAATCTATTTAGATGTGAATTTTGTGCAGGGTGAAAGGTAAGGATCCAATTTCATTTTTTGTGTATAGCTATCCAATTTTCCCAGCACCTTTTGTTGAAAAAGCTGACTTTCTCCAAGATATATTTTTGCTACCTTCGTCAAATATCAGACAGCATAGGTTTGTGGATTTGTCTCTATGTCTTCTGGTCTGTTCCACTAGTCTTCATGTCTATTTTGATACCAATACCATGCTGTTTGTGTTACTATAGCTCTGTAGTATAGTTTCAGATCAGGTGTAGTGATGCCTCCTGCTTCACTTTTCTTGCTTAGCATTGTTTTGGCTATTGTTTCCCTCACTTTGGGGGAAGGAAAGAAGATAGTTCCTGTACTCCCCATTTTGTTGAAGAGAAAACTGAATCTAATTTAAAAAAATTGACTAATTTATCCAGGATGACACAACAAGAAGTGGAAGAGTCAGGTCTTCTAAGTAAAAGTTTGAAACTTTTTAAATTAATGCCTGAATCTTTTTTTATATATTTAAAACTAGTTTTAGTACTTAGAACAATTAGGACTTTAAATAGTAAAGTGCCATTATACTAACCTGTAGACTGGATTTTGAATTCAAAGTAGCTTTTGTTTTGATGTAAAGGTGCACTGGCTAAACAACCTCCTGTTCCACATATTCTTCTTCCATTTTTTACAATGACAACATCTGTTCCTAAACAAAAAATGCAGACACTACATAAAGTTCTGTATTTTCATATTCAACAATTAGGATTAATTTGTTTACTTCTAACACTTAGTCCATAAAAAAAAAGGGATGTTATAAGTACTTTGAAATACAGGAATACTGATCTATCATTTTAAAAACTTTATTCACTACTTTTTTCCTTAGAGAACATTTATATGTAATGTCATTTGTAGCTATAAGTCTTGGTTAATTAAAGTTGTTCCAAATAAACTATAATAACTGTATTATGCTGAATATTTAAAATACTTGTAAGGTAGAAATAGACTAACTCATTTAATTTTTAGCCAATAAACAAACTTGATGATTTCATGTCATCTTCTTTTTTTTTTTTTAAACAGAGAGAGAGAAAAAGAGAGTCAATTTTATTTATTTATCTCTGGTTTTTGTTTTTCCAGCACTCAGTTGTATATGTGGTGCTGGTGCTTGAACCTGGGTCCTTGTATATGCCAGGCAAGGGCTCTACCACTAAGCCAACACTCCAGCCCCATAAGTCTTTTAAGTCAAGACATAAAAACACAAGAAGCTTAGTAAATTGATACAATTTTCAATTTAGTCTATCCAGATGAATTAAAACTACCTACGAATGCCAACTGAATGTCTTCTAAGAACAAGTCACTATATCAGTGCATCAGTCAAGTCAGAACTGAAGAGTATACAGATTATGGAAATGAACACACATGTTAAAATAGATAAAAAATATACCTTTTAGGATCTTAGAAGGTTTAAGATAGCTACTGTCAATCACATGACTATATGTAAACAGGTTTTAATGTCAATATATGCTCTTTCTTTTCTTTGAAAATTTTAGTTTCTGCTTAAATAACATTTATAGAAGACAGCCAGAAAAAAGCTGTCTCTTCATATCTGACCCCACTATTGATTCATTTCAGAACTGGTTTAGGAAAGCACATGTCCTTTTTTTTTTTTAACCCACTAAATGAACCTAGGAGCCAAACTGAGCCACATCCCAAACCCTTTTTTAAGTTTTTTATATTAAGACAGAGTCTCACAAGGTGCATAGGGCCTCTATAAATTGCTGAGACTGGTCCTGAACCTGCAAACCTTATGCCTCAGCCTCCCAAGCTGCTGGGATTATAGGCACGTACCACAACTCCTGGCTAGGAATGCACATATGTCAAAGAACATGAAGAGACAACATGTAATAAATACCATTTAACACAAATGGATGTGACTCCCAAGGTCTATGGCCAATATTACCACCTTACTGGTAAAAAGTGCACAAGCTAAGAAAATCTAGAATTAGAGCTATGTGAGACTCCTCTGGAAGGGTTAAATAAGACTATAGAACAGTTTGGAAGGCTGAATTCACAGTTAAAGAAAAAATTATTTGGGACAAATACATAAGCGATTTTAAAAAAATCAGATTCTATCATAATTCTAAATCGGTTGTTTTAAGAGAAATCACCTTTCTTAAGGTTAACACTTAGTTCCTACTCTATGAATATTAAAAATTCATTAACACCCATTTTTTAAAAATTAAAAATGTTAAAACCAAATTCAGGGAAAGAATATTATAAATAATTTGTATCTGGTTGCCCTACATACCTCCAGAAGCTGCAAATGGAAAGCAGTCTCTCTGACCGCAGACCCTGTAGGATCTGACCTCTAGTAGATGCTCACAAATTTGTTCAATGAATGAATGTAGAAGCTGTGCTAATCATTTTGTAGTGGACATGTAGCATCTGCTCTCCCTTTCTGGATACACTTCTCTGTGAGATCAAACAGTTCCAAGGAAGCTTACTCAATCTTTAGCTTTGCAGTACAGCATTTGAACTAGCTTAAGTCAATCAGTAAGATCCACATTTCTTGGCCACAGTGATAGAATCATGAGTGGCCATATGATCTCACAAACAATTGGAGAAAGTGTGAAGATTTTTGAGAGAAGCATGGAATAAAGACCCTTTCATTCAGCCAGGCCCAAGGCTAAGGCAAAACGATCACAAGTTCAAGGCCAGCCTCAGCAAACTTAGGGAGACTGTCTCAAAATAAAAAGATTTGGGAATGTAGCTCAGTGGCAGAACACCTTTGGGTTGAACCTCCGGGGACTGAAAAAACAAAAACAAGACACTCTCATTCTTGCTATATCTGAATAAGGAAGCCTATAGCCCAGGGAACTGCTTTAAGTGATCATAGAAGTTAGTCTTCAGGAATAAATAGTAAAAGGAAGAGGAAATAAAGATCTAAGAATTGAAGGTTCTGTAAATACCCTCATATAGGGTAGTAAACAATTATCACATTTAGTATGTTACTGAAATATATAACAGACGGTTCCAGAATTATAAAGAATCTGAGAAGAGTTTTGCTAGACATATTAAGAACCATCTTGGGGGCTGAAGCGGTAGCTCAGCGGTTATGGCGCTTGCCTCACATGTGCAAAGATGTGATTCCAACCCCAGCACCACGTACACAAAGATGTGCTAGAGCAACAAAAGCCAAATGAAAAACTAAATAAAATTGATTCTCTCTGTCCCTCTCTCTTAATAAACAAACAAACTGCCTTTGTTATTTGTTTGTTATGCACTGTACTTTAAACAATGAAATGTGGGAAATACCAAAAGGGCAGAAGTATATTTAGAATAAAATAATCCACAAAAAGTTAGAAGCATGTTACTATATGAGTAGAGCTTACAAGAGATGCAGTAAGTGAGGCTACAGAGAGGAGAGGAAAAATATTAGATGAAAGGTTATACGGTGATTTGTAATTGTCAGGAAAAAACACAGAGGCAAAGGAGCAAAATGCTGATTTATTTTGCAATAGCCTAATCTGTTGGGAAGAGGCCGGTTAGATAAAATTACAGTGCTTCCAACAGTGACTAAGCGGGAATCCAGCAATGGGAGGTTTTACTGGAAACAGCATGTTCTGACTTGAGGTGCAACTTCAGGCTTTTGCAATCTGCCTTGTTTTGACTTTGGAAGTGAGGTTGGAATTACTTCCTATAAAACAAGCTTCATCCAAGACGTGATGCGGCTAAAGTGAAACAACCGACTATCATGGCAGAAAAACCTAACGCATTCTGAAAACCTGTGGGTCCTGACAGGTGCGCCACACAAGAACACTTGGAGAGCGCCTCCGCTCACGTCGCCTGGGGACACCCGACACCTCAGCAGAAGGTAACACAGATGAGGTCAACACACCCACTCCCGACGCCAGCCGCAGAGACGACTGCGCAGCCTTGAACACAACCCAGTCCGGGTGGAGTCGGCGACGACAGACGAAGTCCGCGAGGGCAAAGGGTGTCCGGGCAGCGTCGCCCGGCGAGGCGGGGTCGGAGGGTTGGGCGGCCCGTGGTCCTTCCGACCCCCGCCGCGCCCGGCCCGGGGCCGTTGGGTGTGGGGAAGGGAGGGCCCTTACCCATGTGCTGCGTGTCCAGCTGCACAGCTGGCATCTCCTTCAGAGGGATGTGGCCGGTCCCGGCGTCTCTGCAGCACCGCAGGCAGCACAACACTGAGGCGGCCATAGCGCAGGGACCACGGCTCCGCCGCCGCCGCCGCCGCCCCTAGACCGCGGTGACACCGCCCCCACCGCACCGCCCACCTCCAGCCTCCGGTCCCCGCCTGAGCGCCCGCGGGGTGTAGAGCGCAGAGGCCCGCACAGCGACGCCCCCGGCCGGGAGGCGCAGCGCAGGCTGATGCGAGCTGGGCCTGCACGCCGCGGAGGGTCGGCGGGCGGGGCCTGGGAGGTGGGCGGGGTTGGTGGCGTGACGGATGGAAGAGGGCGTGGCGGATGGAAGAGGGCGTGGCGGGAGGCGGCTTGCGCCTGCGCACCGGTTGGGTTTTCTTTTATCGTCCTTTGGCGGCTTCACTGCCTTCCCCCAACGCTGACCGGTGAGACTGGCCCTCTGCACTGTCGGGGGTTCTTGCATGAGGTGGGTTTCTGTTTTGTCACTCTTTTTTTTTTTTTTTTGACGATGGAGTCTCGCTACATTGCCCAGACTGGTCTTGAGTTCTTGGTTTCAAGCGATCCTCTTGCTTCAGTCTCCAGAGTAGCTGGGACCACAGGCGCTTCATTCGCCAGACTAGATGTTGTGTTTCTTTTTTGCTTTTTGTTTGGATGTTGTGTTTTTAAAACTGTGCCTTTCTGCTGTGCCATTACTTTAATGCGCGAAGTGACAGAAACGGGCCTGGAGTAGGGAGAGCTAATAAAAATGACCCGCAAGGTTCCCCTCTTCTCGGCCGGGGCCTGTGGGCGGTTTCTGAAGAGTTTCCGAACACCTGGAGGCCTGGAGGAATGCCTGTTGGCGATTGCACTGCGGATGTACACCGGGCACCTTCGAGGGTTCCGCTGCATTTTCGGTGCAGAGGCGCACATTCCCTGGGCCAGGGTGCTGCGTGATCCAGGGCGCCCCGGAGGCCACCCTGGGAGAGGACCGCTGAGGCGCAGCTTGAGGGCCATCCTTGATCGACTTCTTCCGAGCTCATCTATCAGGCCTTTGAGGGTGCTGAGCAGTGTGTAGGGGAAGCCTGGAAGCCGTGGGAAGGATGCTGGGTCTCCTATCGAAGCCCTTGTTCCTATAGTCGCTCCTTAAACTGCTTTCTCCCAGGTAGAAAGCCCAAATGGCTGTCACTTTTCGTCTCCTTCTTCACTTCGATCATTCTTGTTTGGTGATTTTACACCTTTATATACCACTTAGCCTCTGCAGATGGTCTGGGACGGCCTCTAGAATTAACCGGACACAAAAACCTGTACCCAGAGCGGGTTTCCATCCTGAAGGCTTCCCTGGGATTCATCATGACCTGGAAAACCGCACATAAATTCCCATTACTTAAGTAATGGATTCCCGTACCTATTTTGTTTAGTCACCTAAATACAAATATCTTTTATGGAGCATTTTTACCCATAGATTGAGGGAATTTTTTCAGGTCCCCGAGTCTCTTTTCTCTATATACAAATGGTATTTTCATTGTAGTACTAAGGAAATTTTCTGTTTTGTTCTTTGAGATTTAGTTCCCATTGAATTGCCAAACCAATTGAGGGTTCCCTCCCACACTCCCAACCCCACCTCCCACCGATGAAGTATGTTTAGGGTTTTTTTTTTCCTTCCTCCAGAGGGAGGGTACTGAACAGAATGTTGCAGATACAAACTTTTTTCTGCCTTTGTACTAGGAGGTAGGCACTCTGCATATTTATCTAACTGAATTTTTGCAAGGTTTGAAGGTAGGTAATCCCTAATTTATAGATGAATAGGCTTAGAGGAATTAAATAACTTGTGCATCTTTAGATCCATAAGAAATATACCAGTAGGATTCAGAACTCACTAGCTTAACTCCTAAGACTGCATTTGCTACACCAGATGGTGGTGCCTCTCAGACTTTGAAGTTGCAACTTGTAAATCTCCATGTTGGATAAAACAGTCATAACCCATGTATAGACAATATAATAAAACAAAATTAGTTGAAAGGTAAAATTTTTGTTCTTAAATATTATTGAAAGTAGTACATAGGGGCTGGAGCTGTGACTTAATGGTTATTGTGCTTGCCTGGCATGTGCGAGGACATGAGTTCAAACCCCAGCACCACATACATGACGAAGTGTTGGAACAATGAAAGCCACATGAAAAACTGAAGATGATTCTCTCTCTTAAAAAAAGAAAAAGAAAGAAATTAGTGCATACATTAAATATGTAATAAGCAAACAAAAAACAAAAAATATGTAATAAGCATTTAGGCCATTCAAGTCAGTAACATCTTCAGTGAAAAACCAGAATATTAGATGGCTGTGAATTGGCCCTAATATAGACAGGCACAGGCACCACAGTTCTTTCTACTGGAAAAGTAATTTGCTGGGGCACTGCCTAGTGCACCCCTCTACCCCCACAAGTCAAGTGTACTAGCAGAAGGAAGCAAGCAAATCCTGATAGCTCCTGAAACAGACTTCCCAGTCTTGGCAGGTGAGTGCCATTCATAAATTCACAGACTTCTTCCTTCTTATACCTGGGATTCTATTATCCTCTTGTTATTACTTTCAAATGAACTATGCTTTTTCTTTGAAAAGCACAGTGTTAAAAAATATTCAGTCTTCACAGCTCTCACTTTAAATAACAATCTCAAATAAAGTTTACAAAAACAAAGTCTTCTTAATAGAAGGTCATGGGACTGGAGAGGTGGCTCAGTGGTAGAGCACACCTGGCATGTGTCAGGTCCCCAGCACCTCATACACAAATAATTAAACGAGTTATAAAAACCAGTTAAAAATAATAAACTCTCTCTCATTCTCAAAAAAAAAAAAAAAAAAGAGAGAAGAAGGTCTTTTAAGTCAAAAGCAATAACAAAGAATGACTACTGGGGGGGAAAGGTCTGCTTAGGTGATATATGCCTGGAACTGGAGAACTGAAAGGACAATAATGTAAAGCATGTGTTTCAGAGTGGAATTCATCATCATGAGGATTTTCGGTAGAGTTTTGTATGGCAGGCAGACATCTCCTATTAGTGAATTTCACACTCTATACTGGGTCATACAAAATGGTTTCAGAAAACTCATTAATCAGTTATTAAGCCAAACATTTTTCCTTAGAGTAATCCAAATCACATTTTAATATTCTAAAAATCATAAACATTGCAAAAGACATTCTGAAATCATGTTGCTGAGGTCTTTGATATAATCACTATCATAATTTGGAGTAATAATAACTGACATTTATGTAGTTCTTTATATTGCCAGGCCCTGATATAAGTACTTCTTATAAAGTAATTTAATCCTTGTAACTACCCTGTGAGGAAAAAACTCCTTCATTTTACAGATGAGGAAACTGAAGTGAAGAAAAAATAGGAGATGTACCCAAAGTCACATTTAATAAAGGATGAAACTGAATTCAAACCCAGGAGGTCTAGCTCTCTAGCTCTTGGGTCTATAGTTTACTTTTTTGGGGGGTGTGTCTGTGTTCTTCACCAGTATGCACACTACGCAAACTGTTTACAGTGGTACATGTACATTTAAGAATACATTTCTAGTTTTTATTGTTTCCTTCTAGTCCCTCACCTTAGAAACTGACATTTAAATTTACCTGGGATTGAGCTGGGGATGTAGCTTAATGGTAGAGCACATGGTTAGCATATGTGAGACCCTGGGTTTAATACACAGTACTGAAAAAATAAAAACCTGGTGTTAATTGCATGCATTTAATCTGGATTACTGAATTGTAAAGTATGTTGCCTATATTTAACAAACAGAAATAAATTAGAAAAATGATATGAGAACTCTGTACTTCAGTAAACTGCCATTAGACAGCTTGCAGCTCTGCCCTGTTAGCAGCCCCTTTGAACTGTTTTGTTGGACTGTACTTCATAGGGTGTCTCTATCTGAGAGAAAGGATATTTAGTACTTTTAATTGCTAAGATAATTAAGCCATGCAGGAGACTTGGAAAATAAAGAGATTTAGCATTAGTTAAAAAAAATAAATAAAAGAGAGAGAGAAAGATGGCATAAAAGTAAAAGAATTTGAAAAATGTACAAAGAAATAAGAACAATAGAGGATAGAACAAAATGATTTTTTTTACATTGAAAAAGAAGAGAAAAAAATCAATAACAAGTGCTTTATATCCTAGGGATTAAAATGTATGATTTACCAAAAATTTTCAGCCAAACAGCTGTTCCTGTTTCCCTGCAGTGGAAGATAAAGTAGGCTGTCACCAACCAAGGGGAATTCTGAAGATCTGTACCCAACCTCAAGTTCCCTTACTCAAAATGCAAGTATCTTAGATATCTAAATATATTTTCCTCACCAGTTTAGATTCCAGACACTTCTGTTGAAATAATTAGGAAAAAGGGACATTGAAGATGCAAAAGAGAGGCAAAGCAAAGGTCAATACCAAAGTATGTTTTGCATTCTTAGGAGATATGAAGGAAGATGAGGATAAGTAGTTAGTTCTTGGATCTGTACTCCTTATCTATTTGTAGAGAGGGCTCTCAAACCTCTGGCTTGCCTACAATGAGCTGATAAGAAATGTTTTAAGATAAGACTGCATGACCTGGTGTTTGAAGCTGGATTCTCAGCCTCTGCATCTGTAGTGTTGCTGTAGATCCCTGCTGCCTGCCTCAGCTTCTTTTAGGGCTCTTGTGAATTCAAAGATTAAACCCATGGACAAGGAAGAGTAAGCGTAAAAGAGTAGGACTTATTCAAGTGAGAAGAGGAGTCTGAACTTCTGCAAGGTGATAGGGGCGACTCATTTGGGGTTGCCATGGAAGTGTGCTAGTCTAGGGGCTTATATACTAGGTAGGAGCATTGTTCAATATCTATACTAATCAAGAATTGAAAAGTACCATTACTATTGATTAAAATTATGTTAATCAGGTATTGGAAAAATGTTAAGGGTATTGGTTCAGCCTGCAAAATTCTGATTGATTAACCCCTTCACTCAGGTCTGTCTTGGTACATTTTCTTAACTGTCTGCCAGCTTTACTATCTATCATGTATCTATCTTATCTTATTCAGTATTATGGAAGAAAAACTGGAAAGCACTTAGCTGTGCCAGATAAAAATTTCCCAAAGCATCTCAAACATACAAGTGATTCTGTGTTTTTGGACTATGGTAGGTGCTCCCTTTGGCAGCACATATACTAAAATTGGACTATGGTAGGGGCAGGGAATAAGAAGTCACCAAGTCCAGATTGTAAAATTTTTAAAAATTCAATCTCTCTCTATATGTATACATATATAATAATGTGAGAACACTACTTCAGTAGACTGCCATTAGTCAGCTTGCAGCTCAAGATGCTTAAGAAAGCCACAAATTGGAGCTGGAGTGGTGGCCCAGTGGTTACAGCTCTTGCCTGGCATGCCCAAGGACACAAGTTCAAACCCCAGCACCACATACACAATCAAGTGTCCAAGCAATGGAAGCCACATGAAAAACTAAATAAAAGCGGTTCTGTCTCTCACTCTTTGTCTCCCTCTCTCTCTTTCTCTCTCTCTGTCTCTGTCTCTGTCCTCTCTTTAAAAAAAGCCACAAATTCAACTTCTACTTCATAGTATACTCCTGTGATATTGACAAGAACTTGTGATTTAAGAGCAAAGAGCAGTGATAAGTAGAAAGAAATGGTTAGTGATAAGCAGAATGAAACAATTATTCTGGTTGCTTATTTTTCTCTCTTTTTAATTGTTCACAGAACATTTATTTATTCATTTATTTTTCCTCCCCTCCCTCCCTACAGCTTAAATGAACAAAGATTTTATTTGATTACAAAGAATAATCATGCTTGATTTGATCTTTATAAATATGGGTAGTCAGAAATCAAATACCAACATTTTGAAATTGCCTGTGTGCGTGATATAGGATCATAAAGACTCCTGGGAGTTTTTATATCAACTTGTAAAAATGAGTAGCAAAACCACATTCCCTCACTTAACCTTCAGGGGAGCCTCCAGCTTATCAGTCTTTATCTTCCAAATACTATCTCTGCTCATCAGTTCTCTGGTTTCTTCATTCTGGTTTTGGTCTTCACCTCATTAGGAACTATTCCTTTAATCTGTTGGTTTTCATTCTCATCAGATCTAATGCTTTTTATATAATTAATATTTTGTAATGTCCTCTTATTCTTCCTAAAATGCAATTTACAAATAATGCAATATATAGATAATTTCAAAGACATTAGTGGAATATCTTTACTGTGAGGTAAAGACATATGCGTTCAGTTTTTAGTGCTTACCAGTATCTTGGAAATCACATCCTTCGATAACTATTAGAAAATAGGAACCTGGGCACAATGGTACATTCCTGCAATCCCAGTAACTCAGGAGGCAGAGGCAGAAGGATTGCAAGTTCCAGGTCAAGCTGGGCAATTTAGGGAGACTGTGTTTCAAAATAAATGATAAAAGGGTTGGGAATAGAGCTCAGTAGTAGAGTGCCCGTGTATTCAATCCCCAGTACTCAAACAGATACCTATTGGAACCAGTAACTGACACAAAAGTCTAAAAGAAGTTGTATGATAGGCTACTCAGGAAAGTATTAGATTGAGAGTGAAGAACAGGGGGTGGAGTGGTAGCTTGGTTGTTACAGGGCTTGCTTGGCATGCGGGAGGACGCGGGCTCAATCCCCAGCACCATGTACACAAGGAAGTGTTGGAGCAATGAAAGCCACCTGAAGAACTAAATAAAATTGATTCTCTCTCTTAAAAAAAAAAAAGATATTCTAAGAATCACTTTGGCTGCAGATTAGAGGAAAGCTAGAAAAGTTATGAAGGATATGGGTAGTCTAGTAAGGAGGTTCCTGCTAGAATCAGGTGAAGGAAAAAATTGGATGGATTCCAGAGGTACTTAAAATGTAAAATCCAGTGGTTTGGGAGGCTGAGGCAGGAGGATCACAAGTTGAAAGCCAACCTCAGCAACTCAGAGAAGTCTTGTCTCAAAATAAAAAATAAAAAACAGGCTGGAGATGTTACTACATGGTTAAGCAGCCCTGGATTTAATCCCTGGTACCAAAAAAAAAAAAAAATAGCTTCTTCATTGAAAAGGTTTATAATGAATGACAATCCAATTATATTGAGTGTGTCTAGCACCCAGATATTGGTCTCTAATAAAATTTTGTGCTAAAAGGAATCAGGTATCCTTGAAGAAATGCCCAATTCCAGGTTATGGGCAGGAATTACACAAGATGAATCTAGAATGTCTTATGCTAAAAAGCAAGAAAGCTATGAAATAGTAATGGGGATATTTCAAAAGAGTGTAATTTCCCACTAACCTAAGAACAATTTCAATATCAAAAAGACTAATGATGGCAATTGATATAAGCATCAAATCACTAAAAATCCATAATTACTGTTTATAATGATATTGAAAAAGAAATTCTTTGGTCGCCAAAGATTACTAGAGCATCAATTCATTCTGCAGGAAGGCATTTCTCTCAGTATCCATGTATGCATCAATATGTAACAACGATCCCCTCCAATATGTAAGACTACATCGAACTAATAAAAATAAAAAAGGCATTTCTCCTGCCTTTCTATATAAACTCTATTTTATGAAGGGCTGACCTTCATAGGTATAGAGGGCTCTGGGTAAATATATTTTGCAGGGCTCCTATCTATATATAATTGGAAAGTATATTAGAAAATTAATGGTTACATATGGGGCATAGTAATTTATTGATGAAGATATAGAGTAATTGGTAGTACTGGTTACTTACATATTTGCTTAATCAGTGCATGTAAAGATTCTTTGTAATGCATGGAATCATCTCTTCCTTTTCACGTCTAGGAATAATCTCTTCATGTTTTCTACTGTCTATACACCATTCTTGGCTAATTTCATATCTTCCACTCTGGGAAACAGGAAGCACTTCTGTTATCACCCACAGTTCTTCATAATCTTTTTGTATTGAAACGATATACAAGTTCTTGTCCTGCATTTTTATTTAATGCTGATACAAGATAACTTATGGTTTCATTTTTTATCTTGTTACCTGAGAAAACCAGCTTCCAATGATCCTCTCACAGCTTGGAACTGTGCTTCATTGATAGTAAACATAGACACAGGTTTTTCCTGGAATACACAGAATTCTGTGGCTAATACTTTGTTTTCTTTTCATACTAAATTTACTGTTTGGAATTTTTTAGTATGATATTGAACTACTCATCTTCTAATTATGTCTTCTCTTGAGCTTTTTAGATTAT
The DNA here is from genome assembly GCA_004027875.1 of Aplodontia rufa. Taxonomy (NCBI): domain Eukaryota; kingdom Metazoa; phylum Chordata; class Mammalia; order Rodentia; family Aplodontiidae; genus Aplodontia; species Aplodontia rufa. The sequence continues at coordinate 15,520 of PVKS010000132.1, forward strand.
AATCTTTGTATTCCTGGAATGTGATCTCTTTTATTGACTACATCCCTGCCTCCCAGACACCTCCACCAATAGGATGGAGAGGCACTGGAGCAGAACGGGGGAGGGCCATCCTAATTTTAAAAGGATTGCTTATCCTTTGTCTAGCAGAGTTTAAGACTAATCTGGGCTGGGCACATGCATATAATCCCAGCTATCTGGGAGACTGAGGCAAGAGGATTGAAAGTTGGAGGCTTGCCTCTGCAACTTGGTGAGACCTGTCTTGAAATAAAAAATAAAACGGATTAGGAATGTAGCTCAGTGGTACAGTATCCCATGTACAACCCCCAGTACAAAACAAAACAGAAAAAGGAGAAAAACCCACCAGGGAGAGCATATCATCAAATTAATGGAAAAGAGAAGAGATTAGTCAGAAGGACCCATTGACATTGCAGTTATGGTCTCAGAAGCCCTAGAGGAGCTGGGTGGGGTATGCATGCCTGTAGTCCTAACAACTTAGAAGGCTAAGTTAGGAGGATTGCAAGTTCAAGGCCAGTCTGGGAAGCCTAGCAAGACCTTGTCTCAAAAAAAATAAAAAGGGCTGGGGTTGTACCTCAGTGATAAAGCACCCCTGGGTTCAATTCCCAATACACACACACAAACACACAAAAGCCCTAAAAGGGGGATAGGCTCTGCCAGTCCTGGAGGACTCCCTGATGTGGTGCAGAGTGGGTAGATGGGGAAGGGTACCAGTGCTGTGAACTACTGATAAGAGTGAAATATATGTCCAATATTCTGGTTTTGGGAAAGGCTTCTTGAAGGACTGGTTTCTGTTTCATCTGACTTGGTGTGCTAATGGAAATCTGGCTTATTGAAGCACCAGAGAAAAGGCAGTACCACAGAGTTAGGCTGGTTTAGCACAGTGTAATCAGGAAAAAGCTTTCCAGTTCATTCTTTCTTCTTTGGGAGGGAAAGATGAGTGAAACATGCCTCCAATGTTTCAGTTTTTATAGAGCTGCCCATGGGAGTGGTTTTTGTCTCATTTCATCTGGCTCTAAACACTGATAGAACCAGCAAATTTTGGATGTCTAGGGGCTGCGGAAAACTAAGAGAGCTCAGTGGCTCGTTACAGTTAGCAGAAAACCTGCAGTACTACAGACAGACATCAGAGAGGCAGAACAAGGGATTACAAACTACTGAAAAGGAAACCAGCAAACCTCTCTGGGAAATTACATACATGAGCCCAGACAATATGCATCCCCACAAAAGACTTGAGGATCTGGAATCTAGAATCTGTAACCTGGTCTTTGGTGAAGGTTTTCCCCTTGTTTGCGGACAGTCCCTAAAGACTTAAAGAGGTGGCTGTTTTTCCAAATAAACAACACAGCAAAAAGCAAGCAAGCAACCAACCAAACAACAACAACAAAGCCCACAAAGCATATGAAGAAACATTGAAACATGGTCCAAGAAATGAAGTAAATCTCTAAAACAAAGAAATAGAGATGTATGAATTAAACCACAATGAATTTAAAATAATTGCCTTTAGGAGGCTCAATACACTCTAAGAGAACACAGACAAATAACAAAGTCAGGAAAAGATGAATGAACAAAGTGAGAATATCAACAATGAGAAAAAAATGGAGAAAAGAATCAAATTTATAACTGACTTGAGTTGGGCATAGTGGCACACACCTGTAATCCCTGCATCTTGGGAGGAGGCAGGAGGATCACAAGTTTAAAGCCAGCCTCAGCAACTTAGCAAGACCCTGAGTAACTTAGTGCGACCCTGTCTCAAAAAGTAAAATAGGCTGGGTTGTAAAAAATTCACTCAAGAGGTTCAAAAGCAGACTTGATCAAGAAAGAGGAACAATCAATGAACTCAAAAATAGGTCATTTGAAATTATCAAGTCAGAATAACAAAGAATGAAGTAAAGTGAAAAAAGCCTAAAGAATTTTCAGAATACCCTTAAGCTGACCAATGTGCTCATTTATGGAAGTTATAGAAAGAGAATGGGAAGAAAAGGAGAGAATTTATGTAAAGAAATTTAATGGCCAAAAATGGGATGTGTAAGGAAAGAAAAGAACCCCCAAATTTAAGAAGCTCAAAGACTCCCAACTAGGATGAACCTAAAGGCCCACACTGAGACACATTGTAATCAAACTGTCCAAAGACAAAGTAGGAGTGGGAGTGGGGACAGGAGAGGTGGCTCAGTGGTAGAGCACTTGCCTGACATGTACAAGGATCCAGGTTTGTACCCCAGCACCATAAATGCAACTAAGTTTTGGGGAAAAAAAAAAAACAGATGAAAAAATAAATAAAATTGATTCTCTCAAAAACAAACAAAAAAACTCAACAAAGGGGGAATTTTGAAACAGTCAGAGAAAAGTGACTTGCCATGTACAAGGAAGCTTCCACAGGATTATCGGGATACCAAGAGTACTGAACCAGTCCTTACCTTCCAGAATCTAGAGGGGCCAGGCATGGTGGCACAGGCCTGTTATCCCAAGCACTTGGAAGGCAGGAGGATCAAAAGTTCAAAGTCAGCCTCAGCAACTTAGGCCCTAAGCAACTTAGCTAGACCCTGTCTCAAAATAAAAAAATCAAAAGGGCTTGGGGATGTGGTTCAGTGGTTAAGCATCCATGGGTTCAATCAAAAAAAAAATCTCGTGGCTACTCTGATTAAAGATTAAACTGATATTTTAGTAATTCACAAGGAATGATTATATAAAAGAATATTAATAAAGTAATACATGAGAGCTCTTTATAATTTATAAAGAAGAGCATTCTATAATTACCTATAAACATTATTACTCATTGATTAATGATATATATATAAACCTGTGTTTGTATCTATTACATAGATACATTTATTTATTCATATTACATACGTGGAGAAACCACAAGCTAAGAGCTTTCTCCCAATGCATTGAGCTGTGCTGGCTTGGCAGTCCTACTCCTTGGTAGTTATTCAAATGAAACAAAAATTTACATGCATATGAAAACATACATGTGAATATATATTCATAATTATCCCCACATATGCAATCAGGGTGTGAATGGATAAACTGTGGTATCCTACAATGGAATGCTACTCAGCAACAAAAACAAACCAATTATGAATTCAGCCAGCATTGGTGAATCTTAAAAATGCATTTAATCTTAAATGTTGGAACTAGGTGATTGGTACATGGGGATTCAACATTATCCTTCATTTGGCATATGATTGAAAATTTCCATAATAAAAATGGAAAAATACCCTTTAAGGGGTATTTTCATATAGTGTTTTACTGACATCACAATGTCTAGCTTACTCCACAGAAGTGACTAAAGTTCCATGTTCCAAAGCTAGGGGCTACATCTGGAGTGTTGCACATCAAACTACCAGTTAAAAGAACATCAAATCCGGTAATGTAAATTATTTATTTTCTTTTTAAAGTTATTTATTTATTTTGCAATACTGGGGATTGAACCCAGGGTGCTCTGTTACTGAACTCCATCCCCTGCCCTTTTCTTCCCAGCCTTTTCATTTTTTTATTTTGAGATTGTACCTGTTAAATTGCCCAGGCCGACCTTGAGCTTATGATCTGCCTGCCTCAACCTCCTGAGTAGCTGGTATTGTAGGTGTGCACCACTGCTCCTGGCTAAAATTTTATTATCTTAAGACATATTAAAAAATGCTTTCTAACAGAATTTCAGGGGGAAATAGCTTATTGGTTTAAAAATTTAATTTGTGGAGCTGGAGCAGTGGCTCATCAGTTATGGTGCTTGCCTGGCATGCGCAAGGACATGGGTTCCAATCCCAGCACCACGTGCACAACAAAGTGTCAGAGCAACAAAAGTCCCACAACAAAAGTAAATAAAATTGATTCTTTCTCTCTTTCACTGTCCCTCTCTCTTAAAAAAAGAAAAGAAAAGAATGCTGATTTCTACATCTTTGGCTGAAGTTATGATAGAACATTTATACATAGGATACTATAGATCCTATGCCAAAGGCCTGGGAAAATTTGGGATGTGTGAAAAATGTTTTATACTTGAAAAAAATTCTCCAATTTACAAAAATGAAAACTGCAACATCCTATATATTCCCTAGGCTCTAGAAACTGAACTCTTAGTCTTTTTGATCTGCCTTTATAACAGCTCTAATTATAAAAAGACTGTCAGCTTTTCATGTCCCAGGGCAAATTCAGCTCTAATGTAAATGCTGTAGTGGAGTAAGATTTTCCAATGGCTGTCTAAGCTCTATGCTTAAGCTCTTATAACCTAATGCCATTGCAGCCTCATTCTTTAAATTTCTGATTCCTTGCTCACCAGGTAAGGAATTCTCATGTAGGTCTGCAGAGAGGATGCAATATTTCTTTGAGTATTTCTGGTTTCTGTGATGGTAGTTTCTTAGGCAAAACAATGAAATAGTTTGTGATTAAGAGTTGACTGCACTAGGGTAGAGTGGTGGCTCAGCAATTAGTGCTTGAGTGGCATGTGCGAGAACGTGGATTCTAACCCCAGCACCACATACGCAACTAAGTGTCGGAGCTATGAAAGCCACATGAAAAACTAAATAAACCCATCTCAGAGACTCAAGGGCCGAATGGTTTCTCTCATCTGTGGAAGCTAGAATACATCGGGAAGCAGTATATTAGATGGCTAAGCTAATAACAACTTCAAATTGTATGATTCTTATCGCAACAGGGAGATGACTCCCTAGGATACTTGGAGGCGTAGGCTGGGGGACAGGGCTTAGGAAAATCACCTAGGAGACTGGAGGATTCGAATATAGGGGAATCATCTCAGAAGGTGATCTCTGACCTCCACTAGATATCCATTTTACTCAGGGGTTCTTCTGGGAGAAACAGCAACATGGGGAACCCAAGCAGGGCATCCATGACATGGCATTAGCCCTAGATAATGAAGTATATATACATTTGTTCTTGAATGTTTGGTAATGTTTCCCCCTCAATTGTATCTCTATATCATCTAATAAAAAAAAAAGTACAAGTGACAAGCAAAGAAAAAAAGGTAGCTGTACTTCATCACCAAAATAAAAAAAATTATAATAAAAAAGAAAAACTAAATAAAATTGACTCTCTTTCTCTCCTCCTTCACTGTCCTCTCTTAAAAAAATTTTTTTTTGTCTATACTGCCAGGCATGTAATCCCAGCTGCTTGGGAGGCTGGGGCAAGAGGATCGCAAGTTCAAAGCCAGCCTCAGCAACTTAGTGAGACCCTGTCTTAAAAAAAAAAAAAAAAAAAAAAGCCAAAAGAGGCTGTGGATGTGGCTCAGTGGTTAAGCATCCCAAGGTTCAGTCCCTTGTACCAAACAATAAAAAAATAAAGAGTCGACTGAATTAAGTATAGAGGATTAGCTCCCTAGGAAGATCAGTGTTTAATCTCCCTTTCCCCTTGGGAAAGAGTTTGAAGACAGCTCTTTAAAAACACTGATGTCAGCCAAGCATGATGGCACACACCTGTAATCCCAGTGACTCCAGAGGCTGAGAAGGAGGATCACAAGTTCAAGGCCAGCTTGGGCAATCTAGTGAAACCCTTTCTCAAAATAAAAAATTAAAAAGGGTAGATGATGTAGCTCAGTGTTAGAGCATCCCTGGGTTCAATCTCTGGTACTGACAACAACAAAGGAAAAGGAAAAGATAAATTATGGGAACTGGGAACTACAAAAAGGAATGAACTAATTCTTACCATGCTAGATTGTAGTTGATATTCTTATTAAAGGCCAGTGAGGGCACAGTGGAACACAATTGTAGTCCCAGCCACTTAACAGGCTGAGGCAGGAGGATCACTTGAGCCCAGGAGTTCAAGGTTGGCCTGGGGAACACAGGGAGACGCTGGTTGAAACAAAAGAATCCACAGAAAACCAGTATATTTGATTAAGGGTCAAAATGATACTTTAATAATTCATAAAGAATTATTATGTAAAGGAGCATTAACAAAGTAATACATCAGAGCGATGCTATTGATTGTGATGCTGGGGATTGAACCCAGGGTCTTGCCCATGAGCTACGTCCCCGTTTTTTTTTTTGTTTGTTTGTTTTTGTTTTTTAAAGAGAGAGGGACAGTGAGAGAGAGAGAGAGAGAGAGAAAGAATTATTTAGTTATTCATGTGGTTTTCGTTGCTCCAAGACTTCGATGTAAACATGGTGCTAGGGTTTGAACTCGCTCGCGCATGCCAGGCAAGCACCGTAACCACCAAGCCACTGCTCCAGCCCCTCCCCAACTGTTGCTCAGGCTGGCCTTGAACTTGTGATGCTCCTGTCTCAGCCTCCTGAGTTGCTGGAATTACAAGCATGTGCCACTGTACTTGGCTAGAGCTGTTTTATAATTCTATGAAGAAGGACGTTCTGTTTACCCATGTGTATGTTAATTACTCATTAAATAGATAATATTATTATACCAGACTTTACTGGGGCCCCCTCCACAGGTTTGTCCTCTGGAATAAACCTGTGTTACTGTTGAGCCACCGCCACTCACCTCTCTCTTTATTCCCTTCATTCGCTTTGACCTTACAGATATAAGCAAGGTCTGGGGTATAGCTCAACAGTAGATCACTTACCTACCATGCATGAGGCCCTGGGTTCCATCCCCAGCAACACACACATACACACATAGATATAACTAGGTGAATCTTGGGTTAGCTTTTATAGTTAGGAGTGACATCAGTATAATTGTTTCACACAAACACTTTCACTATATTTACTTCACAAAGTTTACTGTGCTTTTTTTTTTTTGAAATTGCTGCAGGTACATTGTTAATATTTTGAGTATGCATAAAAATAAAGATTTTGACTGGGTGCAGTGGCCCACACCTGTAATCCCAGCAGTTTGGAAGTCTGAGGCAAGAGGATCACAAGTTCAAAGCCAGCCTCAGCAACTTAGCAAGGCCATGAGCAACTTAGCAGACTCTGTCTCAAAATAAAAAGGGCTGGGGATATGACTCAATGATTAAGCACCCCTGGGTTCAATCCAAAATAATTGCCAATTAAATAAAACAGGGAAGTGTGACTTTTTTATTATTATTATTTTTGTGAGGAGCTTTGTTTTTTTAATTTGGCAATAGGTCTTACATTTGCTGAGAAATAGGAATTTTCAGGGGCAGGAAGCCTGGCTAAGGGTTTCCTGTTAAGTCTTTGGCTGCAAGTGCTTAGTTTCAACCACATGTGTTGTGTCCAGGCTGGTCTTGGGCAGATCAGCATGCAGGTTGCTTGTGTTAGGTGCTCTCAGTCTCCCTCCTCCACCTTCACCCTAACCTCCTCCACATCTTAGTAGCTATGTGGTATATGTGAGTTTTGAATTTTTTTACCTTTTGCATTCTGTATTGCCTGCATTTTTCAGAGAGACATATTTCTTAAATTTGAGTTGTAAATTTAAGATGTTTGTAATGGTGCAAACCTCTGCCCCAAGATTATCTATATTTATTTCCTAATCCTCTCTACTTTCCCACCATTCTCCTTTCTTTCTTTTTATCTTTTGCCTTCTTTTCACTCTCATGAGGTTCATGGGTATTTTTCCCCTTTTTTCTCTCTTTTCTTCCCTCCCTTCTTCCCTCCCTTCCCTTCCTTTCCTTTTGCACTCTTCATAGGAATCATTTTAGAGGAAGTTCATCAATTGCCCTATTGGTAATTACATCCACCTTCTGATGTTAATGTAGATATTCCCATAGGCCATGGTTCTAAGAAATTTGATCAGAGTGATGACATCACTGCATTGAATAGTATATTTTTCTACTTCCTTTATTTTGTCTGCTTACTTATTTTGAAAAGAAATTAAGCAAAATATGTTCTTCCTCATTTTCCAAGTTCTTTTTCCTTCTGACTCATATAATGGGTGATTACCAGCAGAATTTTCTCTAAAGTGAAAAGAAATCATTGCTAGAAGAGCCAGTTAAGTAAATGCCACAAGAGTTGCTGTGTATGTCCAGAACCTGAGAAAGTTTGAGAAGAGAAACAGAAAGAATGTTTGTATTTTAAAAATTGAGACGATCTCCTGGCTTACTTTATTTTTTTTTGTTTGAAAAAAAGTTTTTTTTTTTAGTGTCCAACTTGACATTTATTGTGCAGAACATTAACTTTTTTTCTCCACACCCCCTCTCCCTCCCCATCCTGGCCTACTTTAAAGAACATGACCAGATAAAATTCTACTAAATAAAAATCTAATAAGATCTAGTGGAAAGAAAAGCTAGAATTCTGTGAAAAGTTTCAGAGGTCTTGGTGTTGTATATTTTAAATGCACTTACTAATTGAATATTGAAATGACTTGATACCTTCCTGGCCCCTGTTCTTAACTTCCACCCTTTCCCAGTGAAACTCTAACCTTTCTCTCTAGACCCTCTTGTTGCTGCCCTGGAGGGCTGGCTGCCAGGGACCCTGGTTCTCCAAGAAGCCGCATTAGTTCTATGGCTTCTGGGCAAGTCGTCTGTTTCTGTGCATGGAGAAAATGCTAGAGTGAGTCACCAGCCCTCCTTTCCTAACAAAAGAGCGTTGTACTGTGCTGTTTGATTTGTGGTTGCAAACTAAGGGGACTTGAGGTGAGGTAGTTCTGGTGATAGACCTCTTAAGTGGCACTACAATGATCTGATTTGGGTGTGTCCCATTAGACTGTGAGAATCTTTAAGCTAGGGGCGTTTATTTATCTTTGTACCTCCCGCCCTAAATACTCTGTGCCTAGCTCATGAAAGCACTAAACAGACCTTGCTCAGTTGAAATGCTGCAGGAGGAAATGAAGGGGGTTAAGTCCTACCACTGGGAATAAGAGATGCCCACTGTGAGACCGGTGCACATTTATTGCCGGCAGAGGGCGCGCTTGCACCAGAGGCTGCGGTGTCCTGTCTTTAGCGGCTGGTTTATGTCCTTGAGCGTTTCCTGTCCTAAACCCGACCAACTGAAACTGGCCCGGAATTTAAATTTAAACCTGCACAAACGTATTAGGATATCAGTTGCACAGGGCAAACCCAAATTATGGTTAGTCCAAGAAAGCACAAGAACAGTCCCCAATTAGCTTAAAAAACACTAAGCCATGGTAACTCGCAAAATCAAACCTGAAAAAGCCTGGCCAGTCTTCCGGGAAATTTTAATGACTTTTATATGGGGGGCTGGAGCGGTGGCTCTGCGGTTGCCTGGCATGCGCGAGGATGCGGATTCGATCCCTAGCACCTCGTACACAACTAAGTGTTGGAGCAACGAAAGTCATATGAAAAACTAAATAAAACTGATTCTCTCTCACTCGCTTACTGTCCCTCTCTCTCTTTAAAATAATAATAATAATAACAATTTTTTAATTGGAAGGCTCCTTACATCCAGTTGATGAGCTAGCTCATCTAATCTACTTCATTATCTCAGATAAGGAAACTGAAGTTTTTGAAACTAGTCGTTCAGACTCTTCATGAGATGTATGGGCAGAAAAATTATGATTCTCCCAAAACTGTGAGCTTTCAGCATGTACAAAATGATACTTTAATGTAAAAAAAATGTGAACTTGAGGAAGTCCTTATCTCTCTTCTTTCACTTCCTCATCTTTTAGTAAGGTTAATAACAGTGTCTGTTTCATTTGATTATTTTAAGGGTAGAATGAGTTAATCTTTGTAAAGCTCTTAGGACAGTGCTTGGTACACAAAAAGTGCTTTAGTAACTGTCTGCAAAAATAAGATTAAAAAGTGGAGAGGCTTAAGAGGTAGCTCAGTAGTAAGTAGAGCATGTGGCTGGCATGTGTGAGTAGGACCTGGATGCGACTCTAGCACCACATACACAACTAAGTGGAAGAAAAACAAAAAACATGAAAAAAAAAACAAACAACTAACTCTTTTTCTCACTCTCACTCTAAAAAAAATAATAAATAAATAAAAAAATAAATAAAAATAAAAATAAATAAAAAGCTGGGTGTGGTGCTGCATGCCTGGGGAGGCTAAGGCAGGAAAACCACAAATTTGATACCAGCCTGGGAAAATTAGTGAGGCACTTCTCAAAATAAAAAAATTATACGAAGGACTGAGGATGTAGCTGAGTGGTTAAGCACCACTGGGTTCAATCCCCAATACTGAAAAACAAACAAACAAACAAACAAAAAAAAAACAAGAAGAAAGAAACAGCCAAGTGTTGTGGCTTGCACTCACAGTCCCAGCCATTCCAGCACTGAGATAGGAGGATGTTTTGAGCTTAGGAGTTAAGGCCAGCCAGGGCAAAATAACAAGACTTGGTCTGGCACTTACTCCCCATCCCCAACTGCAAGAAAAAAAAAGGAAGAAAAAGAAAAAAAAAACATAGAAATTTGAAAGACACTTTTAATAATGAATATGGAGAATACTTTAAGCATTAGTTTTAAAGTTTGGAAGTAAGGTTTGACTATATCTTTTTTGGGGAAAATCAATTGTGTAATAAATGATAAAGGGATAAGAAAAGAACATTGAATGATCTGACTAGCAGACTGAGCAAAAGCCTTACGTTATAATTCTAGACAAGGCTTTGATTTCCACAGTCCTGAAAAATTATTCGATATCTTCTTTCTTTGTAAAGTTTAGAAAACAATAATCCAAACTCATCCCCAAACTGTCACAGAACCAAGCGCTTAAAACATTTCTACTGTATGTCCCCCACCAACCCCCTCACTTCTGTGCTTCAGAACAACCAATGACCCTTATTAAGGCTGGTGCGTGTGCACTCTCACTCTCTCTTTCTCTTTTATGGTACTGTAATTGAACCCAGGGATGCTATGCCACTGAGCTACATTCCCTGCCCTTTTTATTTTTTATTCTGAGACATGGTCTCCTTAAGTTTCCTAGGTTGGCCTGGAACTTGTGATCCTCCTGTCTGAGCCTCCTGTAGAGCTGGGATTCCTGACTGGTGCCACTGCACCTGGGTAAGGACCTCTTATCCAGCATCCCTACCCCTCCCCTGGGTATCTCCCATTTGAAGGCAGCCATTACTGGATTGTATCTGGTTGTCTGCTGGGTCTGTAGGCAGCAGCTGCCAGGAAAGAGGAACAAGGGTGGTAAGTTCATGCAGACTAGTGAACTTGATTTCAGGATAAGCCATGGGAAAGAGGAAACCCCTTATTCACCAGATGCCCACTAAGACCCTGGCTGAAGACCAAGGGTGGAGGAGTTAGGCTCAGGTCTGAGGCCATCCCTAGATAGATGAAAGCAGCCCCTGAGAGGTGCTGAAGAGGCAGCACTTTGGACTTAGAAACTCTACACCCATAAGACCATCAAGACATGAGCTTTGAGCTAAATACAGGAGTTGAAACATCTTGTAGATGGGAAAGGGGCCCAGAAAAGAGGCCCTGGTTTTAAGGGGCAAGATAGAGAAGGTGTTTGGAAGTAGCAGTTCAGGGTTCTTTGGAAAGTGAGGACAATGAAGTGTGGCTGAAGATAAAGGACCTTTAAACAGGACCAGTTATAGTAATTTCCTCTAGTCAATAGGAAGAGAAAGACCTGGGCACTTTTATACTTGCAGATCTGGCCTTTTATACTTGTAGGTGGGTATCACTTGAGGGTTCTAATTCACTAGGGCTAAAATACTGCCTCAGAGTCTGCCTTTCCAACAAGCTCCCTGGGAAGGCTGCTGGTTCTTAGGTTCTGCTTTCAGAAGCAAGGTGTCTTCTAGATTTTGGAACAGAAAGCTGAGAAGGCTGGGTGTGGTGGCATATTCCTGTAATCCCAGAGGTTTGGAGCCTGCAGCAGGAGAATTGCAAGTTCAAAGTCAGCTTCAGCAACTTGATGAGGCCCTAAGCAACTCAGCAAGACCCTGTCCACCCCCCCAAAAAAGGTGGGGGGCTGGGTAATGTGGCTCAGGGCACTCCTGGGTTCGATCCCTTGTACAAAAAAAAAAAAAAAGCTGAGCAGTAGAGTCCACACAGACCAGTAACTCTCCCATGGGGCACATTCTTTGGAAGTCCTTTTCAGCTCTAGTTCAAGTTTGCCTTTATAGGTTTCTAGACAGTAAAAGGTTTCAAGGATTGCGGGGTGAGCAGGGAAAGGGACCCTAGATTTAGGGACCCCTCTCCAAACATCCTAGAGATTGTAAAAAAAAAAAAAATCTGCTTTTCAGTTAAGTGAGGGTTCCAAAGGCAGAGGAAAATGCTAGCAACAAAGTCCCTGAAAGGTCCCAAATAGCTGCTAAATTCCCTACAGGCAGCTTTTCACCAAGCTACCTAGAGATAGCCATGAGAGGTTTCAAAATATAGGGTTACTATAATCTAGCACCGCCAAACCAGACAACCTATTGAGAGAAGCTGCTAATTGAGCTATAGAGGCAGAATGTTATCTGTACTAAGTTTAAAACAATTTTTCAGGGGGAAATGAGGACAAACCAACAGAGCCAAAAAGGGTTGGGTGTTGGCTTTGCAGAAAGCTGAGTTACACTTAACAAACACGGTTGCCAGGTGTCCTGTATTGAACTGGACAGCGTGGTATTTTAGTATCTGGTGTATTCAAATGTAGTCAATCCTTGTTTTAAAAAAATCATTATTATTTCAATGTTCTTTATCTTATGTTTTGATTGATTTTTAATCAGTAGAAGTTTGTAATTTCAGCTTTTAGTTTTCCCTGCTATGTACTGAATAGACAAACATGACCTAAAAGACCTTTATAAGTCTTTTGAAATGTGAGGAATCCTTTTATTTATCTGTGTGCAAGCAAAATGTTCCAAAACTACTGTTAAGTATTCTGTTAAAAAAGTAAAAGTTCAACCCTTAGGAAAGGAGGTTACACTCTACAAAAGTTGGGTCCCCCCCCTGCTCCTGGGGTGGATGTTTTTGTAATCCTGTTTATTTACCAGTGAAGCAGGGAAAGCACATTCTCTTTGGGGAAATAATAAGAGCTAACATTTATTGAGGATTTACACATGCTTGACACTGTTTGAACTCTTTACATTCTCTGCCTCCTTTCTCATAGCAATCATAGAAAAGAAAACAAATTCAGAAAGATGCAGTATCAAGGCTCCAAACCTGGAAAATATCCTCAATTCCTCTTTTCTGTCAGCTGTAATTCTAAAATATATATTTAAAAATCTAACTGTTGCCAGGCACAGTGGCAGATGACTGTAATAACCAGTTACTCGAGATGCTGAGTTAGGAGGACCACAGGTTCAATTCCAACCTCTGCAACTTAGTAGGACCCTGTCTCAAAATAAAAAAAATAAAAAGGGTTGGTGATGTAGCTCAGTAGTAGAGTGCCCCTGAGTCCAGTCCCCAGTATCACACACACATACAACTTACCTTTTACTGGTTGTAGTGGTATATACCTGTAATCAATTGCACATACTCAGGAGGTGGAGGCAGGAGGATTACAAGTTCAAGGTCATTTTGGACAATTTAGTGAAATTCTGTCTCAAAATTAAAAATAAAAAGGACTGGGGATATAGCTGGTATAGCGGTAAAGCACCCTTGGATTCAATCCCCAGTACAGGGAAGTGGGTTGGAGGAGAATAACCTTTTTTTTTTTTCTCACTCTAACTCAATTCCTAATTATCTTTCTTGCTTTCAGTGTGGCATTGGCTTCCAAACTGCCCCCTCATGCCAATCTTACCCTTAGTAGAATCTTCCCTCTCCTACACAATGGCCAGAGTGATATCTTTAAACTGCAAATCAGATTATATACTCACTTAGTGGCTTCCCTCCTGTTTTAGTCACCTTTTTCACTGCTGTGACCAAAAGAACCGAGAAGAACAAATTTAGAGGAGGAAAAGTCTATTTGTCACTCAGGGTTTCAGAGGTCTCTGTTTATACATGGCTGACTTCATTCCTTGGGGCCTGAGGTGAGGCAGAACATCACAGCAGAAGTGTGGCAGAGGAAAGCAGCTGGGAACATGGCACCAGGAAGGAGAGAGACAGAGAGATGCAACTCCACTCACAGGGATGAAATATAAACCCCAAAGGCACACCCCCAAAGACCCACCTCCATTAGCCACACCCTACCAGCCTTCAGTTATCACCCAGTTAATTCCTATCAGGGGATTTATGCACTAATTGGGTTAAGGCTTTCATTACCCAATCATTTTACCTCTAAACTTTCTTGCATTGTTTCACACATGAGCTTTGGGGTGGGGGACACCTAGTATCTAAACCATAACACCTTCACATGTAAAATAAAACCCAAAATCCTTTCCAAGACTTTCCCAATGGATCTGGCTCCTGATTTCCAAGTGCAAATTCTTCATTAATTCATTCAACCAACTTTTTTTAAATTTGGCTTTTGTTGCTCTGATATGTCATTGTGTACGTGATGCTGGGGTACAAACCTGCGTCCTGGCACAGTTGAGGCAAGTGCTGTAACCGTGGAGCTCCAGCCCCTCAATCAATGTTTATTGAGGGCTTACTATATGCCAGGCACTCTTCTGGATGCTGGTATGTTGCTTCTGTGAAGAGCTTTCATTCTAGTTCGAGGAGAAAATAATCCAAGAAGTCCATAGTATGTCAGCTGGTAATAAGTGTCCCACAGGAAAATAAGATGGGGAAAGGAGACTGGGAGTTTTAAATGACAGTGAGGGGCTGCTGTTTTAACAGGATGACCAGGAGGGCCTTCCCAGGATGGTGACATTGAAGCAGAAATCTGAAGGAGAGGGAGTGAGTCAAGTGGATTCTGGAGGAAGAACACTCGACAGAGGGAACAGCATATACAAAGGTCCTAAGGAAAATGGGAGCTTGGCATGTTGGAGGAAGAGCAAGAAGGCCCAGGTGACTACAGCAGACAGGACGCAGGGTAGTGAGCATAAGTCAGAGAGGTCTTGGACATGAGTTGGGGAGAGGGAAGGCCAGGGAGGAACTTGTAGGCCTTCTCCCCAGGGACTTGGACTTAGAGCTGATGGGAAGTCAGGGGAAGAGCATGAATGGATTTAGAGATGAGATTGTGCAGAAAGGCAGATGTGGCTGCAGGGAGATTGGTGGTGTCAAAATCCGAAGCAGCAATGGTGGCCTAGGCCAGAATGATGGCCATGGAAGATAACAAAAGGGCTCAAATGTTGAATGAATAGTGAATGAATGAACTTGCTCAAGCTCACTTAGTTAGCAGGTGGTGGAGCCAAGATTCTCATGTAGCAGTTTGATGCTAAAGTCCTTGCTCTTAGGGTAAAAGGAGGAGGAGGAGAGAGGGGCTGCTGCAGTCCCCTTGGAGCTTCTTGTCTCTGAGAGTCAGCGGTTTTGCTGTGATGGAGTTTTCAAGGAGGAAGGGAAATATTCTAATATTGGAAGCTTTATTGCAAAAGAAGGCAGAAAAATAATTTCCTGGATACAAAAACATCTGAAAGGAAAAAACAATAACAATACAAACTCATATCAGTGTACTGGGCTGAGACTGGGGTATTTAATCAATGACCACTTAAGCCTATGTATAATTTATTTTCAAAGAGAATGCACTAAGGGAGTGTTTTTGGAATTGGAAAACAAACTTAAAAAAAAATTGCAAAGGCTATGACCACGTTACCTTTTTTGGGAGACACTGGTTTAGAAGATTAAGGTAGGCAAATACAAAGCAAAGATTCTCAGCCATCCATTCTGACTTGCACTTAATCTCTAGCTTCCTTAGGGATGACTGCTCTCATGATGCAAAACTTACTCCTCAGTGTTGTTTTCCATTTGCTAACTGGTTGGATCCATTTGAGCCAAACCATGCCTTTGTAGAGTTGGTTGCTTCTTTTGGAAGTGTTTCTTCCTTCAAACTAGGTTACAGAAACATGAGCTGAATTAGGCACACAGATACAGAAAGCAGATTTCTACTTTCAATTTTAAGATGAAAAATATGAATATTCAAAGTATTCCTTTCATGTTCAAACTAACCAACTTGCTTGGTAAAGTTATGTTTCCTAACATAGTTAGAGATTGGTGCCCAAGGAGGCTAGTAGCCCCCATTCTGAGCAGGAATTGGGTCATATAGAGGAACATTTGAATCCAGCTCTGCATCTCATGGTTGGATGACCCTGGTCAAGTTGCCGAACTGTAACTGTCCCCCCTGGCAAAATTCACATCCCCATAACTGCCTGGTGGGGTTGCTGTGAGGATGAATTGAAATGATGAGTGTGGTGTGACACCAAGTGATGTGTGGAAGCTATAAACTGCCTGAGGACTACTTCTTGGTTTTGTGGACTTGTTAGCTCAGTTGCTTCATGGACAGGTGACTATAAAAGTTGTCAATCAAACTGAGTGAATGAATGAGAATGAAACACCAAACCAGAGGGGTGTCAGGACTCAGAGAAGTAGGTCAGGACTCTTCTCAGTTGAATTTGAACATATGGTCACCTCCCTGAGACTAACCTGTGGTGAGACTGAGAGACTTGTATAAGAGAGCTGGCACCATCATGCTGCCATTTATAGCTAGAGAGACAAGGAAGGAAAAGAGTTGATGATATAATTCAGAAGCAAAGAAGTACCTCTGGGTTCAAGCCCCAGTAAAAAAAAAAAAAAAAAAAAAAAAACAGAGCAAAGCCAGGCATTGATGGTGCCCACCTATAGTCCCAGCTGAGGATTGAGGTGGGAGGATCCGCTTGAACCTAGGAGTTTCAGACCTGCCTGGGAAACACAGCAAGACCCTGTCTCTGAAACAAAATAAAGTAAAAACAAAACAAAAAATGGCTACATATTATTATTTTATATAAATGTGCCAGGATTTATTTAACCCATATCCTCTAGATGAGTAATTAGGATGTTTTTAATTTTTGTCTGATAACTCTATAACAGATATACTTGTGGTATAAATTATGACATTCATGATTATTTTCCTAGAACAAATTCCTAGAAATTGCATTAAATATATGTATTTTGAGCATTAAAAAAATTTTTTTTGATACCTGATTTTGAACACAAGCATGCTTAACCATTGAGCCACATCCCCAATCCTTTTATTTTGTATTTTGAGGAAGGGCCATGATGAATTGCTGAGATCTGATTTGGAACTCCCAGTTTTCCTGCCTCAGCTTCCCAAAGTTGGGATTACAGGCATGTGCCACCACATCCAGTTTGAGCTTTCTTGATACAGATTACCAACTTGTCCTCCAAAAGGTTGTATCCATCTGTGTTGGTTTCCAATAGCAAACAAGATGGCCTGTACCGCCTCTAGATGGCAGCCTCTACTGCTCATAATGTTTTAAATCTCTGCTGATTTAATGAATTTTGTTATTTTTTACTCTTCTCTTTCTATTTTTCAGTACTAGAGATTGAACGTAGGGCACTTTGCCACTGAACTACCTCCCCAGTCCTTTTATTAATTTTATTTTGGGTCAGGGTCTTGCTAAATTGCCCAGGTTGGCCTGGAACTTGAAATCTTTTTGCCTCAGCATCCTGAGTTGCTGGGATAACAGGGCTGCACCATCACAACTGGCAGATCAATGAAGTTTATTTTATTTTTAAACAAGATTTAATTTTTCATTATAGTTTTACGTATTGAAGGGGTTGTTATACTTTCATATATGAATGTAATGAATTTTAAAAGGCTGTATTTTAAATTTTATTTTGAAACAGTCTAAATTGTTGAGGCTGGCTTTGAACTTGAGAACTTCAGCCTTCTGAGTTGCTAGAATTATAAGCGTGCACTGCAATGCCTAGCCTCCCCAGTGCTTTTTAAATTTTAGGGACACCATGCCTGGCCCCCCATCTTTTTAAAAAGTTGTATGCTGCTTAATGTTTATGCTTAGAAGATTCTCAAAAAAATTATGAGAATTCCTTGATGGACTAATTCAGGAAATTACCCTTTATTTTAAGAGAAGAGCTATGCTCTGGAAAATGAAGACAACTGACACATTTTTATAAGCAATAGGAGTGTGACCATAGGAAGAATATGAAAATCCTTGCCATGTAAACAAAGGATGGAAAAATACCTTATTTTTAAAAAATAAAATATAAATGAAGTGCCCGTTTTAGGTGAATTAAAATTGTAAGTAGAGGGGCTGGAGTGGTTCAGCAGTTACAGCACCAGTTCGAACCCCAGCCACCTGTACTCAACAGAGTATTGGAGCAACAAAAGCCACATGAAAAACTAAATAAAATTGATTCTCTCTTTCTCTCTCTCATTGTCCCTCTATCTCTTTAAAAAAAATTGTAAGTACATTACCATTTCAAGATATCTTAACAGCTAATGTTTTTTTGGTTTGCTTTGTTTTGTTTTTTTTGTTTTTGTTTTTTTTAGGGCTGAGGATCGAACTCGGGACCTTGCGCATAATAGGCAAGCGCTCTGCCACTGAGCTAAATCCCCAACCCCTTAACAGCTAATTTTTACAAGTTTGAAATATATCAATAATCTTTGAAGTAGAGGCCTCTTACATCTGAAAACATTCATGAAATAATCAGGTTAGGTGCTGGGAATGTAATAAGGAAAACACCACACACGCATGCACGCACTCACGCAATTACTCTGGGCTAGATGTAGAAAAGCTGAAATTATGGTGCTAGAATCCTCTACTGCAGAGCCAGTTTAGCACTGCTTATGGTACTTGTGCCCCAGGTTTACAAATCCAAGGTAAATGTAATAATAATAATGAAAAAGCATGGTTTTCTTCCATATTACAGTAGTAACCATTTATTAAGTACCTACTATATGTCAGACAAATGTTGGTTGCTTTGTTACCTAATTATAATCAAATGTATCACATTTCTTATTTTACGGAGACAACCCAGGCTTAGATATACCAAATAACATGAACAAATAATAAGTGGCAAACATAGAATTTAGATACAGAACTGGTTCGAAAGCCTATGCTCTTTTCACTACTCTTTATAATGTCAGTTCCTTTTACTGGCAGGAATTCTCAATGGAGAATGTTGGGGCTTGCATTCATAACTTTGGCAGCTATAGAGGAGAATAATAAAAAAATGTTCCAATGTACCTGGGGAGGCTCACCAGCACCCCTCCCCTAAACACACAGTTGCTCCAGACCTAGTTTTTAGTAACTTATCACTCCGACGATTTAAACATACACTACATTCGACACTGTCCCTTTTGTTATGAAACATCTGATCACTTTTGTATTGGTAAGTGGAGGTGGGGAAGCTAATAAGTTTTTACATATGTCAAGGCCCAGGACAAAAATCATGATAAACCAGCACACACACACACATGTGTATGTATTCATTACATATTTTAAAATGTAACAAATAATATACATATATAACTAGAAAGTATACCCTGCAAAAACATACTTATCACAAAACCCAGAATCTAGCTGGGCATAGTGGTGCAACCCCATAAATCCAGTGCACCTCCTGGTGAGGCAGGAAGATCATAAGTTCAAAGTCAGTCTCAGCAACTTAGCAAGACATTGTCTCAAAATACAAAATACAAAATGTTGTTAGGGATGTGGCTCAGTGTTTTAAGTGCCCCTGGGTTCAATCCCTGCTGCAAAACAAACAAACAAACAAACAACCCCCCCCCAAAAACAGAACAAAACCCAGAAACTCTCATAAGACTATAAAGTTTATAGGGAGGGGGAAGGGAATAGGAAGGACATCAGGGTGACCAGAGGGAGGTAGTATGGGGGAATCTAACCTGAGGGGAACCTCTGACTTCCAGGAGAAGTCCAATTAACTTGGGTCTTAAGTAAAGTGAAACATGGAACCATGGGGAACCCAAAGGGGGGAAACCATGGTCTGGCTCCAGTATTGGCTTGCTCTGTCATTACACTTTTGTTCTTGACTGTTTGACGATGAACCCCTCCAAGTTGTAAGACCATGTTTATCGAATAAAAATTAAAAAAAGACTATAAAGTTATAGTCTTATTGCTGGGTCAATATGAGAATTTTAAGCTTAAGCTGTTTACTTATAGGAAGAACAGTCAATAGAAGGAAATTCCAGTGTGACAAGAATTTTGACAGTCCTTGTGTTATCTCTGTCAGGATCTAGTTACATTGTGCTCTTCCAAGAAGGATGTAGCTGTGAATGCAGGTTTAATAGGGCAGTTCTTTTTCTAGGCATACCACATGTGGCAGTTCCCTTGCTGTTCTATAGGATCATGGGATGAAAGAAGGCTATTTTTCTTTTTTCTAAATTTGAGATATTAATATACTATACTCTTTACTTAGTAGTTAATTTTAAGTCTAGGGGTTGCTATGCATATTTAACAAGTGCTTTACATTTAGTTGAGCAGAAGTTTACTAATTTGTATTTACTACCAACTAGATATAATTACATAAATACGTATTATATAATTACTTAAGGACAATATGTATTACATAATTACGCTAAGGAAAACTGGTTTACAGGTTAATAACTTAATTTTCACTCTTGTATTATCTTAATATTAGTGTGCTTGAAATGTTTCTTTCCATAAACCTGTTTGTTTTTAATGACATTAATTTAGGGAATGGGTGCAGTTTTCATTAGCACTGACAGTCTTAGTGCATAGAAGGTACAACATGTACCAGGAATCTGACTTTAGCCTCCACTCTGCCTCTTGTTTTTCAAACCGTGGAGAATTCACTTCACCAGCTTCCTCATCTACAGGCTAAGCGTCATAATTCCCATTCCATAGTGCTCTTATACAGACGAAATGACATATTACAGGACTTATTCTACAAACAAAATGTTACACGGCTGCAGTCGGTAACATGCACAGCGGAAGTGGCAAGGCGCTTTTTACCGGTTTGGGTGAAATTATTATTAATCAAGGGCCCAAGTGTTATGTGTGGTAGATCGTGAATACCCTTTCTTTAAAATAACATGCTACTTCCTCCCAAAGCCCAGACTTTCCCAAATCGTAGTGAATGCAATCCTAGAGCATGCTATGTGGATCTGTACTTGACTCACTTCCCTCAGGATTTTAAGCTTTGGTAATGAACCGTTCCACCATCGCCTTTGTATCCTTTACAGGCCAGTCACTAGTAAGTGCTTATACGTCTGATATTAGAAACCCCCGGGCAGACAGTGTAAGAGTCAGATTAGGAACTGAACAACTATTAACAGCTGACAATTTAAAAACAATTTTAGTTTTTCCCTTCGCAGGAAAATGCAGTAGCGTTCTTTTTCTTACAAGAAAAGTGTAAGTAGAACTGGGTCGCTAGTGTTCTAAAGATCGCGAGGAAATAGGTGCAATGTTGGGGCTGGGGGACGATAGTTAACCGTATTTTAGTTGCGCTTTGGCAGCAGCCCCCAGCTACAGCGAGTGGGTGGCTCCGCGCGGCGCTGTTGTGCCCGTCCCACCCAACCCCGGGGTGGGGCGCGGGGCAGACAAGTGATATCTCTGTTCCCCAAGTCGCAGTGGCTGGGCTTCAGGTCCTGAGATGCGGATGAAGTGGTGTGAAGGGTTGGGCTTTTTTTTTTGTTCCTAAAAATGCAACGAACAAAAAAAAAAGTACAACAATCCAAACCCAACCATCTCACTGCGCGTCGTCTGAACTGGGAGACTTCCTTCCCAGGTGGCTCCGCGGGGGACAGCGCCGCGTCCAGTCACCGGTGCTCCTGGCGCCTGGAAGGGAGAAGGGCGAGCAGCGAGGACCCGCCCCCCTCAGGCCGACTGCCCGGGCGGCGGCGGTTGGAGACACCGGAAGGACTGCCGCCACACCTCCCCCGGGAAAGGCCCGACCCGGAGGCGGGACGGAGGCGCACGGCGGTCGGGGGCTGAGGGCGGGGCCCGCGCGAGTCCATTTTTCTGCCGTGCCGCGCGCGAACCGTGCCACCTCCGCAGCTGGAGGACCCGGGGCCCAGCAGCTCTAGCCGTCGCCGGAGGTCGGAGATAAGTACCCGCCGTCCGGCTCCTCTCTGGGGAGGGAAGGGGACGACCCTCGAGCCTGCTGCGGGGGTGGGGACTCGGCCAGGCTGACTGAGACCTAGGTGGGTGGGGGCAGTTTGAGCTCGAGTTGGGGTAGCGCAGCCCAGACCGGCTAGGTACCGCCGGTGTCTCGGGAGGAGCCGCCTGCGGGTGGCCGCTGGCCGGCGGTGGCCGCGCGGGGGAAGCACTGTGTGTGTGATCCGAAATATGTGATGGGGCCGGAGCATTCCCGGCAGCGCCTTGAGACGCCTGAAAAAAGAAAAGGGCATGTGAACCAGAGGTTAGAGCACGCCGCCGCCGCCGCCAGGCCTTGGGGAGCGGAATGGCGCCGGAAAGGGCGCCCTGACCGGGACGCTTTTCAGTACAAAGAGCTCCTGGCTCCCGGGCCTTCGCTAGGTTCTTGTACGCGGGCTTTGTGCCGGCGATTGAAAAACTTGACGGCTAATATGGAGATCTGTATAAATAAATACCATTAACGCCCTCCCCCTCTCTCCTGCAGCAGCCTCTAGTTTTATTGTCAATTGGAACGCGGGGGAAATTCCGAACCCTGCCTGCACTCCCGAACACACCTGCTTGCAGGGACAGAGGTAAACTACAATACTTTTCCCTAAGTTATCCTCACATTTTAAGAAAAAGCACCCAATTTTCTTAGAAACAGAACCTGTAGAAATTGAAATCTGTAAAATATATATGTTCCCATCCACTTTTTTCATTTGTGGTCTTTGTTCCTTTCATATTTTGTCAAAACTCAGAAAAATAGAATCCATGCTTGGTAATTCTTTATGTGATAATCATTTAAGTGTATTATTTACAACTAAAGATTTCTATGGCAAAGGAAGATTCTTCAGTAGCATTTCTTTTTATATTTTTTTTTTCTGTTTACTTTTTGGGGAATTGTCAAGGCTGCTGGACTTGTAGAACATAGATACTTGAAGTATCTCTGACTCTAGAGACCTTTTAAATATTAGTTATTTTTAAAGCACAGTTTCATTTCCGTAGGCACTCCCTCTAGTAGAAATGGATGGAGCTGTTCTTTCACAATGAAAAGATACTTTTCTTTTTCTTTCTGTGCTGGGGATTTATTCCAGGGCCTGGCACATGCTTGGCACTCTACAATGGAGCTAACACCCCTAGCCTCAGAAGAAAACATTTCTTCAGGCTCTCCTGTCCTTCCCCAAGGGGAAAATAAAGTTTTTTTTCCCCGAGGTGCTGGTTTGTACTGGCCAACTTAACTCACCTGGTGTAAGTCATTCCATAACTTTGAAGCTGTTCTTTTCATTCATCTGTGTATTGCCAGTATACGTCTTGGGAATGGTAACAAAATGGTAATAAAAGTTAGTAGGAATGAAATAGAAATAATTATCTAGTTAACCTCCTTTCTTTAAAAAAAAAAAAAAAAGCTTAGCCTACTCCTGACCTGGAAATGGAGACCTATCAATTGGACACATCAAGCTAGGCATAGAACCTGTTTTTAAATTCTTAAACCTTAGCATTTTATTCAGAAAGTAAGTCATTAATCCAATATGCTAGGGGTTTGGGGTGTAGCTCAAAGGTAAAGAGTGTACTTAGCATGCTCAAGGCCCTAGATTCAGTCTCCTCAAAAACAAAACAAAAAAACCTAGAAGCCAGACACTATAATGCCAGCAACTAGGTAAGATGAGGCAGGAGGATCACAAGTTTGAGGCCAAACTGGGCAACTTAGCACTGCCCTGTCTCAAAATTAAAATATTTAAAATGGGCTAGGGCTGTAGTTCTGTGGTAGGGCAACCCTTGGTTCAATACCCAGTACCACAAACTTTAAAAAAAAAATGAAAAAAAAATTCAGTATTCTCATTTATAAAATGAGGCTCTTCTAAATTCTATGATTTTCACAATAATTTGAAAATTTGTTAAAAAGCTCTCTAATGAAGGAGAAAAGCACAAAATCTGCTTCTGAAAACCTAGGTTCAGAGCACCAGTTTTTCTTTTATGCTATCTTCTTTATAACATTAGTGGAAAAATTAATGTGAGAATTTTGTAAACTCCTCTAAACTATATAAATGTATTTACTTACATATGTGGACAAATATGATGAAAACTGTAAATGTATATTTAAGGTGTTATGTTAGAGAATGAATGTATTAACTAAGAAAAGGTTCTAAGGAGTTGAACTCTCTTGAACTGATTTCAAAGGAAGTGAAAGCAAATATTACATAGGAATACCAGGTACAAAATGGACATATCTGAAACAAAATTGTGGCAAGGAGGATCAGTTAACTTATATAGAATGAAAAGTTTCAGTGTTTTGGAGGGGCTGGGCACAGTGGCACATGCCTGTAATCCCAGCTACTTGGGAAGCCAAGGCAAGAGGATTGATTGCCTCAAAGCCAGTTCAAAGCCAGCCTTAGCAACTCAGTGAGACCTTGTCTCAGAATTAAAAAACGGAATATTTGGAAGAATAGGAAGGGAGGAAACGGGGAAATGTTGGAACTGAGATAAAACAAGGTGCATTCCAAGCAGTTACAAATGTCACTGTATTTACTATAGCCATATATATAAAAAATGTTCTTCATAGGTATAAGAATTATGTCACTGTATTTGGGTTATTTAGGAACAATATAGGACCCGAAGAAAGGCAAGAGATCAGGGGATGGGAGGAGGAAGGTAGAAGGGTGTGGAGGGGTATATTGAACAAATCGTATTGCTGATTTGTGTGCATCTAGAAATATGTGACAACTAATACCATCATTATACAAAACTATAATGCACTAATAAAAAAATATATATAAAATATTAAAAAACAGTCTGGGGATGTGGTTCAGTGGTTAAACACCCCCTTGATTCAATCTCTGGTACCCTCACCTACCCAAAAAAAGTTATGGAGGGACACACTACAATAAGGAATAAGAAAATATATCCATTAGATGGACTGATAGTGGAAATGCATGTTGATAAATGAAAAAATTACAAAATTGTATTAATGCAATCAGTTTTGTTTAAATGTGTATGCACAGCCTATGCACAGAGACATACGAAATTGGAAGCAAAAGACCAAAATGATAGTTTTCTTGCTGATATGGTTATGGGGAACTTTTTCCCCTATATTTTCTGAATTTTCTGTAGTAAGCACAAATTACTTTTTTTTTTTTTTAAAGAGAGTGCGAAACAGAGAATCAACTTTATTTTTTCATATGGCCTCCTTTTCTCTGATACTTTGTTGTGTATGTGGTGCTGGGGTTTGAACCTGGGTCCTTGTGCATGCCAGCAAGCACTCCCAACTGCTGAGCTGCCACTCCAGCCCCACAAATTACTTTTATAATATAGGAGAGCACCAAAGCTAATTATATTGATAACCTTAACAATTTCAGTATGCTGTTCTATGTCATTTTTGTGGTAAGATTTATGATGAGAGCTATCTGCATAATAATCTTAAGCATACAGTACAGTAGATGCTTCTAAACTTGTGGGATTATGTCTCAATAAACCTATTTAAGTTGAAAATGCATTTAATATACCCAACCTACAAAACATCAAAGCTTAGCCCAGTCTACCTTAAATGTGTTCAGAACATTTACATTAGCTTATAGGTAGATAAGATCATTTACTACAAAGCCTATTTCATAATTAAGTGTTGAATGGCTCATAATTATATTACATTATGGAATACAGTATCTGTTGTTTACCCTTGTGATCATGTGGCTGACTGGGAGCTGTTACTACCTACCATCACAGGAGCTTATTGAAGTGCATGCAGATCACTAACCCAGGAAAAGATCAAAATAACATTTGAAGTACAGTTTCTATGGAATGGTTATCATTTTTGTGCCATCATAAAGTCACATAATTTTAAACCTGAACTGTGGTAAATCAGGGATGTCTGCCATTCACTATAGACCCAATGTTGTAGAACTCTAGAACTTTTTTGTATGTCCTTTTTATAAGACATTTTTCATACCTTTTAGAATATTATCTTTGTGAATGCTCTACATTTCTGAATGTAGGATAGGAATTGCCTTTTGGGATATATATATATTTGTTTTTGTTTTAAAGAGAGAGTATCAGGGGTTGGGGATTTAGCTCAGTGGCAGAGCACTTGCCTAACATGAGCAAGGCCCTAAGTTGGGTCCTCAGACCTGAGAAAAAGAAAAAGAAAAAAAAAAAAGAGTATCAATTCTATTTCTTCATCTAGGTTTTGTTTCTCTGACAGTTGTGTATGTGGTGCTGGGGTTTGAACCTGGATCCCTGCTCATACCAGGCAAGCACTCCAACTGTTGTGCCACCACTCCAGCCCATGACTTATATTTTTTATTTTCTAAAATATCTTTACATTATTAGATTATCCATTTTTTTGTTTTTCATGAAAATCACCACTGTCATTACTTTGACAGGTATATTTGTGTGTGTGTGTGTGTGTGTTGCTGAGGATTGAACCTCAGACCTTGCTTGTGCTAGTCAGGCATTCTGCTGCTGAGCCATATCCCCAACCCAAATACAGGTATACTCTGACATACAGAACTTGAATGTTCTGTTCACACCTGCTCTAGAGCAAATTCCCGTAAGGTAAATGTGAATATTTTAAATTTATTTTTGTTATAGATAAGTTTCTTTTCTTTTTTCCAGTACTGGGGATTGAACCTGAGGACCCTTTACCACTGAGCTATGTCCTCAGCCCTTTTTTAGATTTTATTTTGAGACAGAGTCTAAAGTTGCCCAGGCTGGCCTTGAACTTACGATCCTCTTGCCCATGCCTACCCCTAATAGCTAGGATTACAGGTGTGTACCACTGTACCTAGCTACTTCAGAAGTTCTAAAGGAAATTTCTT
Source organism: Aplodontia rufa (assembly GCA_004027875.1). Taxonomy (NCBI): domain Eukaryota; kingdom Metazoa; phylum Chordata; class Mammalia; order Rodentia; family Aplodontiidae; genus Aplodontia; species Aplodontia rufa. Next base: position 41,984 of record PVKS010000132.1, read on the forward strand.
CTCCCTTAAAGCTTTGACTGTATTATCAGATTTATCTTCCTAAAATTCTACTTTCATCTTGTTTTGTGGTACTAAGGATTGAACCCAAGGCTTTGCACAGGCTGGACAAAGTAGTTTACCACTACACCCCCAGCCCATACATGGAGGTACTTTTCTGGAGAAAAGTTGAATTGGAAATATTTGCTGTCAATTTCCAATATTCAGAAGGAGGAAGAGCCAGACAGTACCAACACAGCATAATAAAATATAGTCAACGTAAAAATGTTGTAAGATTAGATGTAGTTTTCTACTTCTTATATTCTGTTGATCAAGAATATGATGTACATATAAATCTACGCTGAGCAAAAGGAACTTTGTTCATGCCAATTAAATTTCCAGTCATCATCTCAATGCATATTTTTACTTAAAATGTTAGATGCTATATAAATAATTTAGATAAATTTATCCACTGAATGCGATACTTTGATGATGGTGCTCTCTAAAAGCTAAAATTGATCTTTGATCTTAAGTACACAGCTAGGTGATGGAAACTTTTAAGAGATACCAATCTGTTGGGGATAACAACTTCATAGGTCAAAGTTTGCCAAGTGAATGGTTGTAAAAGAAAACAATGAATTAATTAATTTAGGTACCAGGGATTGGACCAGAGGCACTTAACCAGTGAGTCACATCCCTAGCCCTTTTTATTTTGAGACAGGGTTTTCACTAAGTTGCTTAGTGCCATGCTAAGTTGCTGAGGCTGACCTTGAACTTGTGGTTCTCCTGCCTCAGCCTCTGAAATCACTGGGATTACAGGCATGAGTCACATGCTCAGCTCAAGAAGACAAATTTTTCTTATTTAAACCCATTTATATTTACTTGGGAGAAAAGAAACTAGCTAACGCTATAGCATTCCTATATTCCCAGCTACTCAGTAGGAGACAGGAGAGTCACTTGAGCCCAAGAATTTGAGACCAGCCTGGCAATAGACCACATCTCAACAACAACAAACAAAACAGAAAAGAAACTAGGCATTTCTGGTTCATAAAACTTTTTCAGAAGTCAGTAATTTCAGTCTTATTAACTTACTTTGAACTCAACAGGTTAAGATAAATATATGGGTCCAGTTGCTAAATAATCTATATGTCCCTCAAATTCAGACACATTTTATTCAAATTGATTTTATCTAGTTGAGGGAGAATGGAATTGAGCATCTTTTGGGGGTTGCCTTGGTTTCTCAAAAGTCATAACATAAATGGGTTAGGAATATCTGAACTAGCTGGTATCCTAAAACCCTATTGATTTAATGCTACAGATTTATAGGTGTTACAGAAAAAAATATCTTGGGTGATTATTAAGTGACAGAATAAAGAATAGAGAGGGCGAAAACCGGGAGGAAATGTAAAGATCGTATGAATTCTGACAGTATGGGGAAGACAAAAACAGGAAAGAATCAAGGCTAACTAGGGGCATAGAGAAGATAAAGGAAAGGAAACGAGTTTTTTTTTTTTTTAAGTGTTCTGCATTAATAAAGTAATGACCTGGGAATATTCTGAGAATGTTATCTTGTTCCAACAACCTTGGTGAGCTTTCTGAGTATGAACTTAGCAAGCTGGTTGACCTGCTGTACTAGTTCTGTTTTTGCTCTATTGGGAATCCTGCTAGAAATATCTTGGAGGAGATTTTAACTACTATTCATTCTAGGATAATGTTGGAATGTGGTTACATATGAACACAAAGATGACTTTTCTATAAATAAGAGCCACACAGCAATTAGATGAGCTATTTTTTTAGATACATACTGTATGCAATTAATTAATTTTAATATTTTTTTGAGATTATATCTGAAATCTTGTCTCTTAATCTCACTTGGTCCTGATTTGGTCATGGAAGTCAAAGAACCATATATAAAGTCAGAATGAAGTATAATAAATGGTAGAGCAATTAAAGAACTTGTAATTTTTGTGAATATCTTGCAAAAATAATTGTATAAATGAGGAAATTACAGTATGTATGAGTGGTTTGTCAGAGGCAAGCAGGTTATGTCAGTCTCCTCACAGACCTGAATCCAAACATTCCTGGTAATATATTTTTGTTTCATAAAAGATAAAAATAATAAAGCAAATGAAGCTCTTTGTGAAACATCATACTTAATGAATGTTTCTGAGGTTTTACAGTTTTAGCTCAATACAGTTTTCTTACAATTGGTTTCCCCTTTTAGTTTTTTCTCACTTGTTTTTTTTTTGGTACTGGGTAGTGAACCCAGGGGTGCTTAACTACTGAGCTACATCCACAGCCCTTTTTTAAATTTTGAGATGGGGTCTCACTAAGTTGGTCAGGGCCTCCCTAGGTTGCTGAGGCTGGCTTTCAACTTGCAATCCTCCCGAGTTGCTGGGATTATAGGTGTGTGCCACTGCACATAGCTCATTTAGACATTTTTGGTATTCAGAAACATTTGAAGGAAGAAATGCATCTTGGTAAACTTGTTTGCTTTTATATGCTTAATTTTTACATTGGTTAAGTTGAAGTTTTAACAGTGAATAATTCTGTTTGTTTGATTTCTATATACTGGGGGGAAATTAGCTTAAAAAGGACACAGAGGGGATTTGTGCTTTAGTTCACATCAAAGGAGCAAGTTCTTGATTTCCTTGGATTTTATGTCTTAGCTATACTTGAAGGCATTTCACTTTACTGTGAAGAGTACTAAAAACCTTACTATATATTTTCCTTTAAAACATTTTTTTTGTGCATATGTTCTGGGGATTGAACCCAGGAGTGCTTTACTTATGAGCTACATCCCCAACACTTTTACTTTTTATTTTGAGACAGTATCTTACTAAATTCTTAGGGCCTAAGTTGCTGAGGCTGGCCTTGAACTTGTGATCCTTCTGCCTTGGCAGAGGATCCTTATCTAGTTGCTGAGATTATAGGCGAGTACCACCAGGCCTGCTTCCCTTTAAAATATTTGAGGCAACAGAGCCTGTTATGGTTTCTTAGATTAGGATAATGTATCTCAGTTTTTTCTTAATGGTACGAGAGTCAGCTGTAGAAGTGGTCACATAATTTTGTCCTAGAGAAAGTTTTGAGTATAAAGGCATAAAGCTAAGGGAAGAAGAGAAAATATTGCTTAGCTTTTATTTATTTATTTATTTTTATTATTTTTTGCACTGGGCATTCTAATACTGAGCTACACTGCCAGCCTTTTAATTTGAGACAGTATTTTGCTAAGTTGCCCAGGCTGGCTTCAAATTTGAGATCCTCCAGCCTTAGCCTCTGAAGTTACAGGGATTACAGGCATGAACTGCCATGCTCAGCAATGTTTAGCTTTTTTTTTTTAGTGCTTAGCTTTCAAAGTGAATGAAAATAAGAATATTTTAAATTATAAACCAAAATTTGTAAACTATCAAAAATAGGGCAACTGCATCTGTTATAATTTTGAAGATTTTTTTTTTCTTAAAGAGAATTTCCAAGTAGTATTTTTCCTTCTATTTCATTTTAAAAGCTTTAAGTTGATTATGACTTTGGGGTATTTATTATTTCTGAATTTTCCTGCATGTGACATTTTCCACTTTTATCATACTTGTCTTAAAATTCTTGGCCCCTTATTAGAGTATCATTTCTGATTTCTTCAGAGTTTCTCTTTTGCCTTGTGTGCGCATTTTCTCTTGCCCATCCTAACCACCTGATATATTCTTTCTTTTCCTTTACTTAAATAATGTGCTTAGATAGGATTCCTTAGAAATATTAACAGAAGAGAGAGATGAAGTTTATTTTATTGCATACTGCTGCTTCCATTCCTTTTTTGTTTCTACTTTCTACTAAAAAAATTTGATCTTTGTGTAGAATTTCTAGGTGAAGAATGACATTGCAGTGATGATAAAGTGTGGAGCCCTGCTGGGGTTGGAAAATCATCAAACGTTATGTTTTATAGCTGCTTGGTAACCTCTCAGAGAGCACACATCTAACTGCAGTCTTTATAGCCACTCTCTTCCCAGTGCTTTTCAAAGGTTACATGATTTTTCAATTATGAGATTTTTCAGAAAAATCAGTTAATATATTTTTCGTCATGACACTAAATTCAGGACTATTTTTGCTTTCATTCTATGTATACTAAATACAAGTTCATATCTCAGAACCACATATTCTTTTAAATATGTTAACCTTCTATATGTAAACTCCAATTATGACTGTTGGAATTACTATAAAAAATTTATTTACTAGGGTTATGGTGTGTAGTTCAGTGGTAGAATGACTGCTTAGTACGTACAAATCCCAGCACCCTCCCCCATAGAAAAAGAAAATTGTTACATGACCTTAGATTATTAATTTGTTGTCGTTGTTGGTGGTGGTATATGTGTCTGTCTATTCCCAGGTACACCGAGTAAATAAACATTTAGCACTATTTTTGGTTTTAAATCTTTCGGGATTGATGTATATTTTAAAAATAATAAACCAGGGCTGGAGCAGTAGCTCAGCACTTAATGACGCTTGTCTGGCATGCATGAGTAGGTTTGAACCCCTGCACCACGTACACAACCAAGTGTCTGAACAACAAAAGCCACATGAAAAACTAGATGAAAACTGATTGTCTTTCTCTCTCTCTTAAAAAAAAAAAAATAAACCTGTGCCTGGGGATATGTATAGCCCAGTGATAAGAGTGCTTGCATACCATGCATAAGTACCTCGGTTCAATCCCCAGCATTGTAAAATTACATACATAAACAAACTTGCACAAAGAAATACTATTCTCTACATCAGAGATCTCAATTATATTTGTCCTAGGACACTTTTACACTCTTAAAAGACTGAGGGTCCCAAGAGTCTTTTTGTTCATGTTATACGGTTTATTATGTTAGAAATTAAAATGAATTAAAAATATTAATTCATTAAAATAATAATGACAGATGCTTGAGATGTGACTTAATGGTAAAGTGCTTACCTAGCATGTATAAAGCCATCCATAGGTTCAAATTCCTAGCACTGAACAAATAAGATAATGGTAAACCCATCACACGTTAACAAATAATGTAGGGAAATTTTTCCAAAACCAAATGGTTCAAAATGTGCCATTCTGGGGGCTGGAGTGGTGGTTCAGTGGTTGTGCTTACCTGGCATGTACAAGGATGTGGGTTTGAACCCCAGTACCACGTACACAATGAAGCAACGAAAGCCACAAGAAAAACTAAATAAAATTGATTCTCTTAATGTCCCTTTCTCTTAAAACAAAATAAACCAAAAAGCAGTGGCATTCCTTTATATGTTTATAGATTTCTCTTTTTGGGCTGATTGAACTAAGGGCCTCAAGTGTGCTAAGCATGTACTGTACCATAGAACTATATACTCCCTAATCCTGAATGGTTATTCAATAGAAGGCAGCTGGAGTCTTTCATCTGCTTTCACATTCAACCTTTTCTTTCTTTCTTTCTTTTTTTTTTTTAGAAAGAGGGACAGTGAGAGAGACAGAGAAAGAGAAGAACAACTTTATTTAGTTTTTCACATGGCCTTAGTTGCTCCAACACTTAGTTGTGTACGTGGTGCTGGGGTTTGAACCCGAGTCCTCATGCTTGCCAGGCAAGCGCCGAAACCACTGAGCCACCGCTCCAGCCCCAACATTCAACCTTTTCTAAGAATACACTGAGAAAAATCTGGTCTTACAGGTATATAGTTGATAAATGGGAATACTTTAGTTGCTCTTCCAGATAATTGTGGATCATATTTGATACCATACCAAAACCCAACAAGTGGTAGTTTCCTTGTTGTATAGGAATGTAAAGTTACATTATGAGCCTCTTGGTCTTTCTTGTGCTTTAAATTGATCTTGTACCTATGCATGGTTTATAATGTTGCATTGTTGACTTGAAAAAATATTAGTTTATTGTGTTGTACAGAACCCAAATATTGACATTTCATTGTATTCCCCCTACATAGAAATAATCCTTGTATTCATTAATATCATCACCTATCTCATCAGATAAATCCTTACTTAATGGGAAGCTGTCAAGCTTCCAATTTTTACCAAAAAAATTCAACTTTTTCATTGGCAAGAAATCCCTACCTTAGTATTGGGGATAGAACTCAGGGTTACTCTACCACCAACTACATCCACATCCCCCCTTTTTAAATTTTGAGACAAGGTCTTGCTAAATTGTCAAGGCTGGCCTCACACTTAAAATCCTCCTGCTTCAGCCTCCTGTGTCAGTGGGACTATAGGCATGCTCCACTACACCGTGCTCTTGTGTTTTTCTTTTCTTTTTTTAAAGAGAGAAGGACAGTGAAAAAGAGAAAGAATAATTGTATTTAGTTTTTCATCTGGTTTCTGTTGCTCCAGCACTTTGTTGTGGACGTGGTACTGGGGTTTGAACCCACATACTTGCGCATGCCAGGCAAGCGCCGTAACCGCTCATTGCTCTAGCCCCTCTTGTGGTTTTCTTAAATAAGCTCGTTTTGTTCATTTTCAAGAAAATGTCTGTCAGATACCTAAATCTGAATAGCTATGGCTTGTCAGTTCTTTCAAGTAAAAATGATGTTCCGTTAAAAAAACAGCTGGTTCTTGCAGCTGAGTCTCATAAGTGTTTTTCTTCCAGACAACATCTGCTGATATACAGAAGTGCTTTTGTATATATTTCCTATTTTGCCATACAAAATATTAAAACGGATCAAGATTTAAACAAATGAATAATTTTTGCTGCTTCATCGAGAAAATTTAAAAATGAAATTGACTCCCCCATCCTCACCCCACTTCTAGTTAGTTTGTGGTGAAGAATACAGTGACTAGTGGTATAGTTTGGTGCTTTTTTTTTTTTTTTTAAAGAGAGAGGGACAGTGAGAGAGAGAGACAGAACCAGTTTTATTTAGTTTTTTACGTGGCTTTCGTTGCTCTTACACTTACTTGTGTACATGGTGCTGGGGTTTGAACCCGTGCACTTGTGTAAGCCGGGCAAGTGCTTACCCCTGAGCCACTGCTCCAGGCCCAGTTTGGTGCTTTTTATTGCCTCGCTTGATTCCTGTTAGAGCTCAGTAGTGTCTACCCACCAGTGATTTATATTACCAGTGCCAACGTCAACATGGTGTAAAATTACGAAAATAGTTTGATCTTGTGGTTTCCTAGAAAGAGGGATACCCGTTTCTGCCCATCACATTTTGAGAACTGAGCTGTAGATGATATAAGGTGGCTTTGACTGCCATTCCTATTGTTTAAAAAAACAACAGAAAACCTCATTTGATTCTCTTGGCAAGAGTGAATTGCAACTGTTAAGTCTTATCTGTGCTTTTAACCGAAGATCTTAATTATAATCTTGCCTTGAAACAGAAAAAATTATGCTAATTCCTGATTTTAAAAAAAGTGTGCATGAGAGAGTACATGCTTGGATTTATATTTCTTTGCTTCTTTCTTTTAAATAGTATACCTTTTTGTATTAGTGGGCCCAAAGTAAAGAGCTCATTCTATTACAGACACTGAGTAGCTTTGTTCTGATAGCTAGTAGACAGCTCTGTGTTTTAAAACAATCACTTGGGTCCTGCTGGCTCAACTTGGTAGTTGTCCTAGTCCTAACCCTGTCTTAGCTAAAGACTTTTGTTGGAAAGCTACACAAAGGCCTTGTGTGCAGGGTACCCTACTAATAAGGAACATGTTGTCATCTCAATGGATTAAATCTGCTTTGGTATGCATTCCCTTCCAAAATTTCTCACTTATTTCCTCTGTCTGGTTATTTTCAGTAAAAGATAATTTTAATGTGGAAATAGCTTCTAATTATTAGGTAATTCTATTAGAGGGGATTACTGAAGTTAAATAAAATGTTTCTTTCTCTGTGGTAGGATGTGATGGAGCTGCTTGAAGAAGATCTCACGTGTCCAATTTGTTGCAGTCTGTTTGATGATCCTCGAGTTTTGCCTTGTTCACACAACTTCTGCAAAAGGTGCTTAGAAGGTCTCTTAGAGGGGAATGTGCGGAATTCATTGTGGAGACCATCTCCATTCAAGTGCCCTACATGCCGTAAGGAAACTTCAGCTACTGGAGTTAATAGCCTGCAGGTTAATTACTCCCTGAAAGGTATTGTGGAGAAGTATAACAAAATTAAAGTCTCTCCCAAAATGCCAGTGTGCAAAGGACACTTAGGGCAGCCTCTAAATATTTTCTGCCTAACTGATAAGCAACTAATTTGTGGGATCTGTGCTACTCGTGGTGACCACACCAAGCATATCTTCTGTTCTATTGAAGATGCCTATGCTCAGGAAAGGGATGCCTTTGAGTCCCTCTTCCAGAATTTTGAGACCTGGCGTCGGGGAGATGCTCTTTCTCGCTTGGATACCTTGGAAACTAGTAAGAGGAAATCCCTACAGTTACTGACTAAAGATTCAGATAAAGTGAAGGAATTTTTTGAGAGGTTACAACACACATTAGATCAAAAGAAGAATGAAATCCTGTCTGACTTTGAGACCATGAAACTTGCTGTTATGCAAGCCTATGACCCAGAGATCAACAAACTCAACACCATCTTGCAGGAGCAGCGAATGGCCTTTAACATTGCTGAGGCGTTCAAAGATGTGTCAGAACCCATCATATTTCTGCAACAGATGCAGGAGTTCAGGGAGAAAATTAAAGTAATCAAGGAGACTCCTTTACCTCCCTCTACTTTGCCCACAAGCCCTTTAATGAAGAACTTTGATACCAGTCAGTGGGAGGACGTAAAACTAGTAGATGTGGATAAACTTTCTTTGCCTCAAGATACTGGCACATTGATTAGCAAGATTCCTTGGAGATTCTATCAGTTATTTGTGGTAGTCCTTTTGTTTGGCCTCCTCATTTTCCTCATGTTCTTTGGTCCTACCGTATTCCTAGAATGGTCTTTTTTTGATGAATTGGCAACTTTGAAAGACCATCTTTCAAATTTCACTTCTTATCTGACTAAATCAGCTGATTTTGTAGAACAATCAGTTTTTTACTGGGAACAAGTGACAAATGGGTTTTTCATTTTCAGTGAAAGAGTCAAGAATTTTACTTTGGTGGTGCTAAATAATGTGGCAGAATTTGTGTGCAAATATAAACTGTTATAAAATCAACTATGCAGTTCTGTTTTTTGATAGGTATTGTTAACAGGGTAGTAATTCAGATTTGGTCAAGATTCCAGTTAGATATTTTCCTCCAAACGTAGTCCTTTAAAAAGAACATCCTATATACATGTTCAAATTAAATCGCAATAAAAAAAGGTAAAATTTAGTAGTACAGTTCTGAACTCTTCCTTTTTAGAGTGCTTTGAAAACAAATATCCTTTGTAATATTGGCTTTGTTTATGCTGTGATACAAATGGGGGGTGGGCATACCTGTAGTCTCAGCTACTTGGGATGCTAGTGCAGGAGGATTGCTTGAACCCACAAGTTCAAGACCAGCCTGGGCACATAGACCCTGTCTCAAAAACAAAAATCACACCACCACCACCACCACCACCACCACCACCAAACCCCAAAAAAACAAACAAAAAATGGGAAGTGAGAGAACACTAGATCTAATACTATATTGATGTGGTTGGTGTAGGTGTGTAGGTAGGTTGTTCTTAAAGAATTCAGTGAATAGGGATGCTTACTAATGGATTTTAATTGCTTATTAGCTTCTCTTGCCTGGGTATTTAAGACTGTTAATGAGTAATGAAATAATGTGGAAAGGCAGCTATCAGGAAGAAGAAATTCCAAAGCCTGAATCATGCATGAGCTGGAAAAGCAATCCCTGAATATCAAGAATTGATTGGACTGACACTCTTCTCAGCCCTTTTATGAATGAAATTTTAAATCACCCCATTTAAACCTTAAAACATCATTCTAGTGTTACTGCCATTGAAGAATTGATGTTAGAGAAGGGCACTTCATTCTTTGCTCATGTTGCTCACTTGTTGTGGATTTGTTTTAATAATTTTTTTTTTTCAGAGAGAGGGGAGTGAGAAAATAGTAGTATTTTTTGACAATAACTTCCCTAAAGACTCATCTGATCTAGTTGGTCCTGGTTATAATTGTCAAACTTATTCTTTAATCATGGATAGTTATCTTGTATTCTTTACATTTAAAAAGAAAATGTTTTATTTGCACTACTGAATAGGAAGAGTTTTTTTTTTTTTTAAAGAGGGACATTGAGAGAGTAAGAACCAATTTTATTTAGTTTTTCATGTGGCTTTCATTGTTTTGACACTTCATTGTGTACGTGGTGGTGAGGTTTGAACCCCATGCATGCCACGCAAGCACCATAACCTCTGAGCCACTGTTCCAGCCCCTCTGTTATTTTTTTGAAGTCACCACATAAGACTTCACTCCAGAGGATGGATTAAAATGGCTTAAAAAATATATATATATGTATATACATATATGCACTGAGCTCAGTGACTTGGGAGGCTGAGATAGGAGGATCACAAGTTCAAAGCTAGCCTCAGCAATAGTGAAGACCTAAAGAACACAAAATATAAAAAGGGATGGGGATGTGGCCCTGGGTTCAATCCCTGGTGCCAAAAAAAATTCATTTTTATAGAGAAAAATTTCCCCCCCTGCAGTTCTATGAGCATGTTACATCTGTTAACGTGCCAGCCAAAGTCAAAAAGAGCACAGGGCAGCAGGTATACTACTTTAGTTCATGAGTGTAGAAACTAATATATTTGGTACCAAAACCACCTAAGTTGGGAAATACTGTATTCTAATTGTGAAGTATGCATACATTTTGAATGGCATTGTTTTTATTGTGTAAAACTTGGACACAGGACGGATGTAGAAATTCTTTTAAGAGAGGGATAGTAAGAGAGAGAAATAATCAATTTTATTTAGTTTTTCATGTGGCTTTTGTTGTTCTGACACTTTGTTGTGTATGTGGTGCTGGGTTTTGAACCCATGGTCTTACGCATGCAAGGCAAGCTCCGTAACTGCTAAGCCACTGCTCTAGCTCCAGGAGTCTGTATTTTATAGTGACTTTATTTTATGATTGGGTAATGAGACAATTATATTTTAAACTGTCATTTTATTAATTGCTTTCATTTTCTTTACAGATTTTACAAAGTTGTATTTATTTTATACAGATGGACTTTCATTTTCCTGATGCCATGTTTACTTCAGCTTGTTTGACCTTTGTGTATCTGCATGTTGTGATGTGTGATAAGAATGAATGTAAAGGCTGTGGCAACTAATTTTTGTAAAGGGTTGGTTACATGTGGATCTGGTTTATAAATGCATTTGGGATGATTTAGTAACCAGATTGTTGTTTCAGAAATTTATTTCTATTTTTTTTTAACCTAGAGAAAGTTGATTTTTCTTCAAGTAAAGAAAAAAATTATAGTAAAGACTGGTCCTGTGAAGCAATTTGTAGTGTGTGTGGTCCTGGGGATTGGACTTAGAGGCTTTCTACCACTGAACTACACCCCCAGCATTTTTTCTTATTTTGAGATAGGGTCTTGTTAAGTTGCCAAGGCTGGGTTGAACTTGTGATCCTTCTGCCTCTGCCTCTGCCTCACAAGTTTTGCACCACTGTGCCTGGCCAAAGCAACCTTTTGCGAATGGTAAACAGTTTTTTAAAGAGGGAAGGGCTAGGGGCTGGAGCGGTGGCTTGGTGGTTATGGCGCTTGCCCAGCATGTGCAAGTACACAGGTTCAAACCACAGCACCCACGTACACAACTAAGTGTCAGAGCAACAAAAGCCATGTGAAAAACGCAATCTGGAAGGTTGATTCCTTTTTCACCAAAATGTAAACCTTAATGTAAATAAAAACTGGCATTTTCTTATGATGTTTACATTTTTATGGGGGAGGGTAGAGATTTAAGCCTATCCCTTTCTCCTGTTTTGTAATATTTTCAGCCAAAGATGATAAAATTATAGAACTGTTGGGTGGCTGTGCAAAGGCACAGGTTAAAAAAGAAAAAGATTCAACACTTGGCAAGAGCAGGAAATGGGAAAGCCATCTTTTTACTGGCAGCCGAATGTGGTTGTGGTGGTGTTCTAAAGCATGGCAACTATACAACCAAATGAATCCATTTGCTTACAGAATTTCTGATGTTGTAAAATGAATTTGACAGTAGATGAAGCAATCTGTTGGCTATTAAATAGTAATCAGCTAAACACTAGTAATGTCCTGTGTACTCACATGAGATTAAGATGGAGATAAAATTGAAGTACTTAATTGTCTCACCTTGCTTAGAATTCAGATGAAAACAAAGAAGTAATGTTATCTCAGAACTGCCTTATTATTTCTGCAATGAAAAAAGGCATTCCTTTAAAAAGCCCATTACATGGAACAGAATTTTAGAAAACAGTTTCTACCCCAGTCCTATAATTTAGTCAAGAGGGGTAAGATAAGCATGAACAGGAAAAAAAATAAAAAAGGTGACAATAAAATTTGAAGTATGGAAGAAATCATTTCCTCAAGTCAAATTAAACTGGTAGGTGAAGTAATGGCTGCTCCATTCCTAACATAATTTGTGATTTAGCCACTAAATGGCTTAGGGGCGTATAAAAAAATTCAGATTCTCTGTAAATGTTGACTTCTGCCGTAAAGGCTCTATAGAATTAAACCAGGGTTTCACAGAGTTTTTTCTTTTCTCTTTTTTCTTTACTGCTGGGGCTGGAACCCAGGGCCTTGGTAGCGCTAAGCAAGCATTCTACGACAGAGTTACATCCCCTACCGCCTGAGAATTTTTTTTTTAGTTCATTTTTTTTCCTCCACATTTTTTTTTTTTTAATTTAGTTTTTCATGTGGCCCTTGTTGCTCTGACAGTTCATTGTGTATGTGGTGCTGGGGTTTGAACCCGCGCCCTCTCGCATGCCAGGCAAGCACAGTAACTGTTGAGCTGCTGCTCCAGCCCCTTCTCCACATCTTTTAATTTGGTACATTATATTATAGTTGTACATAATGGTGGCATTTGTCACATATGAGTATGTGCACACAATATAACAATATAAATTGGCCAATGCCTGAGAATGTTTTTTAAAATTATAGGAAAGAGATCTAATTAACTTCAATCTTCAGAGATATTGGTAGTACTCTGTTTCATTTGTTGCTTTTTGAGTTTGTGTACTGTAAAATTCCCAAGCAACTCAAATTTGCAAACACAGCTATGGATACACTGTTTTACAATAGTTACGCAGGAATCCAGGTCTCTGGGTTTTGTTACTCTTCCGTCCTCTCTTGTTTCTGAATCATATATAACATCATTTAGGGTAATAGGTTCATTTACAAGTTCTTGAAAGTCTGTGGCTGATGGTTTGTAGCCTCCAATTTGAAGGTAGAGAAGAATGAGCAGTCAGGAACTGGTCACTTTGAATGTGGAGGGAAGATATTCACAACAAGGCTTTCTACTATAAAGCAGTTTCCTGCCTCTCGGTTGGCACGAATGTTAGATGGCAGAGACCAAGAATTCAAGATGGTTGGTAGCCAGATTTTTGTGGACAGAGATGGTGCTTTATTTAGTTTCATCTTAGATTTTTTGAGAACTCATGAACTTATATTACCTACTGACTTTTCGGACTATCTTAGGCTTCAGAGAGAGGCTCTTTTCTATGAGCTTGATTCTCTGGTTGCTCTCTTGAAACAACACATGCTACAGCTAAGACCTGCTTTCCTCGAGGTTCATTTCTTAAATCGAAACACTCAGGCTTTTTTCAGAGTGTTTGGCTCTTGCATCAAACAATTGAGATGCTAATTGGGAGAATTACAGTGTTTATAGAGCAACCTGCAGCACCTACCTGGAGTACTAACTCTTTCCCTCCTCAGATGACCTTACTTCCACTGCCTCCACAAAGACCTTCTTACCATGACCTGGTTTTCCACTGTGGCTCTGACAGCACAACTGAGAACCAAATTGGAGTAAGGTTTGTATTTGGAATCATTATTCTTTTATTCCAGTGTCTGATATTTTCTCTCAAAATTCAAAGTTCCTCATGCCTAAAACTTTTCTTGAAAAAATGGTTTTTGGGGTAACTAGTGGAGTCGGGTAGAATGATCAATTTTCTAAACCTGGACACTGCAGAGTAACAAGAGGTATTTATTATGCAGGGTAACAGGAACAAAACAACTGCCTAGAGAAAACTGGAACTGTGGTCATTTGAATTATAGGAGGAAATAATTTTATAGATTATGTTCCATTGCTAAAAAAAAAAACTTGGTGCCAAATCCAGATGACTTGGGAGGCTGAGGCAGGAAGATCAAAAGTTTGAGGCCAGCCTTGGCAACTTAGCAAGACACTGTCTGAAAATAAAAAATAAAAGACCTGGGGATGTAGCTCAGTGTTGGAGTACCTTGGGTCTAACCCCCAGTACTGCAAAATAATTAAGTAAAATAAAAAAATAAAAATTAAACAGTTTGGCTTTCAAGGGATTCTTTTAGTGATTCACATATAAGAAAGACTCAATATATTGTTTCTTGATTTCCTTATACACTTAAGTATTCTTTCTGTACTTAAATTTAACTACTGATTTTTCTTCAATGAAGAAAAAAAATCCCTTATTTTAAAACCTTTAAAGGTAGATATATATCAAGGCAAATTTGGTGTCCTGATATCCTTGGCAATTCAGAAAGTTGGGATAGGCTGTCAGTCTATCAAAAATAGCTTCTGAGTCAGTTATTTACTTTTTCCGATTGACTGGACCTAAAGATTGATTTCTACCCTGGATTCACAGACAGGATCCCTCACCCCTGTTAAAATGTCTTAATGCAGTCTTTTATTTTACCAGCTGTGAAAGTTTTAATTTTTAGGAGGAAAATTTTTAAAGTCTGCATGTGTTCTTTTTTCATAGCATTTAAAATAAAATACACTTTTTTGGTTAAGGTAGATAAGACATTTTAGGATACTTTAACTTGACTAGCAGTCATTAAGAATAATATAAATGTCTACCTCTCTTATGAAATATTTCTTGTTCTTCCTTACCGAATGTAGAACTGTGGGCAGTATAATTAAGTATGGTAATACTTAAGTTTTTACACTTCATACTTTCTTGCCCTTCAAAAGAGGCTGAAGTATTTTGGGAAATGGGAGCCAGTCAAATTAATAGATGTTTGTGAAGAGAATCTAGGATCCTAGGTTTAATCGCAAACTGTTTTAACTCTGTATCGTTTTGTTTCATTGGTGGGGTACTTAAATAAATGAGAAATAAATGATCTTTTGATTTTAAAATTGTGATTTTAGTGCTTATGACCTCTTGTGAGTCCCTTTTAAACAGTTACAGAAGAAATATGCTAGGTAAAAAGAACATGTCTTGGAAATACTAAATACTCTATAAAAATATGCATTTAGAGGAAGTAATTATCATCTTGAAAAACAAGATTAGGAATTGAAATGAGACTATTGTGTATACAATGTCAAATAGCTGTCTATTCCCCCCCATAGTTTTAAGTGCCCGCATTTTAGAAACAGTGCAGAATTCTTTTAACGTGAGAAAGGTATTACATTTACGTTTCTACAATACATAATTCCAAAACCAGAAGCTAATTTTTAAATTAACTTTTTCTGTCACTATGTTTTTGTTTTGTTTTGCAGTGCGTGGCTCAAGCTGAGGGCCTCAGGCATGCTAGGCAAGTGCTGTACCTCTGAACTATATCTCCAGTCTTAGTATTCTTTTCAGTTTAAAGTTCAGAATTTCTTCACTCCTGTGTTTGTGGAGGGGTTTATTTGTTTGTTTTTTTGTTTTCAAATACAGTGCTACAGTGCTAGTTTTAAAGTAGAAATTGATAATCTGAATAAAGTGATAAGGGATTCTGTAGTAATGAGGTGAAAACTCTGGCCTTAAATGACCCACCAGTGAGTACGTAACTGTCAAATCAGCAATCGGCTGTAATTTTTGCTCATTCCTTGGTTTGAATCTGTCCATTTTAATGTTTTTGGAAGGCAGAAAGTAATGGAGTAAGCCTGTCTGGCTCTTAATAGTCTGATATCAAGTAGCTCATTCAGGATGATTTACCACTGAAAAGTGGATTTATTTATTTATTTATTTGTACCAGGGATCCACAGGTGCTTACTCACGGAGCCATATCCTCAGCCCTTTTTTTAAAAAATTCTGAGACAGGGTCTAAGTTGCTTAGGTCCTCATTAAGTTGCTGAGGCTGGCTTTGAACTTTCAATCCTTCTGCCTCAGCCTCCCAAATCACTGGGATTACAGGTGTATGCCACCATGCCCAGCTCTAGAGTCTTGTTAACCTATTAAATTGCTCAATTACTGTTTTTCAGAAGTTAATAGTACTAGAAATACTTGGCTGGGGATGTTGCTCAGTGATACAGCACTTGCCTAGCATGTCTAAAGCTCTGGGTTTAATCCCCAATACTGCCAAACAACAACAAAAAGAACTTGGCTTGCATCTTTCAGATGTTCATTCATGTGACAGCATATTATGAAGCTCAAGTTATGGTCACAGGATTCTAGTGTCTCTCTTTGGTAGCCTTTATTCTATCTTTTTTTTTTTTTTTTTTTTTTGTACTAGGGATTGAACCCAGGAGCCACATCCCTATCCCTTTTTATTTTTTTATTTTGAGATAGGCCCTAAACAACTTAGCAAGAACCTAAGTTTTTTAGCACCTCACTAAGTTTCTGAGGCTGGCTTTGAATTTGCGATCCTTCTGCCTCAGCCTCCCAAGCTGCTGGGATTACAGGTATGCACCAGCAGACCTCTCTTTTTAAACTGACTCAAATGGAAAAGTATAATTGCCTTTAAATATTTTTATGTTGTTGTTTTTGTGGTGCTGGTAATTGAACCCAGGACCATGTGTATACTAGGGCAAGTGCTCTAACACCCACATATCCTTTAGATTTTACTTGTTTTTGTGGTATATTTAAAAAATTTTAAATAGAACTGGGGATATATATAACTCAGTGGTAAAGTGCTTGCCTGCACTGTGCCCTGAGTTCAATCCTCAGCACTGTAAAATAAATAAATAAATAATTAAGTGTAGTTTCCCATTGGTTTCTTTTTTTCTGCTCTCTTGTGTGCCTTGAAATCTTTTCTTTTTCAATGCGGACTCATTAGCTCACAGTCAGTACATTCAACTTTGTTACAACCTCCTAATTAGTATTTGTATATGAATTCTTTTATGACACATTCTATAATTTCTCTCTGACAAATGTTTCTAGGATACATAGTCAAGATATGGGGCTTGAGGGTGGATGAAATGTTTTAGCAATGTTAAAAATTTGTTGTGTCAAACATAATGAACAGTTTTTTGAAATGGGTTTTGTAATTTGATAATTCTTAGATTCTGTTATTAAGCTGTTTTCTTTGTCTAGAATGACTTTCTAAATGTGAGCTACAATAATCACTCCATTTCATTTAAAAACAGGTTAGGGACGTTCCCAAACATCTTTTTATCCCATAAAACCACACAGCTTAGGTTTCTGCCTGGAACTAATCTAAATTAGTCTTCTTCATATTTCATAAATGGCGAGAAGATACAAATAAAAAAACATCCTTAGTAGAAGGGAAGGAAGGAGTAATAGCTTCATCTATGTAGATATATTGATATTATTAAAGCCAACATACAGTCAGTCTGAAAAGTATAGACATATTTTTCTTGAATTATGTGTATTGATTCCATGGAGTTGCCCAGGGAATAAAAGGTCTTGCTATTTCTACTCCTGAGGCTTTTGACCATAAGATTTACTCATACAATGGACAGTCATTGAGTAAAAAATGACAAAAATCATTTTGACATAGCAAAATTTCACCTGAAAAAATTGATTTGACAAATGTCAGTGGCTAACAATTGGTAAAACTATATCTGGAGGTATTTATAAAGTACAAAGTGCTTATCAAAACAAATTCATTTAATTAAATTAAAAATAGCAAACAAAACTGAGAAATTTATAATATTTAAGTTCACTTTATAAAAAATTGAGCCAATTTAGTTGTTTGATCAAATGTTTCTTTCCAGAAAACAATTTCTCAATGAAAATTTATCAGCATTGTTTATGTTCCTACATGTGGAATTAAAAGGACTTTGGAAGTCACAGCAAAGTCTCTATTTTCAGTATCCAAAAAAAAAAAAAAAAAAAAGGATTTAGGTGGCTGGAGTGGTTGCTCTGCAGTTGTGCAGTGCTTGCCTGGCATATGCAAATACACAGGTTCAAACCCCAGCACCCACGTACACAACTAAGTATCGGAGCAACGAAAGCTATGTGAAAAACTCAATAAAAGTTAAATCTCTATTTTTTTTTTCTCTCTCACCATCCTCTCTTAAAAAAATGGATTTAGATTTGTTAAGTGGAATCTCAAAAAAGAAAAAAAAAGTGAAAGTGGTATGATGGTATGATATCTTTGAGGTTATAAGTAAGTGAATGTATATGGTTTTGCTAGTCATTAAAGAGATGCTTTATAATTAAATTTTTGTGTGTGTCCCAGGTATGTTTCTGTAAAACCTGATAACCGAAAACTGGCTAACGGAACAAATGTCCTGGGCTTACTGATTGACACTTTGTTAAAGGAAGGCTTTCATCTGGTCAGCGCAAGAACAGTATCCTTAGAAGACAAAAGAGAATGCTACAGCTTTGAAAGAATAAAAAGCCCTGAAGTCCTCACCATGAATAAAACACCAAAATCAGCGACAGAACAGTCTCCAAAAAAGAAATGAAGTTGTCTATTCTCCTTGAGAAAAAGGGAAATTACTATTTTCTTGTTTGGAAATTCCTTTGCTGGAGCATATGTCAGTCAAATCTGTACTCAGCCTAACTTTTTAAACTCATCTACCACATCATCTCTGGGCAACTAGGCCCCAACAGTGCTTAAGCCACAGTAAATTGCCTCCTGCTCTCTAAACACTACCATGATCTTGGTGTTTCTACCTGCAATGCCTCTTCCTTTCTTCGTGAACATTCAACATAGCTTTCAGAAATGAGCTGTGCAGACTGCTTATTTCTAACCCTAACTCAGTCATTTATGAACTGGGTGACTTAAGCTAGCCATTTAACCTTTCTCTCTGTTTTAACTTCATCTGTTAAGTAGGTGTAATAAAGATGACTCCCTCATAGGATACATGGAAATTAAAGGAGATAAAGTATTCTAATATGTTGCCTGGCACATGGTAGGTACTCAGTAACTGTTAGTGGCAACGACAATGATGAAAATGGGTAACTCAACTGAATAATCTCTGTCTTATTTTCTTCTTTGCCTAGATGTATTAATTAACCTTTCTTCCTTTATTTTTGGTGGTGCTGGGGATCAAACCTGAGGTCTCAATATGCCAAGTATGAAATCTAGAACTGATCTATATGTCCAGCAAACCTTCTGTACAATTTTATGCCATCATAAAAACAACTTTTTCACTTGAATGTCAGCTCCTTGATCTGCCTTAACAGTTTTTATGCTATCAAGTGTAAACGACTGTGCTAAACACTTGGTGAAAGCAATAGTATCTTTGTTATTAACCCACACCTAAATTTAGTGAAAAGCTTTGGAATAACCTCTACCAACATTTAAAATATACTTATATTGTGCTGGAGTAGTGGCTTGGCAGTTACAGTACTTGCCTCACATGCACAAGGATGTGGGTTCAAACCACAGCATAACGTACACAGTGAAGGGTCCAGGCAACAAAAGCCACATAAAAAACCAAATCAAATTCTCTGTCCCTCTCTTTCAAAACAAAACAAAACAAAACAAAAATTACACACATTTTGACTTAGTAGTTTCTCTTGTAGGTGTTATATAAGACATTTCAAATACTAGGATAAATTCCTAGAAGAGGAATTATTAAATCAAAGAGTATAAAGTGCTTTGCACACAGCAGAGTTAAAGGCTGCTGAGTAGAAGCATATAACATCACTCACAAATTATGTAATTAAACCGGGTGTGGTGGCACATGTGTTAATCCCAGTGACTTGAGGCTGAGGCAGGAGGATCATAAATTTGAGGCCAGCCTCAGTGAGGCCCTAAGCAACTTAGTGGAACCCTTTCTCAAAGTAAAAATAGAGGACCGAGGATGTATCTCAGTGGTAAAGTGGCCTTGGGTTCAACTCCCAGAACCAAACAATAACAAAATTATATATTAAGCCTGGTGTGATGGTGCATACCTGTAATTGCAGCAACTTAGGATTTGAGGCAGGAGGATTGCAAGGTCAAGGCCAGCCTCTGCTATTCAGCAAGGCCCTAAGAAACTTAGTAAGAGCTGGCCTCAAAATAATAAAGGCTGGAGATGTTTCTCAGTGGTAGAGCTCTTACCTAGCATGTGCAGTACCCTGGGTGCATTTAATCCCCAAAACTGTAGAAAAGAAACCAAATCCTTATTCTCAAGGGGCTTATGTTCAAGTAAGAAAGCACATTATGCTAACAGCAAAAGATTAGAAATATCAATATGGAACATGTAATTTATGATTCATTCAATGAAATATGCAGTCCTTAAAAAGAATGAGGCTGGAGCGGTTATGGTGCTTGCCTGTGATGCGCAAGGACCTGGGTTTGAACCCTAGCACCACATACACAATGAAACACTGGAGCAATAAAAGACCTATGAAAAACTAAAATCAATTCTTTCTTCTCTTGCTGTCCCTTTCTCTTAAAAAAAAAAAAAAAGGGCAGCAGTTTATATGCTGATAAGGAAGCAATGTCAAACTATGTTAAAAGCGTGGCGGGGGAAACAAGGTACAAAACAACATGGAGTAGAAAGAAATATATGCAGTCTTATGAAAAACACGTATACTTTTTAAAAAATAATTGCATGTGTAATATTCTGCAAAGATACAGATTGCCTATGGAGAGGATAATGGTTCAGTGGGGTTTACGGGTAGGAGGAAGACTCAATTTTCACCAGATCACATGGAGATACATAATTTTTTTTTAAGAAGAGGAAGAAACCATACCTGAAAGATATTGTATATATATCAGGGATTGGGGGACTGATATGGTGTAGTATGACCTGTTTTTTTATAGTGACACAAATTTTGCAGAATCATCCTTGTGAAACATTTCTACTTAGTAAAGAGGTTGTCATTTCTGGTGGTTACTTGCAGATTTCTGTGTTCTAGGTTGTATGAAAAATTCTGTTTTGATTTGTTGGTACCAGAGATTGACCCAGGAGCCACATCCCTACCCTTTTCATTTTTTGAGGCAGGGTCTCACCAAGTTGCTTAGGGCCTCGCTCAATTGCTGAGGTTGGCTTTGAACTTGTGATCCTCCTGCCTCAGCCTCCTAAGCCATTGGGATAACAGGCATGTGCCACTGTGTCCGGCTTAAAAAAACTTATTCTAAGAGTACATCAAAAGGTTAAGTATAAGTCAGATGTAGTGGTGTATGCCTATAATCTCAGTAATTCAGGAAGCTGAGGCAGGAGGATGCCAAGTTTAAGGTCAGCTTGGGCAACTTAGAGAGACCTTGTCTTAAAAATAAAAAGGGTTGGGCTGGAGCGGTGTCTCAGAGGTTTTGGCGCTTACTTGGCAGGCACGAGGACCAGGGTTCAAACCCCAGCACCATGTACACAACTAAGTGTTGGAGTAACAAAGGCCATGTGAAAAACTAAATAAAGTTGTTAAAAAAAAAAAAAAGGTTGCAGGTTGTAGCTCAGTGGTAGAGCACCCCTGGGTTCAATCTGCTGTATCAAGCAAGAACAAAGGAAAAGGTTATGTATAGTGAAAAAGTATGACATACTTTAATATTAGTAATGTTAAGGAAAGCAATTGAAAATAATGGCCCACATAAGAAGGAATGCCCTTAGAATTTTTTTTTCAACACTTACCTTTTGTTTTCTGCAAAAAATCCAACTTGATTGTTTTGAGGGTTGTATTTGGTCTGGTTCCCTTGATAGCATTATATAGTAGGGCACAATATTTCTACTTTGCTAATTTTGCCATGCATGTGATTTAACTAGTTGGGTATAATTGGCATTGTTATAATATAATACTGTTTACTTCTGTATAGTGCTATGCTGGTAAGACTATTAACTGATAAGTAGTTAAAAATACTGAAGCAAAAAATATGCTAACAATAATTTGGCAAGGAATAAGACAGATAATGTTTAAGCTGCTGTTAATGTGTACTTAGTCATTCACATTTGCAGGACATCATTTTGAGATTAGAAATAAAATGTTCTTTTTAATGAGCTAATAGAAGTATTTTACCTATGGAAACATACATACGATTCATTCATTCAATAAATGTTTATTGACATCTACTATGTGCCAGATACTATTCTTGGTATTTTTACTGCACAGAACAAAAAAGTTCCTGCACCTCTAGGGCTTACCATGAATATAATTTATAATATTGACAATGGGTTTAAATTAAAATAACTTAAGTCTTTCAAATACTTTCTCCAATGTTATGAGTTCATAATATGGAGATTTTTGGGAGAGATTACTACAATTAAAATTATTATTTATTAGGGAAAATGTACTTTTTGGTAGGTAGAACTTCTTATTTTAGTAAATATTTCAAAGAATATCTCACCCAGAGACCCATCTGTTAATATCTCAGTAAGTCTTTTATGTTTACTCTGAACCAGAATGGAACACTGTAACTGGGATATGTAGACATGCAAAAAGAAAAGAAAAGAAAAGAAAAAAAAGAGCCTTGTTTGGAATGGGAGACAGGCAAATGTAGTTTGGAGAAAACAGGGATAGGTTTAAAAATTCTTACATGTTTTAGGGAAAAAAAACTTTGATATTTTCATATGGGTACCAATTAGCTCTTAACTTCTTGACTGATTTAGTCTATTTTGAATTCATCTATTTTTAAGTTATAAGAAAATAAAGGCAGAAGCTTGTCTTGGCCAACCATACTGAAAACCTTGCTTTAATAGATCATAAAAATCTGTCATTCCATCTTGAGCATACAAGTATGAATTGTCATAGTGACATGTTAAAGTTTGTCAGTCTTTGTTTGGTGTTACTGGGGACCGAACCCAGGGCCTCTGCATGCTAGCTAGGCAAGTGCTCTAGTACTGAGCGATATTTGTAGCCCTTTCCTTTTTTTAAATTTCACTTTAAGATAGGTTGACCTCAGACTTACAGTCTTCCTGCCTCAGTCTCCCAAGTAGCCAGGATTACAGGTATAAACCACCATGCTCCCCAGGTTTGTTAGTCTTAATGGTATCATTGATAGTTGGGCTTCCTCTGTTCCACTTCTGTTGTATTTGTGTCAGCTTACTTCCATAACCTGCAAGTTTCCTTTCTGACAAGGCACCAAAGGCTTTAGCTTATGGTTCTTGAACTTCAATAATTTTAAGTTATTGGAAGTTCTTCCTACCAAGATTTTACAAAAAGGAGATTTATTGCTGAATTTTACTCTTGAGTTTAATATATGTCATAATTACAAAGAGTTCTTAGGTTATGGTAAATGCAGAAATAATTGGGGTTGCTGTGAAAGCAGCATCTGAAATCAGGAGACTGGAAAGCAACTTGAGAACTACAAGTAGGGAATCATATCTGTTTCTAATTATTCTTGTATACTATTTGCAGCTGACACACTTCAACTTTGCTTTAAAGCTTTTGTACTATCATAAATAATGGAGATGTACATCACTAGAGACTGTGCTGGAGCAATGAAGGATTTGCCCAGAGCATTCTAAACTTCCTGCTTGCTGAGGAAATCAACTGTAATATCAAGAGATTTTCAAAAAGAAATTTAGAAAATTTTATTGCCTTCCTGAAGCCAAAGAATACTTTGGCGAGGGCAATATGGCATTAAACTTAGTGATTTCAAACAAAATCTGAAGAAATAGTTGAAAATATATTACTAAAAATACTTGGATTTCTGGAATATGAACAAATAAGTTATAAACACAATTGCCCACCAGCTTTGCCACAGAATTACACTTCAAGAAGTTTTAGGCCACCTTTTGAGCCTACTAAAGCTAAAAATTTTTTATGTCAAAATTTCATCAAAAACCTTATCGTTTAAAATGCCTTAGTAGGGGCTGGAGCAGTGGCTCAGCAGTTACAGTGCTTGCCTGTCACGCACGAGGACCTGGGTTTGAACTCCAGCACCACATATACAACTAAGTATTGGCAAAGCAAAGGCCAGATGAAAAAAATAAATAATAAATAAATAAATAATAAATAAATTCTCCCTCCCTCTTTCTTTAATAAATAAATAAATGGCCTTAGTAGTTGGGCATGGTGGTGCACACCTATAATCCCAGCATCTTGGGAGGCTGAGGAAGGAGGATTGTAAGTTCAAAGCCAGCCTCAACAACTTTGTGAGGCTCTAAGCAACTTAGACCCTTCAAAATAAAAAATAGAAAGGGCCGGGATGTGACTCAATAGCATTCCTGGGTTCAGTCCCTGGTACCAAAAATAAATAAAAGTAAATTTCATTCTGAAACAATTGATTCAAGTAACAGACTAAATAGACTACATTAAAAAAAAATCCCATGGTATTTTCTATCTGAAGTTAACTTGGGTAATGAGATGAAAATATAGATGCATATATGTCTACTAACTCATGAAAAGTAATACAAAACTATACATTTGTGCAGGGTAAAATAATCTGGCGAAAATTGTAATATATATAATTTGCTAGTAAAAAATTGATGCTACACAAGTGCTTAGCAATTAAAAACAAGAGAATACAAGTTCAGAATGAATGTCACATGACTATAACTAGTATTAAATCTTCACTTACCTTCATTATGCAGGAGTCATGAAAAGGTAGAAGGCAGCACACCAGGCATGCAAGTCATATAATAAGGACCTAGACACAAAGAAAGGTTTCTGCTTTTGGATAACCCAATCTGTAGGCTCATTGAACTAGGACTAAAGTAAAATGGCCCCAAATGGTGCTATATTCAGATGACATATTACTGAAGGTTCCCCCCTCCCCACTGAGCAACATCCCTAGCAATTTTTTATATTTTGAGCCAGGGCCTCACTGAGTTGCTCAGGACCTCACCAAGTTGCTGAGGCTGGCTTTTAACTTAAAATCCTCCTGCTTCAGCCTCCCAAGCTGCTGGGATTACAGATGTGCACTACCACATATGGCTGGTATGTAATCTTAGATAAATATTCACAAAATTGAGAATACTGAAGTTCTCCCTTTTTTCCTTAGAGTGTCATACCTCAAGCTGTGCCTTTAAGAAAATCCCTATAGTTGTATTATTTATGAGTCAGTAACTAAAATGTGTTAATACTCTTGAACCTTACCTTCTCCTTTAATAAAATAAAGAGCTTTCCTAGTATTAAACTGAAGGAATGGAATTGAGAACTTAGGGTCCAAATAATTCAGTTAAAACTTTGTAAAATTGACATGTCTTTAATTTCTCAAATGGAAAGACAGGTAATTGAATTTGGGGAAGTGTGCTGGTCTCCAAGTTCAAGAAACAGTGTAGCACAAAGATCTGGCATTGTAGCTGAGGAGCTGTAATAATAAGCAGAAATTTGAAAATCAGAAAGAAAAGTTTTCCAAGAGTGCAACTGTGGCATTTCAAGAGATTTAAAAAAAAAATTTCAAAAGGTAGCCAAAAATAGGTTTAGGTAGTTGAGATTTCATTTTCTTTTTTTATTGCTTGTTTTTGAGCTCTGGGTATGGTAGCAAACACTGATAGTCCCAACAAGTTGGGAGGCTGAGGCAAGTTTTAAGCCAGACTCAGCAATTTAGCAAGATCCTCTCTCAAAATAAAATACAAAGGGCTGACTGAGAATGTTGCTCAGTGGTAGAGCACTTAGCATGCACAAGGCCTGGCCTGGCTTTAACTCCAGAACAAAAAAATAAAATAAAAGAAGAGGAAGAAACCTTGTTACTTTACTTTTGTGGAGAAACATTACTTAAAAGGAAATGAATGTTCTGTCTGAAGTCTGAAACTTTGTCTCATCATAAATCATGTTTACTTCTGAAGAAAACCAATAGCCAAAAAAAAAAAAAAAAAAAATCAAATAGGAATTTGGTACTACTCAAATTATAGGGCTCTAAAAATTATGAAACTGGGGGAGCTATAGCAGTGGCTCATCAGTTACGGTGCTTGCCTGGCATGCATGAGGTCCTGGGTTTGGACCCCAGCACTCCGTACACAACAAAGTGCTGGAGCAATGAAAGCCACATGAACAAATAAATAAAATTGATTTCCTTTCTTTCTCTCCCTTCATTTCTTTCTTTCTTTTTCTTTTAAAGAGAGAGCGACAGAGAGAGAGAGCGAGAGAGAAAGAGAATCAATTTTACTTAGTTCTTCATGTGACTTATGTTGCTCCAAGAGTGTTGTGTACGTAGTGCTGGGGTTCAAACTCATGTCCTCACGCATGCCAGGCAAGCAGTGCAACTGCTAAGCCGCTGCTCTAGCCCCCCTCCCTCTGTTTAAAAGAAGAAAAAAGGATCAAGGGCTGGGATGTAGCTCTATGGTAAAGCGCTTGCCTCACATGTGCAAACTCCTGGTTCTATCCCTATTTCAAAAAAATGACCAAAGCAACAATTTTTTTAAAAAAGTAAATGAAAGCAAATTGGCTTTCTAGGAGTGAATCTTTTCTTTTGTAGAATTCCTACTTATATTGTCAAATACCTAGGTATTTACTCAGTTATTACTTGTTATGAAAAACAGCCTCCCACCAGGCATGGTAGTGCACGACTGTCACAACTCAGGAAGCTGAGGCAGAAGGCTCACAAATTCGAGACCAGCCTCAGCAACTTAGCCAGGCTGTCTCTCAAAAAAATCAAAATGGCTAGGTATGTAGCACAGTGGTTAAGTGTTTCAGGGTTCAATCCCCAGTACCAAAAAAAGAAAACAACCTTACATCATTACTCTACATCTTTTATTTTAATGATATTCAAGAAAACAAAAAATGTTAATGTACAATTCCAAAATAGTTTTTAAAAACTTCATTAATGGTAATGCTGATTGGTCATGGTGGTACACACCTGTAATCCCAGCTTCTCGGGAAGCTGAGTCAGAAGGATAACACATTCAAGGCCAGTTTGGGCACTTAGCAAGACCCTGTTTCCAAATAAAATAAAAAGGGGTGGGGATGTAACAGTGGTAGAGCACTTCCCTAGCATACATAAGGCCCTGGGTTCATTCCCAGGTATCCCTTCCCCCAAGAAAAAATTACATATCTAACAAAATTGTTTCTTTTTACAAATGTATGTATATGTGTGTATGTGTGTGTGTGTACGTGTGTGTGTGTAATCTCCCCCCATAAGAAAATCTGTTGTCCTTCGTAAAGAACTTCAGTTAGCATCTCTACCCTTCTTGGCTTTATGTGAGTAAGTTCCAAATTTCTCCTTAGTCTGACTTTTACATTAAAATTCCAGTTCCATATATCCAGCAACTTTTTTTTTTTTTTTTTTTGAGAAAGAGAGAAACAACTTTATTTAGTTTTTCACATGGCCTGTCCAACACTTAGTTGTGTACCTGGTGCTGGGGTTTGAACCCGGGTCCTTGTGCTTGCCAGGCAAGTGCCGAAACCGCTGAGCCACCACTGCTCCAGCCCCTATCCAGCAACTCTTAATCAAGGCATTTCTAACTAATGCCTGAGTATCAGATGCCTAATGGAACATGAAAATGGGATGCAGTATCTTTCCTTCTCAAACTGACATCTCTTGCCTGTCCTTTTTCTTTTGCTGATATCACAATTTTATTTTCTTCTAGTATTATATATGTGTGTATATATATTTATTTATATCTCCCTTTTATCTAAACCATTATGATCTCTATAGTTTTTTCCTTTGAAATATGTTTAGTTTATTCTTTCACCTCCACTTTTATCGCCATTACTCCATTCAGGTTTTCTTTACTTCT
Source organism: Aplodontia rufa (assembly GCA_004027875.1). Classification (NCBI taxonomy): domain Eukaryota; kingdom Metazoa; phylum Chordata; class Mammalia; order Rodentia; family Aplodontiidae; genus Aplodontia; species Aplodontia rufa. Next base: position 69,617 of record PVKS010000132.1, read on the forward strand.
AGAGTACTATAATAGTCACATGCCAAGATTCTTTGCCCCCAGACTTTAGTGATCAGAAATTTCTATATATAGTTTTGCCACATTTAACTTCTAAAAATACAACTTACATTATTTTGTTGTAACAGGCTCTGATGGCTCCGTATTTCTTGCTATTTCATGAGTAAAGTCCTCTAATTAGTTTTCCAGGCAAAGGCCCAATGACTTAGTTCTAACCTAGTTATCCAAATTCATGTAAACTTTGCCTCAGTTCTTATGGCCCAGATCCCAGGTTATTTTTTGAAGAATGTTGCATTCTATTTTGGCTTAAATGCTTACCTACAAAACAGGAAAGTTTACAATTTGACAATCCAACGCAACTTGGTTTGCAAGCATTGCAGGCCACAAATTAAAAAATGACATTTTTTAAAAATCAACAACAGAAACAACTGTCCAATTCCCATAATAGTCCCCAAAGTTACTTACAGTTTTGTGCTGAGGGATCATTTCCTGTGGCAGTTACTGCCCTCTACTAAAGTGAGCTGTTGTAAGCCACTCTGCTCTACATAGACTTCAGTTCTCTGCATCCAATCTCAGTCCCTTCTTCACATGGTTTAAATGACTGTGGTTTAGTCAGTTCTTACCTCTTTTGGGGAATGGGGTGGCTGTGGTATCAAAATTCATACCTGGAAAACAGGTCATAAAGCAAATCAGATAGAAGGGAAACTGCTTTACCACAGGAACCATTATTTAATTGTTGACTTCCTGATTTTGGCTAATTGGCAAATATAACAAATCTGTCACCTACCCTCAAAGACAAACCAAAGCCAATAGTAATGGGCTATTCAAAAAATATAATAAGAGTTTGGGGATTTAGCTTAGTGGCAGATCACCTGCCTAGCACATGCAAGGCCCCAAGTTTAGTCCTCAGCCCTGAAAAGAGAGAGAGAGAATATATATATGAAGGTGTAACTCAGTGGCAGTATATACATATATGTATGTATATATATTATATAAACACACATATATAAAAGCTCTAAAGGTACATAAAAATGAATCCACATCCCAGTACAAATATAACTTAAAATAAATGTCCTACCAGTAAGCAGATGCTACATATTTGATCCACAATTTTCCTAATCTTATTCTGAAAGCTTTTTTCATATGACTTGGTTGGTGTTTAGAAAATTGTCCAAGCTGGGTAGGGTAGCACACACTTGTAATCCTAGGCTGAGGCAGGAGGATCACAAATTTAAAGCCAGCCTGGGCCACATGGCAAGACCCTGTCTCAAAATAAAAAGGGGTGGGGGATGTAGCTCAGTGGTAGAATGTGCACATATACAAAGTCCAAGAAAGTTTATGACAAAGTCTATTTCACTCACTCAAGTGGTTTCATGTAAGCGTAAGCTCACAGAAGCATTTTATTAATTTTATTTTTTAAAGAAATTTATTGTATAATCAAAAATGCACCCAAAGTAAAAATATATGTATATATTCCTAGATTTACCCCCTAGATCCCACCCTATTCTACCACTCTTCCCTCTCCTCCATTTTATTGATTATTTTATAGAGTCCTTAAAGAACTGTAGCTAGCAGATGCTCAATACTTCTTGTGATTATGGTAATAGTGCTTATTAAAAAGCACTACATACATATATATTTAATCAGAAGAATTTGATCTTGAAAAGTATTTATTTTTTTGGTGATTAATTGGCATTGAACCCAGGGCCTCACACATTAGGTCAGTACTGTATCACTGAACTATATCCCCAGTCCTTATTTTAATGTTCTGGGGATTGAATTCAGTGGGGCTCTACCATTGAGCTACATCCCCAATCCCTTTTATTTATTTTTAAATTTTGAGGTTGGGCCTCACCAAGTTGCTGAGGCTGGCCTTGAACCTGAACTCCTACCTCAGCCTCCCAAGTAGCTGGGACTTTAGATATTACCTAATGTTTGTTTGTTTCCAGGTATTGGGGACTAAAACCACTTAGCTACTTCTCCAACTCCCCATTCCATTTTCAAATTTTGAGACAGGGTCTCACTAAGTTGCTGAGGTTGACCTCAAACTTGCAGTCCTCCTGCCTCAGCCTTAAAAAGCATCGTCTTTTTTTTTTTTTTTAAATATAAGGACTTTTCATTCTACTACCATCTCCTATCTTCTCAGGGACACACAAATAAAAGCCAACAGGTAACAATTATGCTCACAGTATTTCACATTTTATTGGAAAGTTTAGAAAGATCAAATGGATCACTCGTGCCCTCAAAGGGGATATCACAATATGCTCCTGATTATTCATTCCTTTGCCCACAGGTTTGAGACTTTGATGTGGTTTTGTGGTCCTGGGATTTAAAATCAAGGCCTTGGAATATGCTGGGCTGGGCACTACCACTGAGAAACACCCCTAGCCCTAGTTTCTGGCTTTGGTAAAAAAGAAAGAAAAAGACACTTCATGACATGAAGCATGAATGCTAATAGGCAGGATAGAATGAGGAACATTGGTAAGTGATTAGTAAAACAGAACTTCTACATTACATTTTCTAGCTGGTATTCAGCCTTTCTAGAATACACTATTATTATAAAGGTATTACTTTTGATTTTCAGCAATCAGTGGTTATTTATCAAGTACCCTCTATATTCAAGATACCATGCAAAGCCAGGCGTAGTGGTACATATCTGTAATCCCAGTGACTCCAAAGGCTGAGGCAGGAGGACTGCAAATTCAAAGCCAGCCTCAGCAACTTAGTGGACCCTGTCTCAAAAAACAAAAATAAAACAAACAAAAAAACCCAACAAACAAACAAACAAAAAAACACAAAAAGGTCTGGGATGTGGCTCAGCAGTTAAGTGTCCCTAGCTTAAATTCGTAGTTAAAAAAAAAAAAAAAAAGAAAAGAAAAAAAGAAAAAAGAGACCCTATGCAAAGCTCACAGAATTCACAGTAAAGAATACGAAAATCCTTTTCTTAAGGCAGTATGTATTAATTATTCCAAGCCAAGTATGGAAGCACAAAAGGGAGAAATAGCTTTTTTGGCTAAAGAGGAAAAGAACTGGGAAAATTTTATGTAGGCGGAAGATGGCATAAGACAGACAACTAAAGATGAGAGAAAGGACATTTTAGGAGTAAATAACTTGAGCTAAGGCTTGGATGAAAATCAGAGGTTTAGAAAAGGCTTCTCTTTGGCTTAACAACTATTTTAATTAGATCACAATCATTTTCATAGTGATAACTTATTTAAAAATCCTGGATAGTAGAATTTTGGCTATGGAACCCTTTCTCTCGAGATTTCTTACTTGATTTGCTAAGAGGCACAGACTTCCTAATCATTTGGAGTAAAAACTTGCATTATTGGGGTTGGAGATTTAGCTCAGTGGCAGAGTGCTCGCCTAGCATGCACAAGGTCCCGAGTTCGATCCTCAGACCTGAAAAAAAAAAACTTGCATTATTTAAGCCTAAGTTTACTTCCAAGTATTTTTATTGCAGGATTTTTTCCCCAAAGCACATTTTGGCTTTTGAGGTGCTGCAGGCAATATAAATACTTGTTTTCTTTGATTAGAAATGAGGGTACCTCATATAAAGGAAGGGAAACAATTTAAAACATGGCTATATTAATTTCCCTTATTCCTGAACATCCACTCTATTTGTTCAGTCTATTTTACTTTAATTCTTCCTACCTGATCACTCCTTGGTTCATGTTACTTTATGTACTTGAAAGTCTATCATTCTTCAGCTCACCTAATCAATCATCCATTTTCAAGCCCAGCTCATCTTTGACTGTCTCTAAGAAATCTTCTTTTAGTCTAAGTCCACATTTCCTTTGAGTTTCTACAGTACTCCTAGTTGCAAGACAGTTTATATTTCATTTTTTTCTAGTTGTTGCTTATATGTTAGCATAATATTCTCATATAAGCTAAAAGTTATTTGCCAGCAGGGACCATTTTATATACTATTGTGAAGTACTGGGCATAGAATATTACCTCAATAATGAAGATTATATCACTTGAAAAATGCAAGCAGAAAACAGGTTTTTTTTTTTTTTTAAAGAGAAGGACAGTGAGAGAGAGAGAGAGAGACAGAAGTTTCATTGAGTTTTTTACATGGGTTAAGTTGCTTTGACACTTAGTTGTATATGTGGGTTGCTGGGGTTTGAACCTGTGTACTTGTGCATGCCGGGCAAGCACTGTAACCACCAAGCCACCGCTCCAGCCCAGGTTAAGATATTTAAAAGTATTATTTCAATAAATATTTTCGATAAAATTAATTTTCAGAATTTAAAACCTCAAATTATCATTATTAAAAATATTTGTATGGAACTGTGCAACTCTTATTACTTAAAACAGTCATGATGAAAACCAGTAATTTATTTTTTGTGGTATTAAGACTGAACTAGGGGTGCTCAACCCAGAGGTGCTCCACTGAGCCCACATCCTCATCCCTTTTTGAGACAGGGTCTCATCAGGTTGCCCAGGCTGGCCTTAAATTTCTGATTCTCTTGACTCACCTTCCAGAGTCCCTGGGATTACAGGGGTATGCTATAGCACCCTGCTCAGTAATCATTCTTGATAACCCAATCCCCTCTGATTCAAACCATTTCTGGCAGGAGAAATTTATAAGTATACTTCCTGGCTTACAACCAATAGGAAGAAAGGTTTATAATTTGAATCCTTTAGTATATATCTTTCAAATAAGTGGTGAAATCATGAATATATTATTTCATTCATTTGGAGTAAAGTGAAATTTTGCTTAATACAGACTGGAATTCTTCAGATTGACTCCTTAGCCTGGATTAGTCACTTGCATTTTTTTTTCTTTCCAGTACTGGATATTGAATACAGTGGTGCTCTACCACTGATACATACCCACAACCTTTTTGAGACAAGGTCTTGCTAAGTTGCCCAGCATGACCTAGTAACTTGCATTCTATTTTTTAATTTTTAAAGTCTATTTTAACAAAAAATATGGGTTGGGATTTAGCTAAGTGACAGAGTGCTTGTGTAGGATACATGAGCCCTGGGTTCAAATTCCAGCATTGCCAAAGGGGGAAAAAATGTCATCAAACACCATTGGGGATACAGAATTTAAAACATTTAGAACGATTCTTCAAACTCCTGTATCTGTAGTATGTCCTGTAATACTTCATAAGACTTGATCTTTACAAAGTTTATCTATATTTAGTATACTATTTAAAAAATATACTAAAATATTGCAAATTGTTTTAGATTTTTTTGGGGGGGAGGGGAATTACCAGGGATTGAACTCAGTAGTGTCAACTACAACCCCAGCAGGTTTTATTTTTTATTTTGAGACAGGGTCTTGCTAAGTTGCTGAGGCGGGCTTTGAACTTGAAATCACCTTACATCAGCCTCCTGAGTTGCTGGGATTATATTGCGCAACACCACACCTGGCTATTTAGAAAATATTCAAAAATTGAATATTGATTTAATTTAATTATGTTTTGTCTGATAAAAATTGTAAATGTTTATAATTTTCTCATTTCTCTTTTTCTAAGTTCTAGTGGGGGTAGTTTTCCTTTTTGTTAAGGAAATCTGGTGTCAGTATAAAGTCAAGGTGTCAATGTGACAATGAGTAAAAAAAAAATGTAGATTTCTTTTCTGCAATGGCCAACTTAAACATAATTTCCATAATTTTATGATACTGAATTTTCCAAATATATCTATAAGATTTCACTTTTCCCCTTTGCTTTTGTAAATAATGTCAGTAAACTATTTGCAAAAATGGATGTAATGTAAGAGGTGCATTCTCTTTGAGGACTATAAAAATGTGGGACATGACAAACTATCTTTCACTTGAAAGTGTGATGCTGAACCAATATAAAAAACCCAAATATGCTAAAAAACAAACAGAAAACATAGGTTTAGAGAAATAAATTTGCTTATATAAGGCCTCACAACTAACCAACAGCACAGATAATTTTTGAGTATTTGATCATGTCCTACTTAATTTCTCTGGGATGGGAACAGTTTAAGCTTCTATTTACATTCTCATTTCCCTGGAAAAGTTATCAAGCTATCTAAACATTTCTTTGGCATAATATTCACATTATACTGCTTAGAACTATTTACACTGCTTGTTTTCATGACTTCTTCTAAGACAGTGACTTTTCATGTTTAATTGTTATCTTAATAAAATGCATCCTTAATAAAATGACATTGGAAACAAGTGCCTCTCAACAAAGTGACTTGTTACATAAATAAATAGCTGTACATACTTTACTAAATGACAAGCAATGAAAGTTGAATTGTCTGAGGCCTTAAAAAGGAGGGCAATAGGAAATGAGATTTTTATGTCATTTATTCAACCTAATGAACTATTTCACCTATTTTGCACATAATTAATTCCTGTATGAATTCTTCAATGAATCTTAATTCCTAGCTATTTCTTTAAACCTATGTATAATACAGCAACCCCCCACCAACAGAAAATAGTAACAGAATTAGATTATAGAAGGGCACAATGGCACATTAGGATTCTAAGTCTGAGGCCAGCCAGGGCAACTTAGCAAGACTGTCTCAAAATTAAGAATAAAAAGGAGCTGCTGTGGGGCTGTGGCTCAATGATAATGTGCCTTGGGTTCAATCTCAGTGCTGTTAAAAAAAAAAGTGAAATGACTTAAAAATTTTTATTATTATTATTATTATTATTATAGGGGGGACATAGGAGTTAAGTCCAGGAATACTTTATTGCTGAGCTACACCTCTAGCCCTTTAAAAAAATTTTTTTTTTGAAGGACAGTGAGAGACAGAGAATCAATTTTTATTGAGTTTTTCACATGGCTTTTGTTGCTCTGACACTTAGTTGTATGTGTGGGTGCTGGGGTTTGAACCCGTGTACTTGCGCATGCCGGGCATGCACTGTAACTACCAAGCCACCACTCCAGCCCCACCTCTAGCCCTTTTTATTTTGAGACAGGGTTTTGTTAAATTGCTGAGGCTGGCCTCAAACTTGTCATCCTCCTGTCTCAACCTCCTAAAGAAGCTGAGATTTCATGTGTGCACAACCATGCCTGACTTCATCTATTTCTATGAGAACTTTCTTCTAGAGAGGCACGGGATCAGGGGACAGGAGGAGGGAGGTAGAAAGGTGTGTGTGAAGGGTGGGGATACTGACCAAATTATATTGCAGTATTGTGTGCATCTAGGAATATGTGACAACAAATCACATCATTATGTACAACTATAATGCACTAATAAAAAATTTGAAAAAAGAACTTTCTTATCAATTATAAGAAAATGAATTTAAAAAACTGGATATTTAAACACTCTGAGAAAAGGCTATAGGATAGTTAGTGACAATTAAAAAAATTCTGACTTATCTTTTAAAGCTATGTTTAATTAGATTAAATCACTTGATATAAATTACATATGGTATCCACTATGTATCAGATATATTTCAGTTTAACTTTAATGTTTCCTCATATAGGTAAGGATATTGTTAATTTAAAATTATGACAATTACATTCTATACACAAATGTAATTTATGTAAATTTAAGCAGCATAATTTCATATAAAAAGATTATGACAAGATAAAAGGTAATCTTAGCTAAATAAAGGAGTTCTTAACTACGTCTCTCCATGGCTAATAATTATGCAGGTTTAGATTGAGGTTAAGTTATGAGATGATTTCATCAGCCATTCTTCCACCTTCTTTGACAAGCCTTGGGATAAATTCTATTATGCAATTATCTATCTACAGCTAAGTGTAGGCACAATGCCACAGCTGTATTTTGAATCTTGATGACAAAAAAAAAATTTTTTTTTTAAAGAGAGAGGGACAGTGAGAAAGACAGAGAAAGAGAAAAACAACTTTATTTAGTTTTTCACATGGCCTTAGTTGCTCCAACACTTCGTTGTGTACGTGGTGCTGGGGTTTGAACCCGGGTCTTCGTGCATGCCAGGCAAGTGCCGAAACCGCTGAGCCACCGCTCCAGCCCCCCCCAAAATTTTTTTTTAAAGAGAGAGTTAATTTTATTTTTCATCTGGTTTTTGTTTTTCCTCCACTTGTTGTGTATGTGGTGCTGGGGATTGAACCCATGTCCTTGCACATGCCTTACTGCTAACCACCTCTCCAGCTCCTCAAAATCCTTTTCTAATGCAACAATATTATAGGCTTTTATTTTTCTAAAAATGGGGCTATTGAGTGTTATTCAACAGGAAGCAATTAGTTTTAAAAAACTGCTTAAAGATAAATGTTTTTTTGAGTAGCAGACATGTCAGGAAAATTATAAAGGAATACATGTTAACATCCAAATATTTCACTGCTAGCTGCTAAATTATGCCTCATTTGGCAGGAATTAAGAATGAAGAGCAACAGAGGCCATGATGTGAAATCAATCTAAGGGGTTATGTAAAACAAACAAGGTTAAGGTTAGAGCTTCAGTTAATATACTTGTGTTCTTAAACAACAGTAGAGTCCAGACACCAGATGGTTTCCAAATGCAAGTCAAAGCATCTGAATTCTATAGATTTAGGAAAGCAAGATCAGAGGCTTTTTACGTGAGTTTGGACCAGCAGGCAGAGTTGAGTCTAGGAAATCAGCAAGAACATAACTGTAGTGCTAGGAAATGGAGTCATACTATATAATCCTGGTGGGAAAGATAAAGTGAAAACGGTTTCTTGATGAGGCAGAAACACAGAAGCACCTATAAACTACTCTCCTGGTTAGGTTCTTACACAAGTGCTAAGATGAATTCATCAGTCTAAGCAAGCTTGACTTGGATTTTGAAGTTGTCTTAACCAATGGTAAAGTAACCATAGAGTCAAACAGGTGAATGATGGAAAAAAACAAAAAGCCATTAAGTACTTTAAACACTTTATAAAATACCTAATATTTTAAAGCATTGTACCACTCAGCTACACTCCACAGTCCAAAGTACTCAATAGTTTAAAAAACCCTGTATCTTGAGATTGTAGAAAAGCTAACTGGAATTGCTGACCTTTAGTGTTTTCTTGTAATGCCCTAGAAAGAACATCTGGGAATCCCTGACAGGGACAGTGAGTGAGAAAGAAAGAGAATAAATTTTTAGTTTTTCATGTGGCTTTCATTGCTCCAACACTTTGTTGCGTATGTGGTACTGGGGGTTTGAACCCATGTATTCACACATGCCAGTAAGTGCCATTAACTCTGTCCAGGCCCTGTCCCTCCCACCCCCCCCTTTTTTTT